>JADBJO010001262.1:361059-368559 GCA_016801955.1 Conus betulinus | reverse complement strand
TGGCTGTCGGCAAGAACAATACTCCCTGGATGGCTGTCGGCAGGAACAATACCTACCAGTGGATTTTGGCGTGGTGAGAGTGGATAGCTTTCAGCCACATAAAGCTCAGTATGTTCATTCTGAAAACAGAGAGAGAAAGAAACGAGGTTCTAAATTCTACCCTAACCATGTACTCCATATTCGTGCGTGCGACACGTTCGTTTTAAAAGTCTTCGGCATAAGTAAGCTTGTTGGATGGATATGGTAACATCCTGTACAAGAGAATGCTCAGACACATCAGCTGTGCGATTTTTTTTTTTCAAATCGTCGGCAGCGGTTGAATTCGTGGTGTCCTGCGATTTTTTTTTTTCAATTCGTCGGCAGCGATTTAATTCGTGGTGTCCTGTATATGCTGGATAGGAGCAAGCAGCGCTGAACGTTACGAAATGACCTGACAGTAGTGCAGTGTCTCCTCAGGTGGGTTGTCTCATGCCCACCTGATTGATTGATCTCTGTGGACGGTCGATGCTGGGGCTGTGGCAGAATGAGCGTGAGTGGGTATGTGCATGGAGCTGGAATGAGTGACGTAGGTGTGATGCCACAGCGGAGAGACAGAACAGGACAACGGCGACAACATGCTACGTTCCTACCCACTACCACACCTCCCTTTCTTTTTTTTTTTTTTTTTTTTTTTTTTTTTTTTTTTTTTTTTTTTTTTTTTTTTTTTTTTTTTCTCGCCATCTTTGCAAAGTTTTAATGGCGGAAGAATTGTCAGCCTGCGTTTGTTTTCGCCCACGACTTATTTGTTGGGCATCAATCAGTAGGAGATTGTAATTCTTCGGAGAACTAAGTAAAGGTTGTTTCGCACGGTTCTTAGCTGGTCCAAAGATGAGAAAAGACAAGATAAGTCTCTCGGCTTTCGCTTGTCGGAGTTCCGTATGGTACATCACAGGCATTTATCCCATCCCTGTTGATCTGATTGGCTCTCTGTCTGCCTTCTGTTATCGGGCTGGCTGCCCCCCACACTGAAACGCTGTCAAGGTTGAAGCGCTCACACGGTGGGTCGCACGCAGGAAAAAATACTATGTGCAGGCATCAAGTCGACTTCGCTAAACAGTGGACTGAAAAAGCAGGCATACGTGCTAACCTGAGAGGGCGCCCCAGCCAACTGAACAATTATCTCACCAGGAAGCGGTTAGCGACTTGCACCAATTATCGAGGCTCTGACAAAGTGGGAAAATGCAGAAAAAGAGTACCGATTCTGTTTTCTCTGCATCTTTGACTGCTGTCACTATTGCTTGGGTTAATAAATAGTAAAGCTGGCCATTCTGACTGTTAACACCTTTTGGCTCTCTTGTAACCTTAAACAGATCCTCAAGCGCCGTACGTCTTTAGTTAAATGTTTGTGTACTGAAAGTGATATTAGACGGTGGATCCTCGAGCAAAGGCTCCAGTAATTCCCACAGATATTTATTGGTCAAAGATGTTTATTACTCTTTACTTTTTTTTTTAAAAGAAAAAACATTTATTTATGATGTTATCTTCTCGTTTTGCTATTTTTCCCTTCATAGCTGCTTTGAGATGCCATTTTGAGATGCCATTGGGTTCTGTTTTTGAACCCATGGCTGTGAAAATACGACAGAATTATGAGTGTGTGGTATGTCTCAGTTTAATGCCAAGAGAGGCAGGACGCAAGTAGTCAATCTGCTCTGGTGAGTCCGATTCAGCGGATAAAGGCTGACCTTCTTCAGGTTCAGTTTTCAACAGGGACTTCGATGGTTCCTAGATGCTACTGGTCAACAATTTGATACTCTCATTATAATGACCATTTCATCATACACCCTTTCTCCCATTCTGTCCTCCTCAGCCCCCGTTCCTTTACCCCTTGTTTCCTCCTTTAAAAAGAGGTCTTTGCAAAGTCAGTGTTTCAGTGACTGATCAGTGATTAGCCTCCACTTGTTTTCATTCACTACTTACTTTGTTCAGCACATTATGTTGTGGTCAGTCAGTGGGAGATTGCATCTCTATCAGAGATCCAGATGAAAGGCTGTTCTGTGGGGGTCTTAACTACTATCAGCACCGCTATGACTGACAGTGCTCGGCTTATCAAAACTCTGACAGTTGAAACCTTGTTTACAACTGAAACAGCAGAAACGATAAACCTCCCACCATATCCAACTTTATCCCAACGAGAGCATGTGATTGTCTACGTACTGAAATGATCGTGTTACTGTCAGTGATATTCTGTCGTAGTGTGTGACCGTGGTACACAAGTGCTCTTTCGTCAATCAGCCCCTTTAGCCGTCCACGATGTTGAAACGGAGTCAGGTAGACGACAGGGCGTGTGTCCGAGACTTTTTTTTTTTTTTGCATGCACGGCCCCAAACCTCAGGTGCTGAAATGTCTGCAACATCCTGTTAGATGTAATGTATGGCTGCATGACCCGTCTGCTCTCTGGCGGCATTCATTTTTTGTTTTCACACTCTCTCTTTCCCTGTCTCTTCGTCTGTTGCTCTCTGTCTCTGTCTGTTTGTCTGTCTGTCTCATTTTGTATGCCTCTTATTCTCTCAGTTTCTGTCTGTTTGTGTCTCTCTTTCTCTGTCTGTCTGTCTATCTGTCAGATCTCTCTCTCTCTCTCTCTCTCTCTCTCTCTCTCTCTCTCTCTCTCTCTCTCTCTGTGAGAGAGAGTGTGTGTGTGCTCCACCCTCTGTCTGTCTCCCTGTCTGTCTGTCTGCTTCTGTATCCATCACTGTCACTGTCTCCATCTCTGTCTCTGTCTCTGACTCTCACTCTCTGTCTCTGTCTCTCTCTGTCTGTGAATATCTCACCCCATGTTGACACCACACAGGCATTGCTGTATGCAGCCTTCACAGTCACTGCAGGGAACACGGCTCCCCTTTGTTTTGTCATCCGATCAGAATGGCATGGCACTGAAAAAAAAACATTCCAGACGTGGGTCTTTCACTGACTCTGCGCCCCCCCCCCTCCTCCCCACTATCCCCCTCCCCTCCGTCTTCCCTCTCCACTCACTTCCTTCCCCATCCCACCCCCTTCCACCCACACATACTCACATCCACACCCACGCACACCCCTCATGTATTTCAATTAAACCGAGAGCCACGGCAGCAGACAACAAAGGTGAAAGCATTCCTCTCCTCTTCCTCCCCTGCCCCCCCCCCCCTCCCAACCCACTTCCCCAATCCGCTTCCTGCCGCCGCCTCTCCCCTGCCTTCTCCGACCCCACCCTCCTTCCCTGCCCCAAACAAACCACTGTTACCAGTCCAGTCACGTTAATACGTCAATGATTGCTACTGCCCGTCTCTCCGTATTCCCACCCCAACTCCTCCGCTCTTCGTCCATTACATCTCCCACCGGGTATCTTATCAGGAGTTCCGCGCGGTGGTAAACTGTCTGGCATAAATCGCCATCATTAAGCCTTCATCTGACGATAAGGCCAACAACGTGGTGCCAGACTTTCTGCCCATTCTACGCTGGCAACACAGACGAGAGAGTGTCTGTTTCCTCCCTTACCCTCACCAAGCCCCCCACCCGCCCCCTCTCCAGCCCCTCCCCCCCCCCCCCCCCCCCCCCCCCCCCCCCAACGTCTGTATCCAACCACCGCCTCCTCGAACCTCCTCACTCGTTTCCTCCCGCGTCTTCATCCCACGTCCTGGGAATCTTTTTGCAAGTTTATGGATGCAGCCTTATTGTTTCTTTGTTGTTTTTGTTGATGGCGGTGGCGCGCCTATTTTCTTTCTGTTTTTTGTTATAGTTGCTGTGCATCTTTTTACCCTAATTGTTTTGTTGTTGTGGCCGTGGTGGTGTTGTTGTCGTGCACCTTGTTTTTTTTTTTTTTTTTTTTTTTTTTTTTTTTTTTTTTTGCTCCTATCGTTAAGTGGCCCTATAAAATCCTGTGTAACGAGCAATCGGAAGGAAGAGAGAGAGAGAGAGAGAGAGAGAGAGAGAGAGAGAGAGAGAGAGAGAGAGAGAGAGAGAGAGAGGGAGGGGGGAGGGAGAGAGAGGGAAGCGGTTGAGGAGATGAGGAGAGAGAGAGAGAGAGAGAGAGAGAGAGAGAGAGAGAGAGAGAGAGGGGGGGGGGGGGGGGGGAGACATACATACATACAGACAGACAGACAGAGATAGAGAGAAACAGAGTACAAATACGAATATGGATTCGAATATTTTAATCGAGAGTGTCATCCATGGTGCTGTGTTAAGTATATGCGATAAAATGTGTTGTTTGCCAGACTTTGCCATGGCTACACTGTCGATATCATACTGTGGTGGAGTGAGGTGGCGACGTCGTTGATGAGGGAGGTCGGTTACCGGTTTGTTTCCCTCCTCATGTCTCTGTAGAGGGCGTTCTTGAAGCGGGAGGGGGGGGGGGGGGGCAGGGATTGACCAGTCCCCTGACCATGGGACGACTGCTCCCTGTGGCAGAATATTTTCGGTTTTTTTTTTTTTTTAAATTTCAAACTTTTGTTCATGTAGTTCATGTTTTGAGAGCCACTTAATATATATATATATATATATATTATATATATATCTTTTTTTTTTTTTTTTTTTTTTTTTTTTTTTTTACGAAGGCTAAGGTTATCGTTGAGTATCGTGTTGACCAGGTTCAAAGCCCGACGTCGTGTTGATGATCAGGTGGATTCGGGCTGCCTCTAAGATGTCCGTCCTTTAGAACTGTGAGCTTATGACGAACACCGAGCAGGGTCATGCGTATTACGACGTTTTGCTGCCCACCTTCTGAGAGCTGGTGTAGGCCAGAGACAGCTCTTGCTTTCTTTCGACCGTCATTTTGCAAAGGTGTGCCTTTGGGAGGCTGGGTATGTCATTATCCTCTTCGTCCCAGCCTTGTAACCGTGTAAGGGTTATCCGTGCTCCTGGTGGAGCCTCACCTACGGTGCTGCCCAGCTGTCCTGGTGCTTCTTGGAGCGGGAGTCCTGCAAGGATCCACCTGAGTTGGGTCCCTCCGTGGTTGAGAGAGCCTGCCTTTGTGTCCCTCTCGGCCGACTTCGGGAGAGTCGACCAAGATGACCGCTAGATTCTGGATTGTTGGCTGGCGGTTCAGGGCTGACTGCGTCTGCGACCCTTTGTGTGAAGTCGGTCATCCAGTTGTGCAAATTGTGTTCTTGACATGCACTCATTTACATAATCGCAATATACCGTACACGCAGGCAGCTGATTCTGGACTTCGGCTCCCCAGTTCAAGTTGTTGGATCTGTTTCTGGCCATCAACTCAGCACCACAACCGGTTGAAAAAAATTGACGTTTAAAAATGTTGAAGGATATTTGGAGTGTGAGAGAGAAATTAAATATTAAATTTGATTGATAACTGTATTTCTTTTAAAGTTATATATATATAATATATATATATATATATATATATATATATATATATATATATATATATAATTACAGATTTTTAGAGGTGATCAAAAATGGAAATATCCACCATGAATGGGGAAAAAATCTTGGGAAAAACAGAACCCCCCCCCCCCCCCCCCCCCCCCAGAACCCCCCCCCCCCCCCCCCCCCCCCCCCCCAAAAAAAAAAAAAAAAAAAAAAAAAAAAAAAAAAACAGTAAACAATGGCCATGTGACCAAGGTAATATCACAAGAAGAATACTCAACAGCACACAGAGAAGTGATGAGACATAGCAAGGCAAACAGATGGTACTGTGTATCAACAGTATTGCGGAGATGGCTGGTAAAGTAGCAGCAAACAGAAACATGAAAACACTGTATGACACCATCAGGAAACTGACAGACAAATACAAACCCAGCCAGAACGATCAGGCAAAGGTAAAGAAATGAAAGCCATCATGGAACGAAAGGACAGACACAAAAAATGGGCCGAAATGATTAAGAGCTGATGAATCGACCTAAGTCACAGAATCTTTCTGCCATTTAACTGGTTGAGAGATCTACCCACAAAACTGTAGCAAACCTATTACGGAAGAAATAAAGAAAAAAAAATTCTACAGGTGGAAAATGGAAAAGCGGCAGTACCAGACGGCATATTAGTAGAAGCCTAAAGGCAGACATGGACCGCACCGTTGAAATGTTTCATCCATCCTTTTGTCGTCTGAGCAGATATTGGAAGAAGTGCATGCCATCAGATTGGAAAGAAGTGCATCTGATAAAGTTCCTGCAGAAGGAAGACCACAGCAACTGTGCAGATTACAGAGGAATCACACCACCGTCACTGCCAGGCAAAGTCCTGAACGGAATCATACTCGAAAGAATGAAGAAAAAAGTTGACCCACAGCTGCGAGATGAGCAGGTAGGTACATGTCAAGACAGGTTCTTGTATGGATTGAATCGGTACGCCATGCATAAAAGTGGAGCAATGGATGGAATGGGAACATCTCTACATCAACTTAGTAGGTACAAAAATGCATTCGTCAGTGTGGACAGAGATCCCTTCTGGAAATTGGTCGGACACTGTGACGTTCAATTAAAACCAGTTAACCTGATGAAGAAATCCTACAAAGGAATGTCCTGCAGAGCGATCCATGGAGAACAACTCATCAAGAACTTCCAGGTGAAGGTCGGAGTCCAACACAAGGCTGTTCACTGTTCCCTTTTCCTCCTTCTGTCGGTCAAAGATAGGATAATGAAGACCACAACAGGACAAAGGGAATACTGAAACCAGTGGATCCACTTAGATGACCTGGATTTTGCGTATGACGTAGTACTCTCTGTCCCACAGTCACCGATAGATGTAGGAACAGAGCTCAGAGCTTGCAGTCAGCTCATCTCAAGCTGGTCTGTACATCTTTAAAGACCCCTAAGAACTTGAAGATCAACACTCTCAGCACTGGCCCAGTTACGAAGAATGGAAAGTACTCGTGGACACTAAACATCTACCCACGCGGGCACTGACGTCGATAAAAGGGCAGCATAGATACATATGTCAGAGCCAGAACTGGCGAAAAAAAGAACAGCATTGCTGCCGCTCAAAAACCGCAAGAGCTCTAGACACAACCCGCCACACAAAGATAAGACTGCTCGATTCCAACACGAAGTCAGTGTCGCTAGTATAGAGCAGAGTCTTGGAGAACAATGAAGACACATACTGGGTAGTGGTGATATTCATTTACAGCTGCCCCAGACAACTTCTCCAGATCCTCTGGACAGACATCGTTGGCAGCATCCATCTCTGGCAGGTAACACCAACCGCCGGCTACGAACGAGATTAAAACAAAGAGTGGAAGTGGATGTGGACACATACTCAGAAAACACCACGCCAGGCATCACAGGAGAAAACGCCTGGAAGTGGAAACACCCAGGTCGAGAGGAGATGAGGCCGACATGATACACCTGGCGTGGAGACCTCAAAGTAGACACCAAACAGATCGGAAACACCTGGAGACAGCTGGAGAAGGCCCAGGACATAGAACTCTGGTGGACTGTTGTTGACGGAGCCTACACTCCGGGAGGGGCGACGTGTGACGATGACGTCCACCATCGTTCGCTACATCGCATTCTAGTGCAGAGCTCTCCGAACGGA
>JADBJO010001262.1:348559-356059 GCA_016801955.1 Conus betulinus | reverse complement strand
GTGTGTGTTTCAGAGAGAGAGAGAGAGAGAGAGAGAGAGAGAGAGAGAGAGAGAGAAGGAATACTTTTTAATGCCCGGTCACACATAACAGGAGAGGCATACATCTCATTAAGATTATTTTCATTATTCTAGAATATTATCGTAAAAAAAAGAAAAACAAAGGAAACTGTAAGTGTGTGTGCGTGTAAGTGTTTACGTGCGTGTGTGCGCACATGCGTGCGTACGTGTTTGCGTGCGTGCGTGTGTGCGTGCGTGTGTGCGCGCGCGCGTGTATCTGATGGGAAGTGGTGGAAGAGGAACGGACGGCTGGATAGTGTGTAGGAGGAAAAAGGATAACTACAAACAGGGGATGGATCAACAAAAGAAACTCGTATTATCAGCTAATCAGTCAATGTCGAAGCAGCGTGTCAGATTAAGTTACTAAAGGCGTAATGTCAGGCCTCTGCTGTGTCTCTTGCTGGAGACCCATCTCCCCACCTCTGTCTACACACAGTTAAAAGTAATTCGGTCGCGCGTTTCAGAGAGGGCTACAGCTCGATAGATCCCAGGGTCGATAGATCGCAGGGTCGATAGATAGTATCGATCAATACAGCTAATATTTAGTACCCTGGGATCTATCGACCCTGCGATCTATCGACCCTGGGATCTATCGACCCTGGGATCTACTCTTCCAATCCACCTTCCCTTCCCATCCCAATGTCCGAGTCTCTCCCGCTTTGTTTAGCAACAACTTTGCTACAAAGCTGACTGACTGACTGACTGTTGGTCCTTACGTCGCTTGTTCTTTGACCCTCAAGACACACATCCACCCAGGCCCCCTCCCTCCCCCCCCCCCCCCCCCCCCCCACACACACACACACAACACCATCATCATCGCCATGTTGTTTTATCTATGGACCCTGGGATCTATGGACCCTGGGATCTATCGACCCTGGGATTTATCGACTCTGGGATCTGTCGAGCTGACCCCTCAAAGAGGCGAAGTGGCAAGAAGAATTGTCATTTGCGGGGAGCGCGGCTAGAAAAAGGCGAGAGAACTCGCATAGAGTTATTCATTCGAATTTTTGTCTTGCGCTCGTTTCTCTTCATTCCCTTTGCCCTCTCGCATACCTCGCTGCAAGGATAATAAGCTAACTGGCCACCTTTCGAGCTCTTGCGTCTGTGACACTCTCCTTACCTCTCTCCCTGCGCTTGCAAGCTGTTGATGATCCCCTAAGTTCTTGTTTCTTTTCTTTCTTTTCTTTTCTTTTTTCTCTTCTTCTTCAACGAGCGTCAATCAATAAAATCACCAGAAAAGTTTGACCTGAACACGCAGACTGAACGCAAGGCTGAACTGCCCTTTTGCTTCTCACTCACATTTATTCACTCATGCATGTATTTCGATGGAGCCTTTACGTACACTGGCCCTGCGGCGTAGAAAAAAAAAAAAGAAAAAAAAGAAAAAGAAGAAAGGTTGGATGTAGCAACAAGATTCAGTCTGCACGCAATGACATCTCGCCTTCTCGATGAGATCGAAGCCACGGAGGAAATATTTTTGCTTTTAGGTGAGGGAGTACGATTTCCGTCATCGCCGGTAATGATGAATATAATAGAGCGGCGAGTTACGAGTACGCAGTTTAGCCAAACACACGCATCCGGTGTAACCAAGGCTCTGGCGTAAACCGACCTTGACAGTCACGAGTCTCGTTATCAGGCCATGTAGGTCTGGTACTTGTAGGTGTTTGTGCTGACGACGAACACACACACACACACACACACACACACACACACACACACACACACAGAGAGAGAGAGAGAGAGAGAGAGAGAGAGAGAGAGAGAGAGAGAGAGAAGCGAGCCTGCAATCAGCGGTAATGACCGTGGGTGGCATGTCGAAGGAAAAACCTCCACAGCATGTCTGTGATAGCACTCTCTCTCTCTCTCTCTCTCTCTCTCTCTCTCTCTCTCTCTCTCTCTCTCTCTCTCTCTCTCTGTAACCCACCAACTTTCTGTGCACCTCTGTCTCTGTTTTTCTGTCTGTGTTTCTGTCTCCTCTCTCTCTGTCTCATGCTTGTTCCACGCTTCTCTCTGTCCCCGCTCTCTCTCTCTCTCTCTCTCTCTCTCTCTCTCTCTCTCTCTCTCTCTCTTCCCCCCCCCTTTCTGTCTGTCTGTATGCTTGCCTGCCTATCTGTCTGTCTGTCTGCCTGCGCCCCCCCCCCCCCCCCCCCATCATCGATTGTTTCTGTGTTGCAGTGAGGTGTGTGCATGTGAAACGGGGTAGTAGGAGAGAAGGTAAGATGGAGGGGGGGAGGAAGAGGAGGAGAGAGAGAAGGCGTGAGATGGAGGCGGGAGGAGTGGGTGAGGTAGGGAGGGGGTGTGGGTGAATGAGGGAGGTGGACGAGGCGAGGTAGAATGACCGTGAGAAAGTTCCAGGACAGAGAGGCATGTGACATCAGACTCCAAAATAGTGTTCGTTTATCTCTCTGTGTCTCTGCACCTCTGTCTCTTGGGCTCTCTCTCTCTGTGTTTTGGTTTCCCACCCCGCTCCCTCCATCCTCCCCCCCCCCCCCTCTCTCTATCTCTCTATCTCTTTGTCTCTCTCTCTCCTGATAACAATATGGTAAGTGTCCTTGTAAATATGGGGATGACGGTCTAACAACTGTGAGAAGTTCTGACCATATGGAGATTATGTGAAGTCAGGGTCCAAAATAGTACCCCTGCTTCTCTCTGCCTCTTTGTCTGTCAGTCTGTCTGTCTGTCTGTCTGCTGTCCCACTCTGTCTGTCTGCTGTCCAACTGTCTGTCTGTCTGTAGGTCTTTCTCTCTCTCGTTTTTTTTTTTGCCTCTCTGTCTGTCTGTCTGTCTGTCTGTCTGTCTGTCTGTCTCTCTCTCTCTCTCTCTCTCTCTCTCTCTCTCTCTCTCTCTCTCTCTCTCTCTCTGTGTCAGCCTGTTATAAGTTATCATTTTTTCTTCTTCCACATGCATAATTCGGGTAGAAGCTGGGTGGTAATATATATATATATATTTCTCTGTATATTTGTGTTTTATATATATATATATATATATATATATATATATATATATATATATATGTGTGTGTGTGTGTGTGTGTGGTGTGTGTGTGTGTGTAAATATATTTTTGGGATCTATCATTTTATTTTTTTTTATTTGTCTATTTATTTATTCATCTATTTATTTGTGATATACGTTTCCCCTCTGTATGTGAATGTCTTCGTATGTTGTCTCTTCATAATGTCTCTGTCTGTCTGTCCATCTATTTACCTATGTGTATCTGTGCGCGCGCGCGCGCGCGCGCGCGCGTGTGTGTGTGTATGTGTGTGCGCTCGTGAGTGGCGTGTGTGTGTCCGCGCGCGAGTGCGTACGTGCGTGTGTGTGTGCGCGCGCACATACACACACGTGCATGCATTTTCCTCTAATGTGTGTGTTTGTATTTATTTGTGTTTTTTTGTTTTATGAGTGTCGGCATTTGTTTGTGAGTATATGTGTACACGAATGGCGATGTGTGTATGAGAGTGTACGAGTGTGTGTCTAGAGGGGAGGAGGGTAAGGGAGAAATACAAAGTGAGAGGCAGAGACAGGACAGAGGTAGAGAGAGAGAGAGAGATGATGTTGGTGACAGAGAGAGAGAGAGAGAGAGAGGAGAGAGAGAGAGAGAGAGAGAGAGAGAGAGGAGAGAGAGAGAGAGAGATGATGTTGAGTGACAATTACATGGTGAGAGCCATTAGCAGTGCGGTCATTATCCCGCTCTTTTCAGTACAGGACTCTTTAGAGACTTTTTAAACCTCCCTAAAGACACATCTTCAACCTCGGACTGATAACGATATCCACTTACCTCTGTGCGCGTGTTTGCTGGTGTTGAAACGCGCTCGTGCGTCTGCCTGTGTGTGTGAGTTTTTCGGCGGTGTGTGTGTGTGTGTGTGTGTGTGTGTGTGTGTGTGTGTGTGTGTGTGTGTGCGTGCGTGCGTGCGCGCGCGCGCGCGCGCTTTGAATTAGAATTATAATTTTATCATGTTTTTCTGTATATGCGCTTTGGGCTCTTGCGAGGTAAAGCGCTCTATAAATATCCTTTACATTACATTACATTACATTACAGATGTGTGTTTGTGGGGCGGATAGGTGGGTGGATGGATGGGGTGCACGTGTGCGTGCGTGCGTGCATGCGTGTGTGTGTGTGTGTGTGTGTGTGTGTGTGTGTGTGAGTGTGTGTGTGTGTGTGTGTGTGTGTGTTCGCGTGAGCATACTGTGTAGAGAGAGAGAGAGAGAGAGAGAGAGAGAGAGAGAGAGAGAGAGAGAGAGAGAGAGAGAGAGAGAGAAATTTTTTCAAATCAGTGCAAGTCACTGCCCCGTTGAAGAGGTATAAGCATCAGGATCAGATATTACCGAGTATTTACACCAACATTGTTAGCAGTATAAGCTTCATCTGAATAATCATACTGCAGCGAATATCGTGTACTAACCGGCGGCAAAAACCGATTAATGCACACCAACGTCATTTTCACAAAATACCGTGTGACATCAATGTATAAAGTGTTTTCTAAAAGTTACTGAATTTTTTATTGATGCCTTTTAAAGGCTGTGTAGAGATTGACAGACAATCTCTTGTTGCTTTTTAGGAAAGCAATGTAAAGGAATCGGAGTTTGTTTGTTTGTTTGTTTTTTTTGGGGGGATGCCGCGGTATATCACCTGTAAATTTTTTTAAATCAAAAAGACTCGAGCAACTTAGTTCAAAAAGACCTTCATCTTTATACAATGGACAAATCATTTCACTCTGTGGCAAAAATACGAAACTGTGTACAGCTGTGTCTGACTCGCCCAACCTAATAGATAGATAGATAGATAGACAGACAGACAGACAGAGAGAGAGAGAGAGAGAGAGAGAGAGAGAGAGAGGAGAGAGAGAGACGAGAGAGAGAGAGAGAGAGAGAGAGAGAGAGAGACAGACAGACAGAGAGACAGAGAGACGAGAGAGAGAGAGAGAGAGAGCAGACAGACAGACAGACAACATAGACAAAATGACTTGGTATGTCCATTGTGTATGCAAGGTGAGGAAAATGAAATACACTTTATGTTCCTTCGTCCAGCTTTAGAAGACATTCGTCAGAGAGAGAGAGAGAGAGAGAGAGAGAGAGAGAGAGAGAGAGAGAGAGAGAGAGAGAGAGAGAGAGAGAGACGGATGGAGGAAAGGGGAAGGGAGAGGGTGAAGTGTTGTGGACCAGATAGACAAGATCGACCGACCGACCGACAGACCGACAGACAGACAGACTGAGACGACGTTCGGTGACAACACCGTGACCCCAATCAGCAGCAGTTCATCAGTCATTTATCCCCGTTACATGTCGACTAGCTAATCACGGCCTGCAGCCAAAAGCTCACCGTCGGAGCGACCCGTCCCATTCAGCAGCTCCAAACAAGCGTCGCTGTATTTTGGGCCTTCCTGTAGGCCTAAGGCCGCGCCAGCCGTATCCAGCAGGCGCCGCTTCGTTCGTTCGTAGCTGGCAGTACAAGCCCCGGGGCCAAAGCCGAAAGACAGAAGAAAAAGAAGAGAAAGAATCGTGGGGTCTTCTAACTTGTCGGCGTTTCACATCGTAGTGCAGCTGACTACGGTGACACACTGCAGCTAAATGAAAAAAAAAAAAAGGGGCAACGTTCGAGTCTAGCTAGGGCGGCTAGAGAAAGCAAGCTGAGAAAGGCTCTCCAGTCGGTGTTTTTGCTGAGAGAGAGAGAGAGGGAGAGAAGTGAAAGAGAGAGGATAGAAAAGAGGAAGTTTTGTCGTTGAGTGTTTGATCGAGTGTGTGTTTCCGGTCTCACATGCAGCAGACTTGATTCTCGCAATGAACGGACTTTGGGGAGCCAGAGAGGTATTTTTTTTCTCTTTGTTATCTTTGTCTGTCTGTCTGTCTGTCTGTCTGTCTCTGTCCTTCCCTTCCCTGTCTGTCCCATTCTGTCAGTCTCTCTGTCTCTGTTTGTCTGTCTGTCTGTCTGTCTCCCCCCCCCCCTCTCTCTCTCTCTCTCTCTCTCTCTCTCTCTCTCTTCTCTTTCATCTTTTCGTTTTTACGTTGATTTTTTTGTTAAGGACATTTACGTGCTTTTTTTGTGGGTTTCGCTTTGTTCCTCTTTATCTACCTCTTATGTCCCGTTACCCTTCCCGAGTTTTTTTTTTTTTTTTTTTTTTTTTTTTTTTTTTTTTGAAAATTCAAACAGTTGTTGGAAAGTACAAGTGCGCAGAAAGAGGACAGCGCACAAAGAGTTTTATCCGCATAGTCACATGTAAATCTCAGAGTATCACAGGCATGAATGGCTGTAGCTGCTGTAAACTTAGAATGAAAATGAAGAACCATAGTGGTTGTGTTTATCGCAGCCACTGCCACAAACATAATGACAGAAAAGCAACTGAAAGGGGCAAAAACTAGATACTCTATTCCATCTTTGCTTTGCAGTTTTGTCTTAAACTCAGGAAGAGACACGCCTCCCATGAAGAAAAGAAGTACATAAACACATAGATTAATAAGTAAACAGAAAGGTAAGCCCTGCCCCTCATCTCTCCAAACCACCCCCCCTCCCCCCACACTCCACACGCCACCCTTCACACACACACACACACACACACACACACACACACACACACACACACACACACACACACACACACACACACATACTCACACGGTAAGCACAATCAAAAGAAAAGTAATCTTAAGTTGGTAATAGTGGAAGGTAAATCAAGCAGTATCTGTTAAGGTCAGTTTCCACATTGCTTTCAGTATTACCCTTTAGAATCAGCACATATAGCTCCAGGTCATAATATCTAGATTATCTAGATTCTTCCCGGGCTTAGATCACCAACGATAACCCCCTGTACAGAATCGTGCCACGTCATTAGCCGCCCTTTCAACCGCCTCCTCGTAGTCGTCGCCATCCTGTCAGACGTCCACCTCGAAGATCCTTGACATCAGATGTTCTTTCCGGCGGCTGCCCCATCCTCGGGCCTAGAGGGTTTCCAGGTGAGGGACTCTCATAGGATGCAGCCGGGTGGATTGGGCAGTCTGTGACCAATCCACGTCTCCTACCTTCTCTTTGTTTCTTTCCTCCTCCCGCCGGTCTGTGGATCTGCTCTTCCTCCTCGGGGCCAGGTGGTGTGCTGCGGGTGTCGGGCGGATGGCTGTGTAGGATTGATGTTAGGCTGCTGATTGGTCTGTGGCTTTTCTTTTCTTTTTTTTTTTTTGGTGGTGGTGACTCTGGTTGTCCTCTGAACATCAGTTCTATGCCGGAAATTACATGGGTCGTCAAGATCGGAATTTTCTTTGTCTGTCTCTCTTTCTCTCTGTGTGTATATGTCTCCTTGTATCTATGAATCTGTATATATATATATATATATATATATATATATATATATATATATATAGAGAGAGAGAGAGAGAGAGAGAGAGAGAGAGAGAGAGAGAGAGAGCGTATGTGTGTGTGTTCAGACAAAAAAAAAAAAGAAAGAAACCTCTAGTTTTG
>JADBJO010001262.1:341059-346059 GCA_016801955.1 Conus betulinus | reverse complement strand
CTGCTATCAGAAGAACAAGCAGGCTTTAGAAGAAGGCGGAGCACTGTGGAACAAATTTTCAACTGCCGAGTCCTGATTGAAAAGCATCTACAACACCAAAAGGACCTCTTCCACAACTTCATTGACTTTAAGAAGGCATTCGACCGGGTGTGGCACAACGGCCTATGACAGGTGCTCAGAGACTTCAACATTGATGAGAGGCTTGTCCAAGTCATCCAGGCCCTCTACGAACACTCCATCAGCACAGTGCTTCTCAGCAGCCAGCAGGACCAGTTCTTCCCGACCACAGTCGGAGTCAGGCGAGGGTGCCTACTGTCTCCAGTCCTGTTCAACATATTTCTGGAGAGAATCATGCAAGAGACCCTCAAAGAACACCACACCACCATCAGCATTGGCGGCAGGCTGGTCTGCAACCTTCGTTTCGCAGACGATATCGACCTCATGGGGGGGGCAGCAACAACACCGAGCTCCAGGATCTCACAGACAGACTTGTCACAAGAGCAAGTGCCTACGGCATGGAGGTCAGTACAGAGGAGTCAAAGGTCATGGTCAACAGCACGACTAACAGCAGTGCCGAGATAACCATGAATGGTGAACCCTGGAAGAAGTGACCAGCTTCAGGTACTTGGGAGCAACCCTGTTCAAAGATGGCACCTGCACAGCAGAAATCCCGATTCAGGAACAACTCCGCATCAGCAGCGATGGCCAGACTGAACAGAGTGTGGAAGAGAGCAACATCAAATTCCACGCAACATTCCGACTCTACAAGTCACTAGTGGTCTCGATCCTCTATATCGTTGCGAGACATGGACACTGATGGCCGCCGAAACAGAAAGAAGAATCCAGGCGTTTGAGACCAGGTGCCTGAGGAAACTACTTCGCATCTCCTACAAAAAACACAAGACCAATGATTATGTGCGGAACCTGGTCACTAACCTAGTTGGGCCCCACGAATCACTTCTGGCAACCGTCAAACGACGGAAGATGGCATGGTTTGGCCACAACACCCTCTCCAAAACCATCCTTCAAGGTGCCGTTGAAGGAGGGCGCAGACGAGGACGGCAGAGAAAGAGCTGGTCCAACAATATAAAGGACTGGACCATAATGACCATGCCAGATCTCCTCAAGATAGCCACTAACAGAAGAGCATGGAGAGAAACGGCGGCTGCCTCATCACGTCCCCCCCAACGACCCCAGCGGTCAGGGGAATGACTGACTGACTGATAGTCGTCATCTTGGTCATCGTTGTCTCATGGGTGTAGATGGTAGGGATGCCGACAGTAATCTCCGGTCTCCCTTTCCTCAGTCACTCGGAGCAGGCTAGAGGTGTTGCCCATACGCCCAGTCCTTCAACTAACGGGGGAAAAATGCCAGAAGGCCTGAAACTTTTCAGCGGCAGTCTTCACAGATCTCTTGCCCTGAAAACGACAGGAGAAAGTCTGTACAACAACAACAACAACAAAACAACAACAACAACGGGAAAAAAAAGAGGAAGAAGTGCTGGGGGAAAAATCGCGAGTCTTTACAGGAAAGGAGTCGTCGGGGTCTTCATTGTCGCCAAAAAATCAGGGTCAGTGTTCATCAGTCCCCACCTCAATACACTGTTCCGTAGGAAGACACTCTAGGCAGAGCGGGGCAGCAAAGGGTCTGCAGAGAACACCCCACGCCCCCCCCCCCCCAACCCCCCCCCCCCCTCAGACAAGTGTCTGGACCCTAACTTCTTTTACTTTATGGCGGCCGGGTTGCGCCCAGGTTTCTAAGGTGTCTTCTCTCTTTCTGCTGACAGATTTTCTTTTTCCTGGCGATGATTGTTTTGGAACCAGCGCCTTCTGGAGGGGTGGGTATCTTAAGGCATTGCATAATCAGACGGATGTCCTACCCATGTCACTATCTGTCAAACACCTGCAGTAAGTTTGAACATTTAATTCATGTGAAGTTCACTTTTGTTCCCCCGCGACGAGATCCAGCTAGAACTCTTTTCAGCTGTCCCTGTCATCCCCGTTAGGGTTGCAGCTCCCTTGTTAGCAGACATTCCGAGCTGTTTTATGAGATCATAGCTGATGAGCCTACAAACTTTAACTTCTGTGGCGAGGATTTTGGCTTCGAAGCCAGATCCCTCCCTCACACTCCTGGCTACATTGGCATATGTCTCCATGTTGAAGATGTGAGAATCCTCCATTCTTCTGCTTCCTTTGTTAGATGAAACTGAGTGTAGTATTCGGTCTCATGCCACTCTTCCCTCGTGATCTCTGGTTGTCCCTTTCTGGGAGGTCTGCTATGCATTCCCAGTCATCTGTTCCATTCAGTAAATTTCGATTTCATGATTTGGAGGTACAGCTGTTCCAGACCATGATTTGTGGTCTCTCCTGCCGTGTAGAATGTTGCTGCTGGAACTTTTAGTGGCGTAGTGTTTCCTCGGCAATGCTGACCGCCTGTGAGGTCTCCTTAAAGACTCACTTGTATCTCCTTGTGCACCTTCTCCGGGTCATTCCTGCATTGCATGAACTCACTAAATGTTCTGTCAGTTATATCTCCTCGTGTACCTTCTCTGAGTCAGTCCTGCATTGCATGAACTCACTAAATGTTCTGTCAGTTATATCTCCTCGTGTACCTTCTCTGGGTCAGTCCTGCATTGCATGAACTCACTAAATGTTCTGTCAGTTATATCTCCTCGTGTACCTTCTCTGGGTCAGTCCTGCATTGCATGAACTCACTAAACGTTCCCTTGTTAATCTGCCCCGCCAGAACAGACACGAAAGGTCATCGGATTTCCCCACATTTCAGCAGGTCAGAGTTCCAGGTTAGGAGGTCATCTACAAGTTTCAGGATGCAGCTTATCCTAAGAGGTGTCATTGGCCATGCATCATTCCAGGTGAGGCTTCTTTGGAGAACGTCTTCCCGCGTAGCCCAAGGTCCTTCTTGGCCATGGTGGAGTGCCTGGTTGATTCTTTTTCTTTCTTTTCTTTCTTCTTCAGTTCATGTATGGCCGCGGTCTCTCCTTGCTTTTTTCTTTCACCTTTGACCCACCACTTCATGTCTGTTGAACCCGCCCCTGTCCGTTGGTTTGTGAATGTCCAGTCATTTCCCGAACCATAAAGTTTTCTCCTGTCGCTCCCGCTCGCCTTCCTGGACTATCCATTTTCAGCCAGTCTTTACTTGGGCTGGGCTGATCTCACAACCATGTCTCTCTAGTCCTCAAGCATGTTAAGTAGCCTAGGTTTCCCCACGGTCCGCTCCTCGAAGAAGGATTTCAGGGGTGGCCTCAGCTTAGCTTGGCGACAGTAGAGCGCAACGTCAGTCAGATCGGATGGGACCTCTAGTCGTTTCCCTGCGTATTCGTTGATTTTGGCTTCCACCAGCCTGCACTGGTTCCACTGTCTTTAAAGGAAGGACTCGTCCGTACTCTTCATTGTCGTTAAAAATTAGGCCAGTGTTCTCTGGTATCCACCCCAGTCATAAGTCACATACACAGTCCTGTTGACCGACGCCTAAAACGTCTGTGGTTTTTTTCCCCCTTCCAGTGTTTTGTTTTTGTTCGAGAGGATCGGCTTTGGCTTCATGGATCGCTGCTCCCCCGTGAAATATTTGCCATGAGAAAGGATTCCTGTTGTGTCAAGACGATAGCTACCCCCCTTCTCAGTGTCTGTTTCTCTCTCTGTGTCTGTCTCTCTCTGTGCCTGTCTCTCTCTGTCTCCGTCCGTCTCTCTGTGTCTCAATCTCTCTGTCTCTGTCTGTGCGTGTGTGTCTGTCTGTCTGTCTGTCTGTCTGTCTCTCTCTCTCTCTCTCTCTCTCTCTCTCTCCTCTCTCTCTCTCTCTCTCTCTCTCTCTGTGTGTGAGAGCAGGATTTGGGAGGGAACAGGGAGTGGGGGCGGGGAGTTGTTGTCATTAGCTTCACCCCCCAGACTACATTATTCGCACTGTAAACAAAATTCTTTAACGAAAGTCTTGACATGTCCGCAAGGTAAACGGGTCAAGACAAAAGCAATAAAGACAAACAATCGTAGCGATGGACGCAAACCAAAAAAAAAAACAAAAACAAACAAACAAACAAAAAAAAGACAACGAAAGAAAGAAAGAAAAGAAAAGAAAAAGAAAAAGAAAAAGAAAACAAATGAGAACGCGAAACACTATCGACTTTGATTTTTGTTTCACCCAAGACAACATGCAGAGGACGGAGACGAAGGAGTGGCAGAGACGTGCAAGATCCTTGTGTCATCGACGAACTGTTTGCCGACACTTGGGGGGAGCCAAAACACAGCCGGACACAGGAGCCCTTGTCCGGCGCTCACAGGGAGGGCTGCTCTTTCAACAGCGATGGCTGCAAACGTACCGCCCCGACCGATTCACGGCACAAAGCGAAAACATCTTCCCCTGTTCGACTTGTTTGCGCAAAAAAATTCGCATCTGGTTACTGAAACCGAAGGGTTAATTTGACAGTCAAACAAGTTGGGGTGAGCTCTTTGTGTGTGTGTGTGTGTGTGTGTGTGTGTTGTGTGTGTGTGTGTGTGCGCGCGCGCGCGCGCGCGTGTGTGGTGTGTGGTGTGTGAGAGAGAGAGAGAGGGGGGGGGGGATGGGGGTACAAGAACAGGAAAGAGAGCGAAGCGGAAGGAAGGTGGGGGGGGGGGGGGGGGGGGGGGGGGGGGGGGGGGTGCGGATGTGTGTGTAAGGAACCGTGCGATAAGTTGGCGATTGATACACAGAATGTCACTGTCTTCCCACTGCCAGTTCCTCCGGACGGGTTTTTGGAGACGGGCAGCAATGTTCGACGCAAAACGATGGTTTCTTACGTCTTTCCTCCGTGTGCGAACTCGCGGGCATCTACGTCATAGCTGCCGTTTGTGGCGTAATGCACCCCCCCCCCCCCCCCTCCCCAACCCCCTCCCCCTCCGTCTTGTTTTCTTTTATTTTTATTTTTTTTTTTTTTTTCATATTTTTTCGTTTTTTGTTTTCTTTTCCTTTTCTTTCACCTCTTTTCTTTCTTTCTTTTTTTCCGACACTGG
>JADBJO010001262.1:331059-336059 GCA_016801955.1 Conus betulinus | reverse complement strand
ATCTAATAATAATAGTAATAATAATAATAATAATATACTAATGATGATGATGATGATAATAATAAATAACATTTTTATAACACTTTTCAAAGTTTTAAAAGTGCTATATGATAACAAAAAGCATACATAAACACAGCATCTCTCCTTTTTTAACAAAAGACCAACCCCCCCCCCACACACACACACACACACACACACACACACACACACACACACACACACACACACACACACACACACACGCGCGCGCACACACACACACACACACACACACACACACACACACACACATTTGTTTTCAAATGTCGTTTTACAGCTTACTTTTAAGTTTTGCTATTGTTTTTAAAAAGAAGTTAAGAAAATATTCCCTAACACCATTAACGATCACACACACACACACACACACACACACACACACACACACACACACACACACACACACACACACACACACACACACACAGAAAAGCACGTGCGAGCGCAGGCACGCACACTGTGTCCCCTCCTCCCCTATACTTATATCCCTTCCTGGCTGAGCGCCGATAATGGAATTTGACTGCTATCTCAGTAAATATCAGTACCGACTCCACAAGAAGTTGCAAATCTGAATTCGCTCCGCTGTCAATGCAAGATAAAGGCTAAGAGAAAACCGAATGTTTTATTGTACTGAGTTGTCTTGAATTAATAAACAAAAACAAACAAAAATAAATAAATAAGTAAATAAACATTGGAAGTGGTTGTGGTTCCAAAAACTCTAATCCCTTTTTTTCATGGCGAGTAGAAGGAGGAGAGGAGATAGAATGCATGTAGAAGGTGGAAAGAGTTGAGAAGGGATGTGGTGAGATGGGGGAACAGGAGAGGAGATGGAATGGATGTAGAAGGTGGGAAGAGTTGAGAAGGGATGTGGTGAGATGGGATGGATGATGTAGAAAGTGGGAAGAATGGAGAAGGGATGTGGTGAGACGGGGGAACAAGAGAGGAGGAGACGGGATGGATGTAGAAGGTGGGAAGATTTGAGAAGGGATGTGGTGAGATGGGATGGATGTAGAAGGTGGGAAGAGTTGAGAAGGGATGTGGTGAGATGGGGGAACAGGAGAGGAAGGAGATGGGATGGATGCAGAAGGTGGGAAGAGTTGAAAAGGGATGTGGTGAGATGGAGAAACAGGAGAGGAAGGAGATGGGGGTGGATGTAGGTGAGAAGAGTTGAGAAGGGATGTGGTGAGATGGGGGGAACAGGAGGGGAAGGAGATGGGATGGATATAGAAGGTGGGAAGAGTTGAGAAGGAAGGGTGAGATGGAGAAACAGAGATGGGATGGATGTAGAAGGTGGGAAGAGTTGAGAAGGGATGTGGTGAGATGGGGGAACAGGAGGAGAGGAGATGGGGTGGATATAGAAAGTGGGAAGAGTTGAGAAGGGATGTGGTGAGATGGGGGAACAGGAGAGGAGATGGATGGGGGGATGTAGAAAGTGGGAAGAGTTGAGAAGGGATGTGGTGAGATGGGGGAACAGGAGAGGAGATGGGGTGGATGTAGAAAGTGGGAAGAGTTTGAGAAGGGATGTGGTAGGAGAGATGGGATGGATGTAGAAGGTGTGAAGAGTGGAGAAGGGATGTGGTGAGATGAGGGAACAGGAGAGGAAGGAGATGGATGTAGAAGGTGGGAAGATTTGAGAAGGGATGTGTGTGAGATGGGAGAGCTTAGGAGGTTTGGGAGTGGAAGGGTAAGAAGAGGCTTTCGGCTACCTGGAAGTACGAATTTTTGTTTTAATGACATTGTTGTTGATGTTGTGTTGTTGTTGTTGTTGTGTAAGTGTGTGCGTGTCTTTAAAAATAAGGCAAAAGATTTCTTCGTGCCACACAAGAGAGAGAAACAAAAAAACAAACAAACAGACAAACAAAAGTCTGTCATGCGTTAAGGGAAATCGCTGACATTTACGGCTCACGTCATGAAATCATTAGCGCCATAGTTTTACCGAAACCCAGCACCATTGCCCTTCGGAAATGTGTGGGACATGTGTGGCTGAGGGGGGGGGGGGGGGGGGGGGGGGGGACGGCTAGGGGTGGAGAGACAGAAATGGGAGCAGAAGAGAGCGGCGAAGGCCAGGTGAAGGAGGAATATTATAGATGCAGAAAGGAATATGCAATCTTATAAAAGCATTCCGGATAAAAAAAAAAAAAAACCCTATCCACCATGAAAATGCGTATTGGTGACGGTGATAAAGATAATCAGTAATGACAATACCCACATCAGAAAGGAAGCCAAAAAGAACCAAAATTAAGAATAGATAAAGGATAGATAGATCAGTAGGTAAATAGATAAATGTTTATTGAATCGATAGGTAAATACATAAATAAACGAATCATAAAATGAAGAACAAATGATTAGATAGGTAAATGAATTGTACTGAATAGGAATCTCTTTTTTTCCAGGATAGGTCGTCAAGCTACCCCCTCCCTCCCTTTTTTTGTTTGTTTATTTGTTGATAAAATCAAACACCGGACTGTTCTCAATTTACAAAAATAAGTCACAACGTCTACATATAGTCCCCTGCAGCATCTTTCTCCCACAGATCACACACAGGCATACATAGTCACATCTGAACACGTACAAACACACTCGCGCTCGCGCGTGCACACACACACACACACACACACACACACACACACACACACACACACACACACACACACACACACACACACGCAGACATGCACACATATATGCGCGCGCGCACACACATACGCACATGCACACGCGCACTTTACACACGGGCCTGTGCCACACACACCCCATGCACACGTGTACACTCACCACACACACACACACATACACATACAATGACAATAATAGCACAGCCAATGTTAGGAAGGTACCCCTAGGTCTGACTAGCGCATTGGGCTAGTGCGTAGGTCAGAATTCTGCGGAGTCTGTAGTCGTAGGACCCTCTTCTTAAATTTCCATACCATAGTCTTTAATTCATTTATCCATCAACTTTAAAATCCTTTCGCAGTGTAGTCTCGAAACTTATCGGATGTGGTGTAGCGTATATGGACTAGTCCGCTCGCAGTGACACCTCCTTGAAGACACAGACTAAAACATCTACCTACAAAATGTAATGAACTGGAAGCGGATGAAGAAGGAGGAACGGGATAGGGGGGGGGGGGGGGGGGGTAAGAAAGGACTATCCAGTGCCTCTGCAGTTTGCACAGCCGGTGTCGGCGTTGTGCAGAAAACGTGAAGGTGGCTCGGCATTATTCTGACATGGTGTCGACAGCGCTCTTTCTTCCTCTCTCCGTGTGCAGAAATTTAAGATGGTATCATCCTTACACTAGCGAGAGAGAGAGAGAGAGAGAGAGAGAGAGAGAGAGAGAGAGAGAGAGAGAGAGAGAGAGAGAGGAGGGGGGGGTTTAGAAGGGCAGAGACAGAAAGATAAAGAAAGAAGGAGAGAGACAGAGAATGGGACAGACAGAGACAGAAACAGAGAGAGAGAGAGAGACAGAGAAAGTCACACACACACACACACACACACACACACACACACACACACACACACACACACACGCGCGCGAGAGAGCGCGCACAGACAGACAGACAGACACACAGACAAAGAGAGAGAGAGAGAGAGAGAGAGAGAGAGAGAGAAGAGAGAGAGAGAGAGAGGAGAGAGAGAGAGAGAGAGAGAGAGAGAGGAAGGAGGGGAGGGGAGGTTGGGAGGAAGCAAGACGGGGACCAAGAGGAAATGATAGATTACATTCAAATTCATTTGTATTCTTTTGTATTCTTTTCAGAGACAGACAGACAGACAGACAGAGAGCTGGAAAAGGAAGGGAGGTGTGGGAGGTGGTTGGAGCGGGGGTTCGGGGCGTGGGGGGGGGGAGTGATGTTGGGAGAGATTATATTCAGACAATTCGTGGCAAACAGGGACAATTATCTCAGGAGATTGGGAGGGGTGGGGGGATGGGGACCTCTGCCTAACTCTATACTTACACCACTACCACAACATTCACAGAAAGACGGGCAACGAAAATGGCGTTTGTTTTGTTTGTTTGTTTGGTGTTTTTTTTTTCTTCTGTTGGGTTCCCCTAGTTTCGTGACGAAGCAATTATTGTGATCAGCAGGGGGGCTTGGTAGGTGGTGTCCTCTGTTTGTCGGATCAGTGCGGGCACCACTGAACACCGCCGAAATGACTTGGCAACAGTGCAGTGTCTCCTCTGGTGGGTTGACTGATGGCTGATTCATACATCAGTTGCTCGCTACGCTTTATGCTATTGGGGCTTCGTCAAAACCATGCCGGGCTGTGTATGTGTGCAACGCAGCGGGAATGATGGAGGGTCGGAGTGATAGCGGTGAGGAGGAGGAGGAGGGGGGGGGGGGGGGTAGGGCAGGGTGGTGGGTGGTATGAAGAACGAGACAGAAAAACAAAATAAGATGAACTGATACTACAAACCCACATATAAAAACGTCTACCAGCTCACCCCTTCCTCTCGCTCCGATGGGTGTGTGTGTGTGTGTGCGCGCGGCGCGCGCGCGGGCGCTTGCTTGCTTGTGTGCGTGCGTGTCAGTGAACTTTTCCTTTTATCTTTTTACATTCATCAGTTTTCCACTGACTGCCCTATGAAAGCAGATCTTCGAGCTGCAGTGACAGACTCTACAGCGGATTCCAGGAATCACCACGCAGCGCTTTGTCTCGGTGGTACGCGACAGGGTAAGGGCGTTGACATCGTTTCGGCCCTGTCCAGCCCAGGCTACCACCCCGGTCCTCTATGTTGTCTGTTCTGCCATTCATTACTCTACCTCTGTGCCTCCCCCCTCCCCCCTCCCACTGTTCTCAGTTGAATGGTCTTGGACGGGGAATTACAGCGTACGAAATTCTTGGCTCGTCCTAGTAGGCAAGCTTTACAGCGATTGTTCACTGCGAGGAGATTGGTTGTTGTCTGGGGTTGACTTGTGACATAGACAAGGTTGTCTGTCTTCTTGTTTTGGGTGATGATGAATTATGA
>JADBJO010001262.1:321059-328559 GCA_016801955.1 Conus betulinus | reverse complement strand
TGGAGAAACGTTCTTCTGCCTCGTGGTGCCTGACTGAGGGTAGAGGTTGTGGGGAATGGACCCCCACCCCCCACCCCCCATGACAGCCTGACCGTCCGCCACGTCCCTCGTCCCCATGGTTACCCCTCCTGTTCATGGGGCAATGGTGAGGTGGTCTGCAGGTGAGGATGGGTTCTTCACCTGTTTCGTCTTCTGTCTACTTTGCTCCTCCACCTACTCCTTCTTCTCTTCCGCCTTCTTCTCCTCCTCCTCCTCCTCTTCCTTCTCCTTCACGCTATTTTTGTTGTTGTTGTTGTTGTTGTTATTCGTAATTCTTGTTTTGTTTTATTTTGTCGAACCAAAGAATCTCTCTCTCTCTCTCTCTCTCTCTCTCTCTCTCTCTCTCTCTCTCTCTCTCTCTCCCTCTCTCTCTCTCTCTCTCTCTTAAAACCTTTCCTTTTACTTTCCCCACATCCTCACTCTCCACTCCTCCCCCATAACCCACCCCACCCCACCCACCCCACTCCATCTCGACCTCCCCCCATCCCCTCACCCCTTCCACCCTTTAGCTCCAACCTCCCGCATCCATTCCCCTCCACTCCCGCCCATACACATTCCCCTCCCACCCCCTCCCTACCCCACCACCCTACACCACTCCAAGCCCCCACCCATCCCATCCCGACCTCAAAACCGTGGGTCGACCGATGCTGACTGATCCCATCTTGAACCCCCCGACATGACAAGACTCTCTCCGTCCACCGTCACGACAACGACCTCTGGAACTCACTCACACCTCGATGACCCCGGGGCGCTCGCAATTACGTAAGCATCGAGAAGGACCTGAACACGACTTGAGGGGACAGGAGAGGGAGGGAGGGGAGGGGATGGGTTGGGTGGCTGGAATTAAAACTGTCCCGTGTTGGGCCGAAAAGGCTGTTGCGGCCAACCGCGTGTCGCCCGTGTTAATGAGCGATCCTGACTTACTAATAATAGAGCGTGTGAACGCGCGACGGCGCGTGCTCTCACCACGGGGAGCGTTTGAATCAATAATTGTGCCTCGTCATTTGACCGGGGCCTTTGTGGAGAAGAGAACATCGCACTTAAAGGTGTGGTAGGGCTATTGTTCGCCTTGTTTCATGTGCGGAGGGTAGGGTGGGGTTGGGGTGGGGGTGGGGTGTGGTGGTGAGGGGGGGGGGGGAGGAGGGGTGGACGGGGAGGGGGGGGGGGGGGGGGAGAGAAGGGTGTGGGGGTCGTGTGTTTTGGGTGACCAGTGGAATCGTGTGAATGAAAGTCTCTTGAGTCTGTCAGTCTCTCTGTCTCTGTGTCTCTCTTTCTCACTTAAACACACTCATGCACACGGGCGCGCGCGTACACACACACACACACACACACACACACACACACACACACACACACACACACACACATACACACACACACACACGGAAAAGTTGGAATCCTTTATTTTGAGTTGAAACAAGACAAAGGAGTGTGTATATGAGAGAGAGAGAGAGAGGAGAGAGAGAGAGAGAGAGAGAGAGAGAGAGAGAGAGAGAGAGAGACAGAGAGAGAGAGAGAGAGAGAGAGAGAGAGGGTGCCTTTTTGTTTTCAAAGAAGACCAAATGTGTGTGTGTGTGTGTGTGTGTGTGTGTGTGTGTGTGTGTGTGTGTGTGTGTGTGCGATCTATACCCGTTGGTATGATGAAAATGCAAGGACACTCATGTGTGTTTAGCGTCTAAAGCTGGATACTTCTAAAATAATCAATCAGTGATCCACAATACAATAAATCAAAGAATTAACCAAAACATTAAGTCAACGAAGCACCCAAACAATACATAACTGAACCACCCAAACAGAACCTGTACCACCCAAACAATACGTGAATGAACCACCCAGACGACAAATTAATGAACTATCTATGCAATAAATCAATGAACCACCCAGAAAAAAAAAAAAACCGTCAATGAACCTCCCAGGCAATGAATAAATAGACGTCCCAGACAAGAAACCAATGAACCATCCAGACAATAAGTTATGAAAAAAATTTACACAATAAATCAACGAAAACATCCAGACAGTAAGTCAACGAACCACCCAGACAATATGACAACGGACCACCAAGACAGTATGTCAATGAACCACCCAGACAATATGTAAATGAACCACCCAGACATATGGCAATGAACCAACCAGACAATATGTCAGTGAACCAAACCAGACAATATGTCAACGAACCACCCAGACAATATGACAACGGACCACCAAGACAGTATGTCAATGAACCACCCAGACAATATGTAAATGAACCACCCAGACATATAACAATGAACCACCCAGACAATATGGCAATGAACCAACCAGAAAAATATGTCAGTGAACCAACCAAACAATATGGCAACGAACGACCCAGACAGTATGGCAACAAACCACCCAGACATGTCAACGAACCATCCAGGCAGTAAGTCAACGAACCACCCAGACAATCTGTCAATGAACCACCCAGACAGTAAGTCAACGAACCACCCAGACAATATGTCAATGAACCACCCAGACAATCTGTCAATGAACCACTCAGACAATATGTCAACGAATCACCCAGACAATATGTCATCGAACCACCCAGACAATATGTCAACGAACCACCCAGTCAATATGTCAACAAACCACACAAGACAATATGTCAATGAACCACCCAGACAATAGATGAGTGAACCGTCCAGACAATAAATGAATAAACCATCCGGATAATATATCAGTATACCACCCAGGCAATAAGTCAATGAACCATCCAGACAATAACTGAAGAAACCACCCAGACAATAAATCAGTATACCACCCAGACAATAATTGAAGGAACCATGCAGACAATAAATGAATAAACCACCCAGACAATAAATCAGTATACCACCCAGACAATAATTGAAGGAACCATGCAGACAATAAATGAATAAAACCACCCAGACAATATATCAGTATACCACCCAGGCAATAAGTCAATGAACCATCCAGACAATAAATGAATAACCACCCAGACAATAATGAAGGAACCATGCAGACAATAAATGAATAAAAACCATCCAGACACTAAGTCAAAATACCACCCAGACAATATGTCACTGAATCACCCAGACAAATCAATATGCCATCCAGACAATAAATCAACATACCACCATGGCCAGACAACAGATCAGTATACCACCCAGACAACAAATCAGTATACCACCCAGACAACAAATCAGTATACCACCAGACAACAACAAATCAGTATACCACCCAGACAACAAATCAGTATACCACCCAGACAACAAATCAGTATACCACCGAGACAACAAATCAGTATACCACCCAGACAACAAATCAGTATACCACCCAGACAAACAAATCAGTATACCACCGAGACAAGAAGTCAGTGAACCATATAACCAATAAGGGACTAAACCATCCAGACAGTAAACCGATACGCCACCCAGACAAAATTCAATGAATCACCTAGACAAGAAGTCAGTGAACCACCCGGACAATAACGGAATAAACCACCCAGACAACCATCCGTGAACATCCTGACAATTAGGCAGTAAACCACAACCCCAAACAAGAACTCATGGAACCACTTAAGCAATAAACCAATGAACCATCCAGACAATAAGTCCACGAACCACCAAGACAGTATGTCAGTGAACCACCACCACACCCCACCCCCACACCCCCAAATAAAAAATAAAAAGAATAAAACCATCCATACAATAAATCAGTATACCACCCAGACCAAAATTCAAGAAACCGCCCAGACAGTAAACGAATAAAACCATCTAGACACTAAATCAATCTACCATTCAGTACAGATAATCAACGAACCATTCAGACGAGAAGATAGTGAATCACCCGGAGAAGTACTTGTGTGAACCACCTGGGGGTTGGAGGGCAGGATGGGATGCTGTCATTCCCTGCTTTTCAAACATGTTCGTGTCTTACCATAAGAGAATCGCTAATTCTCGAAATATGTCTCGATCGTGTACGGTTCTACGTAGTGGGATGGACATTTTGTGATCATACATTCTTGTTGATATTTGAAATTGGTTCTTTGATTTTAACAGAACTGACTCTGGACAGTTTTTTTTTTTTACTGGCATGCATTAACTCTCTCTCTCTCTCTCTCTCTCTCTCTCTCTCTCTCTCTCTCTCTCTCTCTCTCTCTCTCTCTCTTACTTCCGTGTCAAATGTAACCTCTAAGTGTTTAGTTCTGTGTCAGATATAACCTGTACATTTCCCATATTTATGTTTGACGAAGGCTAGTTTCTCTGTTAGTTACGAGCATGTTCATATTTTTCATAACATGGCGTTTTTATGTATTTATTCGTTTATTTATTCATTTGTTTATTTACCTCTTTATCTATTCATTTCTTGAGACTCTGAACTGTGCCACTTTTACATTTACCTCCAACTCAATGTTATATTTGAATCAGTTGGTGTATGTGTCTCCGTTATCTTAATTGAACAAACTTTCAGGTTGTAGATCTCGACCGTCTAGTTTAGCGACGATATTGACAATGCTCATCTTTGTTTTTCATTCCGATTTTTAAATTCACAATCCCAGACCCGTTGAGTTATGCGAATTTCGACAGTCTTTGGTTCGCAAAGGAAAAAAACAACAACAACAACAACAAAAAAAAGGATCGTACTACTAAAGATACTCTGAAACTTGTCTGAATACACACAGAGAGAAGTAATCCTAAAAAACCTCGCCTGTCAGAATCATTTTATATTTTACAATACCTCCTGCGTTGGAAATCGATTTTCTGATTGGTTGACGTAAAACTGTGTTCTGGATTCGGAAGAAAACATTTTTACTCTGTGCGGGGTTTACCAATGCCGTTCACGATGGTTTAGAAGTAAAGCAGTTAATCGTAAATAAATGTTAGCGAACCGCCGAGAGAAACGGGAATCAACGCCTTCTTCTTCCTTGCGCTGAACTCTGAAGCGATCAAAGCTAAAAGAAATTTCGTTGTTCTGTTCGTTTGTGTCTTACCTGAAGAAGACATAAGAGGTCGAAACGCATAGTGTTTTTGTCTCGTGGCTCGTTTGTCCCAAGTTTCTCTGGGCGGTTCGCTAACATTTATATAAGATTTGTTTAGATTTCCGCCTGCAGTCGTCTCACTTTGCAACTAAAGCAGTTAAATTTGTTATTCAAAGGGGTCTTTAAAATCGATTTACTCTTACAGTTCCCAGCTCATTATCCGAGCTAACGATCCCTCACGGTCGACATCTAACGACATTTATTTAACAGGACGCGTTCAGTCCTTTGAGTATGGACTCGTCAGATTTCAACGAAAGCATCGATCGGTAGGTAGTTCGTCAGTCGTAACCCAGTGACCTCTGCGAGAACAGAGATTGCCAGTGCTAGGTAGATCGAGAATCGTAGACTCCAGTTAGGAGAGAAAGTATGGTACGTCATTGATGTTGCAGTCTAGTCAAAGCAACGTGATGGTTCGTTCAATTCATTGCCTGTAAAGGCCAAGGAAGCAAGACTTCTATGCGAGGGAGTCATCACAAGGAACATGTTCGTAAGGCAGGCTTATGTTTAGGCGCTGATGACAGCGAAGAGAAATTTCTTGTCTGAGAACATGAGCAATGGAAAGAGCGCGCGCGTGTGTGTGCGTGTGCGTGTGCGTGTGCGAGTGTGCGAGCGCGCGTGCATGCGTGCGTGTGTGTGTGTGTGTGTGTGTGTGTGTGTGTGTGTGTGTGTGTGTGTGTGTGTGTGAGCGCGCGTGCGTATGTATGTATGTATGTATGTGTGTGTGTGTGTGTGTGTGTGTGTGTGTGTGTGTGTGTGTGTGTGTGTGTCCCTCAAGACTTTTCAGTGAGAGAGAAAGTTTTACGTTTCAAGTCTAAATCATTCCCATCCTATGTTTTTACATGTAGGATCAGAGAGGAGGCTGGAAGGGGGGTGGGGAGGGGGGGGGGGAAAGAGAAAGTGAAACGGTCGAAGAGGTGAGGACGTAGGGCGGAAAAGGGAGAGGGAGGGGGGTGTGCGGTGAGGAGGAGATTGTGGATAGCGGAGAAGCGGAGGAGGCGTAGCGTTTGAAGTCTTGGTAAAAACCCACAGGTTGAGTAGAAAACAAACAAAAATGAGAAGAATGGCGCGACTGAGAGATGAAATTGTCCTCTCTGGCGGACGATAAGGCTGTAAAACAGCATATTGTGAACGGTTGCGTTGCTTTGATGTCTTAGCAAATGGTCAGCAAGAACACAGCCGCAAAAAAGGAGAAATCTTTAATGCAAGCCATAAGATAGTGTGGGAGAGAAAAGAACACCCACGCACGCAACACACCACACACACACACACACACACACACACACACACACACACACACACACACACACACACAGAAACGCGCACGCACACATACTGTTGCATAAGGAGAGAGAGAGAGAGAGGAGAGAGAGAGAGAGAGAGAGAGAGAGAGAGAGAGAGAGAAGAGAAGAAGAAGAAGAAGACGAAGGCGAAGAAGAAGAAAAAACTATCAAGTTCACGCAAGGAATCGACCGTCCCAGCCTGCAAGCGCTGTCAACAAGCAGGCTGTTGCACGTGCTCTCCGCTGCAGAACGTTAATAAACAAAGCAGAGACCCCCTCGGTCTCACCATCTTTTACGCCCCCGTCAACAGGCGTGTGTGTTGAGTGGGAGGAGCGTGGGGGGAGGGTGTATGTGTTGAGAGTCCTGACGGTAAACGTCAAAGAGGGGAGGTCAACATGTAACACATGCAGGCGAGAGCGAAAAGTCATCGGCGACGTCTCGGGTCTGTTCCCGACAGTCTCCACCCCTGTAGGTGTTCTCTCTCTCTCTCTCTCTCTCTCCTCTCTCTCTTCTCCCCCTTCTTGGATTTTCCCATATTACTCATCAGTACCCTCTGTCTCGAAACCTTATTATCCAGGTTTTCTTCTTCCGCTTCTTTTGTAGGCTCCTCCTCCTCCTCCTCGTCTCCCTCCTCTTCTCCTCCTCTTCTTCTTCTTTTTCTTCTTCTTCTTCTTCTCCTCCTCCTCTTCTTCTTCTTCTCCTCCCCCCTCTTCTTCCTCCTCCTCCTCCTCCTCCTTCTTCTCCTCCCCTCCTTTTTTCCTTTTTTTTACCTCCTCCTCCTCTTCTTCCTCCTCCTTCTCCTTCTCTTACTTCTCTCCCCTTTTCTTCTTTTTTTCCTGTTTTTCTTCTTCCTTTTTCCTCTCCTTCTTCTCGCTCCTCTTCATCCTCCTCGTTCTGTATTCTGTCTCGTCTTCCTTCTATTCTTTCCCCCTTTTCTTCCTTTTCCTTCTCAACTTCTGTCCCTTCTTTTTCTTCTACTTCTTTTTCCTCCTCTTCTTCTTATCTTGTTTTTTTTTTTTTCCCTCATAAGTCCTCCTTCTCCGTTCCCCATTCTTTTTCTTCCTTATCCCCCCTGTTCTCTGTTTTTATTTATTCTCCTTCTCCTCCTCCTCCTCATCCCACCCCCACCCCCTTCTTCTTCTCCTCCTCCTTCTGCTCCTTATCCTC
>JADBJO010001262.1:301059-316059 GCA_016801955.1 Conus betulinus | reverse complement strand
CTCTCGCTCGCTCGCTCTTTTTATCATCTTCCCTGTCTCTTTCTCATGGGTGAAAAAAAGTACGGAACAGGTGTGTGTGTGTGTGTGTGTGTGTGTGTGTGTGTGTGTGTGTGTGTGTGTGTGTGTGTGTGTGTGCTTGCTATCGTCTGAATAGGTCTAGAGAGGGCTGTAGACAGGAAACTTACGCCCTCGTAAAAAATCAAGTCGGTAACAACGAACACATCATATGTGCTGAACCAATTGCATTCGCTTTCCCAAAGAATCAGCGAAGTCACATTGCTCTCTCTCTCTCTCTCTCTCTCTCTCTATGTCTGTCTGTCTGTGTCTGTCTCTCTCTCTCTCTGTCGTCTGTCTGTCTGTCTGTCTGTCTGTCTGTCTCTCTCTCTCTCCTCCTCTCTCTCTCTCTCTCTCTCAATCTCTCCTCTCTCTCTCTCCTCTCTCTCTCTCTCTCTAGATCATCTTCTCTATCTGGGGACGTCTGGATCACCCTCTCTCTCTCTCCCTACGGGTCTCTCTCTTTCGGGGCGGTGGGGGGAAGGGGGGACTACCATCATCTGGTGGTACGCCTACACAGGTATCGGTCTGGTACGCCTACCCCTATTCAGTTGACATAAGGGGGGGGGGGGGGGGGGAGGTTGGGGGGGGCCAGACATTTTGCTGTTGTTGTAAAAATTGAACTTTATGCTATTATGCTGTAGGGCCTGCTTCCAGAGGCTGATTGAATTAGAACGACTGGAGATCACCGGGGGGGGGGGGGGGGGGGGGGGGGGGGGGGGGGAAGAACGCCCCCAGAGCGATGTGTTGAACTGAGATTGTTAGGCATATCCGAAAATCATATTCCAATCATAATCGACAACTCTTTCTCCACCAGTGCTGTATTTGCAGAGAATGGAAGGGAAGGAAGAATCCAGGAGGAGGAGAGACAGAAGGCGGGAAGAGGTGGGCTGGAGAGAGAGAGAGAGAGAGAGAGAGAGAGAGAGAGGAGAGAGAGAGAGAGAGAGAGAAGGAGGAGGAGGAGGAAGAGAAGAAGAAGAAGAAGAAGAAGAAGAAGAAGAAGAAGAAGAAGAAAGACAGACACAAATTGAGACGCAGAGAAAACAGACCAAAAAAAATAATTAATAATATAAATAAATAAATGAAAAAAATAAAACCTCGGAGAGATGAAGAGAGGTACACGACAAAAAAAAAAAAAAGAGCGACAGAAACACGACATTCATTTTCACTAGAGAACACGAAGAGAGAGAGAGAGAGAGAGAGAGAGAGAGAGAGAGAGAGAGAGAGAGAGAGAGAGAGAGAGAGAGAAGGGGGGATAGGATAGGGTTCTAAGAGCGGGTCTCCTCTCTGTCCAGCCGGCCGGGGAGGCCAGACAAGATCGTCTGTCTAATAAAGTACCGAGTGGTGTCACTGTCAACAAAACACAACCGACCGCCCACTAACCCCCCCCCCCCCCCCCCCCCCGCCGCTCCTCTCCCTGCACCCATTTCTCCCTCTCTGTCTCATTGTCTCTGTCTCTTTGTGTGTCTCTCTGTCTCTGTTTCTGTCTCTCTCTCACCTCTGTCTATCTGTCTGTCTGTCTCTCTCTCTCTCTCTCTCTCTCTCTCTCTCTCTCTCTCTCTCTCTCTCTCTCTCTCTGTCTCTCTCTGTGCTGACCAGCCATTCTTTTTTTTTTTCATGTAAAATTACGTAGACAACATCTTTGCGAACCATTACGGCGGACAAGACGGCGATCCGGGTAGGGGCAGATGGGGAGGGGAGAGAGAGAGAGAGAGAGAGAGAGAGAGAGGCAGCCAAGTCGGAAGGTTATGAACATAACAGAATGGGTTTCCTCTCCAGGCATGACCTCTTAAAAGAGTCTGTAAGGAACAGAGAACCATTAGATGTGGGAAGCAAGCGCAGCCAAAGATGTCCTCTGCCACTATGGAAATGATGGCAGAGATGTCAAAAAGTGTCTTTTATTGTTTTTATTTCATTTTTTTTTTAAATCGTTTTTCGAAAGGATGAGGATATGAAGAAGACAGAGATATTTTTGAAATGTGAAATCTGACGTTTTACATGCTCGTCGAAGAAGGACCACGTACAGTTAGTCCAAACAGTGATCCTTGTGCTTTTTGAGGGCGGTATTGGTGTTGCTGAGTTTTACTCCTGCTGCCTGTTTCTCTGTGCTGATTTCTCTACATCTTCACTTCAAACTGGGTTTCCACCTTCGTTTCTTCAGCTGTTACTTCGCATTAGGGTTAGTTTTCCTTACTAACTTCGTCTTGTGTATTGCTCCCTGTGCTTCTTCTCCTTCATCTCCTCATCCTCCCCTTCTCTCCATTAATGATACTACTACTAAATAGTAATCATAAATAACGATTGTATAGCGTAGTTTTAGCTGAAAACTACTCACTGTGCTCTCTGTTGTCATGGTGACATGATTATTTGTTTTCGTAAGTCATAGTCAGCAGTTTTTGTTAATTATGATCATTCGTTAACACGCTCTCTTTTCATGAGTCATAATTACCGTTTCTTGAGTCATAGCTCTCTGTTTTCATAAGTTGTCATTTATGATAAAAGGGTATGTCCCAGAAGACACATCTCTTCCTGAATCTGCCAAAACCCCAGAGAAGATCACCACCAGCGAAAATATGACAGCCAGTTAAGTTGCTGCAGCATCCTCACCATGCGAAGTAAAGTAGGAAAGCTCATGGAACGTATTGTAAGGTGGATGGATAAGGAGGGAAGAGGGGAGTAGGAGATGGGGAAGAGAGAGAGTGGCACATCATCTTCCACACAACACCAGCTCGTTGGTTTCCTCTCTCTTTTACACAAACAATCGAACAGCATTCAAGTAATTAACTGCCTAATTACTCAGCCAAGTAACCGCGCAACCCTTCAGTAGCCCATAATGAAAGAATCGAACAAACAGGTAGCATCCCAGACATACAGAGGAAGCATCAAGCTTCCTTCACTGACAGTATCTTAATCATTTACACAGGCCGCCGCGCGGCTTGGTCACACTATGACCTAACCCTATCCGTCTCACCAGCCGACAAGGGCGACGTTTACAAGCCAGTTTGTCTAGTGTTCGAACACAAGGAACCTGCAGGGCGCGCGTTAAACTTTATCCACAAATCATAGTAAAAGACTGCAACGTCTGTAATCTATGTTTCCTTGCATCGGTTTGATGATTACTAACAATAAAATCTGTGATAACACTGAATAACTGTTTTTGATTTCACTCTTATGAAGCGCTAGCCACTGCTTAGTTGCAGAGTTACTTGAATAATTCATAATGGAAATTTGGTATATCACATTTCCAGTTAATAAGAAAATGGAGTTTGTACAATAAAAGTATAAGAACATAGAACTTTTAACTTCAGTTTACTAGTGTTGTTTTCTCGAAGATAGTACTCTGTCTGCCCTCACTCTGGGTAAAACATAGCCAAACCAAAAGCAAAAACCATCAACATACCTTTACATTTACAAACACCTGAATAACAGAACCAGCGTCACAGCCTTCACCACACTCTGCTGAGTGAAGAAATGATCTCAGAGCCAGAACGCTGGGATTATATAGGCCTTCCAATTCCTTTCACCGAGATCTTTTGAGAAAGTCCTTTATGGCCTGAGTCACAATGGAACCACTAGAAGCGTCTTAAGTGTTTTAAGATCTGGCTTCGCTGGGCCGCTCTTGAACAGACGTTCTATCCCCCAGGACCCGACAACCATCGGGGCCGACCGCCATGTAAGTGGCTTGGTCTGGAGAAGTGCAGAGGAAACAGACCCTTCAGACTCTTTACCTAGGGCAAAATCCAGGAACAACTCCCACCTGAGGATGTTTACCTCACTACAATCTCAAGTCCACCTCAACAAAGACAACACCAACCACGGCTCCACGGCCTCCCGGGCTGTCCCCTTGGCCTATCCTTAGTCTTCCAGACCAAGCCATCCCGACCAGCCATGGTTAAAGAGAGGCCCGAAACCTCCTCAGCAAAAGCGACACCAGTTACGATGTTGCTGAAGTCCAATAGCTCTCTTCAAAACCAGTCTGCCCAGGCCAGCCGTAGGCAAATTTTCTGCTGAGTGACCAGCCTCTTAACTGGCATTCCAAACTATCAGCCCCTCACTGCGATTCTGTCCCACTTTTGAGGTGTTTAACCACTACAAACTCTCTGTTCTCAAAGGTTGGCAGAATCATACCCTTTGCAGCATCATAGGAAGGACATTGACAAGAGACTTTGAAAATAGGCTAATCCTCCCTCCCGATCTAGGAGGCAACAGATCACGTAAAAGTCACGGAAGGATACGGCCTGTGTTGCCTGTGAAGTCTACGAAGGACTCCAAAGAGAGAAAGAAACTTTGGCAGTAGCAATAGAGATGGAAGACGCAAAGAATGTTCCGTTTTCCGTTTCTTATTATGAAACTGCTCCTTGGCTGTGGAGTCAGCATGACAGTGGCAAGGTGGATCGCAGCAGCACTCCGGGGGCGAAACCTCATCCTGCGATCTGGAGGCTGGATGTCTGGATTACCTCACAGTTTTCCTCTCTCCCCTGTTTTGCACAATGTTCATACTTAAGGCTTGCAGACTTCAAAAGAAGCGGAATAGCTCGAGTGCTGTTTACACTAGCAGATGATGGTCTGACCTACAGAACGTCAAAGAATGCTCAAGAAAGAAGAAGAAAAAAAAAAAAAGCAGTCCTGCAGCAATGCAGCGATGTTGCTCAGCAGTGTCAGGAAAGTGGATCGTCTATCAGGTCTACAAAAGCCCAGACATTTGTACTCCTAATACCCAGACAACAGGAAAATGTATTCTCATTAGTTTCTTTTAATGCAAGACGAATCAAGCCAGCTAACAACCTACGGTACCTGGGTATAGCTTTTGATAGAATGCTGACATTTGAAAAGCAAGTCTTCAACATTGTACTCGAGTGGAAAAGGGGTCCAGTCCGCGGGGGGCACTCGATAGATAGATCCCCGTCTCGATAGGTCCCCGTCTCGATAGATCCCCGTCTCGATGGATCCCCGTCTCGATAGATCCCTGTCTCGATAGATCCCCATCTCGATGGATCCCTGTCTCAATTGATTCCTGTCTCGATGGATCCCCGTTACTGTTTTTGGATCTACCGAGACGGGGATCTATCGAGATGGGGATCTACCGAGATGGGGATCTACCGAGACGGGGATCTATCGAGACGGAAATTCGTCCATATGTAGTGGGGGATCTATCGAGACGGGGATCTACCGAGATGGGGATCTACCGAGACGGGGATCTATCGAGATGTACCCCCATCTACAATGAAGCAATGACAGCTGAAGACACTGAGCAACACGAACTCTGCCCGCTGTATCGGGCAGTTGCAAATCTTCTAGAGTTAGAAAGAACTCAAAATGAAGCGTACTCCCACACCCCCACCCCCATCTCTCATCTCCAAGCACATCTTCTGTCATGCAAACGAAGTTAAACTTCAAAATCGTAGGGAAACTCATAGTCGAGTTTTATACACTTGTGAAGAAAAAAACTGATTGAAAGATAGAATATTTTCTTTTGATACCGCGATTTACACTATTTTGGAGGAATAGTTCTCTCTCTCTCTCTCTCTCTCTCTCTGTCCACACACACACACACACACACACACACACACACACACACACACACACACAACGATCATATGCAACCGCTCTTACGCATACTAACAAGGGCATGCATGTGTGAACACACAGACACACACAAAACACACAGTGCGCGCACGTACATTCACACGCACGCACACACACACATACACACGCGCGCGCGCACGCACGTACGCACGCACCTACAGACATACGCATGCACGTACAGAACGTTGATATGTATTGCTCATATACATACATGCAAGGGCACATGCGCGCTAACACACACACACACACACACACACACACACACTCTCTCTCTCTCTCTCTCTCTCTCCCTCTCTCTCTCTCTCTCTCTCTCCTCTCTCTCTCTCTCTCTCTCGCGCGCGCGCTCACACACATGTGCACACACAACGTTCATGTGTATTTACTTTTAACACACACACACACACACACACACACACGCGCGCGCGCGCGCGCGTGCACGTGCGGCGCGCGCGCGAGCGATCCCACACGCTTTCGCTTATCCGAGCTGAGATCCCCGTAATTACAGACAGCGGTGTCCTCCCTCTAGCTCCCTGTCTGAGCCTCACAACCTCTTCTCCACCTCACCGCCGTCACTTCAAAGCTTGGCCACAGGTGAAGGCACAGCACAGAGACACGGCGAGAGGGGGAGGGGAGGAAGAGGCGTGCACAGGTAAAGAGCGGGGAGGGGGCAGGGGTGGTGGTGGGGGCGGGGGGCGTGCGGGGGAGGAGTGAAATGAAGAGAGAAAAAGGAAGGAGTCGGAGAAGGAGGATGGGGGGAGGGGGGGCTGGGGCGCCTTCCCTTCCTTCTCCTCCTCCTCCTCCTCCAAGCGCCACCTTCCTCCCCCGTGTAATCCTCAACCTCCAAGTCCAACCGTGGGACGGAGCTCGAGTTTGTTTGTCCTCTCTGGGAGCCCGCCCCCCCCCCCCCCCCCCCCCCCTGCCCTCCCTTCTCCTCCACCCCTTTCTACCTTCTGGGAGAGCCAGCCCGTAGCGACACTAGGCGGACCTCTTCCAGGTCAAACGCTCAGGTGAGAGAGAGAGAGAGAGAGAGAGAGAGAGAGAGAGAGAGAGAGAGAGAGAGAGGAGAGGGAGAGGATGGAGGATAGGGGTAGGGGGAGGTAGGAGGGAGAGAAAGCGGCACAACGCATCTGCCTTCCCCCGCCCCCACCCCCCTTCCCCGTCCTCCCCGCCCTCTCTATCTTGTTATGTTAGAAGTAGCGCCCGCGTGCACTTTCTTCTGTCTGTCTGTCTCTTTCTCTCCCTCACTCCCTTTTCGCTCTCGCACTTACTGTTTCTTCTTGGACAGCGAAAATAATTGACGGTGGGGGGATTTCAGTCCCACGACGACGACGACGACGACGACGACGCCGTGTTTTGTGTGTGTAGTAGCATGGAGGTGTGGGTTTCCAGCCACCGGCAGAAGGGGGAGAGACTTTGGCATGGTGATCCCTGCCTGCCTCATCCACCCCAACCCACCCACCCACCTACCCATCCACCCAGCCTTCCTCTCTGTCTGTGAAATGACGGTGTATGGTGTTCACGTGCTAATCATTAGGGAGGAAAAAACGCCTGTCTAGTCGGACTTCAAACTTTGTGTGGCATTTGTGGATTTCATACCTTTGTACGAGCGGTTGCGTTGCTCATTTAACAACACAACAACAACAACAACAACAACAAAAAAGTTTTCATGGAACGTAATGGTGCATGTGTTTGAGTGAATTATGAAAGGGAATATGTGAAGGATTCATTCATAGACCTTTGATTTTTAATGCCGATTTTGAAGGGGAAAAAAAGAACAATATATAACGCAGTGATTGTGAGTGGGATTTAGTGGTTGCAGTTTGCAGTGACCTATATATATGGAACTCGCTCGTGCAACTTCAGAAACGTGGTTCAGCGTGAGGTGAGGAAAAAAAAAACTACTGTGTGCGTTTTCCTGCACCTTTCTCGTGGATACAAACAGACAACAGAGGAGACTGGCGTGCTTCTTTGACGGTGTGGCGATGGAAACGTGTGGAGTACGTCATCTGATTATGTGCTCAGCCAGGGTCCGTGATGGTAGACCCTAGGGTCTCTTGTCCTTGGTTGACTAAGGTACCGTGAAACAATCTTTGTGCTGTACCTTGGTATCCCCCTATCCACTTCCCCTCTTTGTTGCTTTCTTGTTGTTGTCATGCTTCATGCAGTTTAAAAAAAAAAAACCCTGATCATGTTAGTCGACAAGCTAGCAACACGGCAAGCGCCTTTGCTTCAGCGAACGAGCGAAGTGAAGGAGAAAAGCAACAACAAGCGAACAGGTAAGCGAGTAGACCATAAAGAAATCGTTTGTGTGATCGTGGCGGCGTGCTGTCATATTCATCTGTAAGCAACAAACTAAAAAAAAGAAAACACGACCCATTCTCCACTTTTTTTTTATGTAGTGCCGCTGTAATAAGAGCTTGGGAACGTAGAAAGTTGTCACTGCGAGTCCAAGGTGTTCCCTCACCACCACCCCCCCCCCAACCCACACCGGTATCCCCCCTCCCCTCCCCTCCGCCACTCTGCCCCATTTCCTCCCGGACTGCCCCCTCGGACACTACAGGTTAGCCCGTGTTGCCCTTGTGCCTAAAGGTTCCCCGACCCCAGAGTCACGTAGTAGCGGCTGTGGGGCATAGCTAAAGTGCCCCTCCATCCATGCCTACACACGATCTTCTTACTTTGCCCCCGCCATCCCGCCCTATTCGTGTCTGGATTGTTACCCTGGTCATTTTCACGACGTGATAGCCGACAATATCTGTCCAATTTCGAAAATTGCGAACCACCGTCGTCGTCGTCGTCGTCGTTGTCATCATCATCATCATATCATCATCATCATCATCATCATCATCATCATCATCATCATCATCATCATCATCGTCGTCGTCGTCGTCATCAGCCGGAGCAACAGCAGCAGCAGTAGCTGACTATCCGTGGCCAGTTTTCGAAGAACTGCGAACCACCATCATCATCATCATCATCGTCGTCGTCGTCGTCGTTTTCGTCCTCCTACTCCTCTTTCTCCCCATCATCATCATCATCATCATCATTATCATCGTCATCATCGTCATCAGCAGCAGCAGCGGCAGCAGCAGCAGCAAAAGCAGTAGAAGCTGCCTCGATGGAATATGTGTGTCAAGGAAAGTGGACGGTCCATTGTTCAAACTCGGTTTGTATCGTTTCATGATCAAAGTTTATAGTTCAAAATAGAGCTGGTTGCTGTGCAGGCATTTGCACGAACCAGCTTTCCTGTGGGCCTCTGTGTATCACGCAGCGTTCAGTCACATTCACATGTATGGTCAGTGTACGTCATTCTGTGCAGACATGGCCGCGAATGCACAACATGATTAAACACATTACACGTCAGTTACTTGGAAATGAGGCGCCCCTGATATGGCCCTTGGCGGTCGGTTGGGCTAGAAACAACAACATACTGTCTGTCTGTCTGTCTGTCTGTCTCTCCCTCTCTCTCTCTCTCTCTCTCTCTCTCTCTCTCTCTCTCTCTCTCTCTCTCTCTCTCGTTTGCAGGGCTCCCGAGTCAGTCACTGGAGCTTGACAGCCAAACGATTGATATGTCTGACTATTGGTATTTCCGGACAAAGCGAGAGAGAAACATGTGCATGCACTGATGCACTGGCATCAGTTTAAAGATCCGATAACATGTCGACGACTTCACATTGATTCTCTTGTGTGGATTGCCGACGCCGGATGCTGCGTCCAGACAAATGAGGGTGTGGCTGTGGACGGGGGAGTCGGGGATGAGCAGCGTAGGGATGGGGGAGAGAGGGACGGGGGGGGGGGGGGGGGGGGGGGGGGGGGGGGGGGAGGTAATGCCAGTGGAGTGGTACAGAGAATCTTCTTTTTCTTCTGCGTACGCAGGCTGATACTCATGCGGACACTCCCTGTAACGACAGGCAAGAATTGATCACATTTGCCCAATGAAGGGAGTGGAGTTTTGTGTGTATGACCGTTTTTTTTTATCCCGCCATTGAGGCAGCCATACTCCATCTTCGGGGAAGGTACATGCTATGTGTAACGTGTCATAATTACTAACGGCCAAACTGGCCTTCTCTTCCGAAAGTTGGTGATGGGATTTGACGTGTGTTCAAGATGTTATGCGTGTGTTCACACACGGAACCTCGGTATATAGCCTCATTCGAAGGAATGTATGGGAAATGGAGTCAGAACCAGTGTTAACTCCGAGGGGAAAATCCTCCTGTATCGAAACGGCCCGGCGGAGATTCGAACTCGCAACCCTCGGATTACGAGTCCGGCGCTCTACCAACTGGGCTTTACCGCCCCCCGGTATAGAGGATGAGAGACAACAAAATAAAAGTCAACAAGGTAAAAAAAAAAACAAAACAAAAAGAAAGAAAAAGGAAAAGAAAAGAATTATTGTAGCTTGTGCACTATGTCTTGATGAACACATTTTGCTTGTTTGTTCTCTTGTGTGTTTGTGTTGCTGTCCTCATATTCCCCCCCCCCCCCCCCCCCCCCCCCCCCCCCCCCCCCCCCCCCCCCCCCCCATTATTGCCACACCGCTCACTGCTCCACACTCCACACCCAGGTGGATCTTGTCTTCAACTTTGCAGCCAGCCCACAGGGGTTACTCATTCAGGTCAAGTGGTCGTGACGGAGGCATCCCACCGCTTGAAGTTGACCCTGCTCTGCCGCCGAGCCACTACGGTGAGGCCGACATCAGTGGTAACCTGCTCACATCCAACCGACGCTGGGACAACAGCACCTGTTTCGACTGGGCCTGATGAAGAAGACAATGTCGGTTTTGTCGCGGCGAAGCCATTTGGAGTTAGGTCCCTTTTCCCAGAGGGCGCCACCTCGTTGAAGTCAGTAGGTACAGTCCTCGTTGACCTTTTCGATACGGACGGCTGTGACACACGGTAGAGGTAGGGACGCGGAGAGAACATGCAAAATGAGGTCATCACAAGAGCAGGGCGCGATGAGCCATGGAGACAGAGACATACAAAACAATGATCAGCGAGGGTGGGGATAATTAAGCTGATTCCAAGAATTCCGTTCGGCTCAAGGACCACTAGACAAGGCTATACCTAAAACGTTTCCGTCTATGATAATATATCCCCTTACGCCCTCCACCGACATCAGCCAAGCCCTGGAGATTGCTGATATTTGCAGTTAGGGTCAAGAAGTTTCAAGCAACACTCCCACAGACACGAATTCATGGAGTAGGATAAAAAACTAGTCTGCTGTGTGGTTCCTGTCTTCCCGGTTGGACTTGAACCCGTGGCAAACTCGGCTCTCGGTGGGCACTGGAGCTAGCCGGTGCCGGAAAATCCCGCAAATTTAATGTCAGCGATGGGACTCAAACCCACCATCTTCTAGCCAGTTATGCTTGGTTTGAACATTGATGGGTTGTTTTTCACCCGTGTCTTCTTGTTTTTGTATTTGTATGCTACGTCTTGTGTGTGAAACTGAATTTAAGAAAAACCACTATAAATTTCGAACGTTAGCTGCGACGTGTATTATCGTTCTGACGATTAGGCTGCTTTCTCTCTCTCTCTCTCTCTCTCTCTCTCTCTCTCTCTCTCTCTCTCTCTCTCTCTCTCTCTCTGACGTTTTCACAGGGCGAGGACAGGATATGAAAAATAGCACACCAGTGCTGATCTAATATCCTTGCACATATAGAATGTTGTCTGTGTCTCATTCTCTGTGTGTCTCTGTTTGTCTGTCTGTCTGTCTGTCTCTATCTGCGTGTCTCTGTCCTTGTTTCTGTCTGTGTCTGTCTGTCTGTCTCTATCTGTCTGTCTGTCTGTCTGTCTCTCTCTCTCTCTCTCTCTCTCTCTCTCTCTCTCTCTCTCTCTCGCTCGCTCGCTCGCTCGCTCGCTCGATCGCTCCCCACCACTCAAAAAAAAAGCCTCAAAAATCTTTTTTTTTTTTTTTTTTCCAAATAACTGACACCTAGATACTATACCGAGATATGAAGAGAACACTGAAAACCTAGTCTTGACAGATACGAGGTCTAATTAGCACTAAGAGATAATTCGTAGTGAAAAGACACACACATACTCAAACACTTTGCTCCCACAGTGAAAGAAGTAAAGGCAGTCCTATACTCACCCGTTTAGCACACGCGTAACATGAGGGAGAGAAAAAAGGGAGAAAAAAAAAGACCCTCATGCTAGGGCATCTCCGTCGTTTCTACCCTCTCTCCGCTACGCCCAGCCCCCTTCCACTATGATGAGGAACGGAAGTCCTAGCAAACGCATGGCTCCGATGGAGTGTCTAGTGATGACCGCGCCAAAGCAGTCATCAGTTTTATTAATCTGTACACACTGGCGTAGAAACCCAGCGAATGGGTGAAGCGGAAGGGAGGAGGATGGGGGGGGGGGGGGGGGGGGGGGGCGAAGGATAGAAATCATTGAACAGAGGGTTGGGGGACAAATGTATCTTTTTGGCCCCAAACCCACCGACCCTTCACAGCCCCTGTCCCTCCTCCTCGGTGTTTCAAGTGCTTGTGAAGTTTCAGGTTGTACGTAATTATCCTCACCTCGCTGGACAGACTGCTGCTGATGGACCTGACAGTGCCAGTGAAACAGTGACCACAGAAAGAGCGGCTTCTTTGTCTTAATGTCATTGACTGGCGCTCTCAAAGACGCGCAGACCTTCCCCTCCCCCCCCCCCCCCCCCACCTCCACACACACACGCAAGCACACACACACATGCACACACACACACACACACACACACACACACACACACTCTCTCTCATGCACACACACACACACACACACACACACACACACACACACACACACACACACACACACTAGCTGCGCTCAGCACTGACCCGAGACTCTCAAACACTGCATGCAGACCCATGCGTTTCAAGAGGTAGCAGACAATACTAACTTGAAGCAGAGTACACCCTTGTCTGTATCAAAATGCAATATCAGGAGGTGTGTGTGTATAGGGGGGGGGGGGGGTGAAGAGGAGAGGAGACGGGGGGGGGGGGGGGGGGGGGGGGGGGGGGGGCGTGAGGGATGAGGAAGAGAGGGAAAGGAAGGGCGTCTTTGGTGTCCAGAACTCGCTGTCCCTTCCGGGTTTGTTTTTGTTTTTTTTACTTTCTAACTTGGGGCAAGCTTGATCTAGGCCTATTTGCGAGCAGACACCATGTCATCTACCAAGTGAGGTCTTCAGTACACCTAAACAAATTTATCATCATCGTCTCGGGGGCGAGCCCACACATAACCGAGACGTTGCCTCCTGGACTCGATCATGACCTCCCAGCGTGGCTCAGTGGTGACTCCCACTCCCATCCAGCAGTATTTGAAACCGCCCCTGTATCAACATAGCAACTTGTGAGTTCATTTTCTTTTCAGCCTTCACACCAGAACCATCTTCCTGCTGCCATTCTCACTTCCCCACCCCCAACCCCTTCTTCCCTTTCCGCGGCCCCTCTTTCCAGCTCCCCTTCCCTTCCTCCCCTCCCGCTGCGCTTTCTGAATCGTTTTTCTCTTGGTTTGAAAATCTTCCGATGCGACCAGATTAGACGGTGAAGTTTTTCTGTCCAACTCATAACGTCGTTTCTGTGGTCTCTCTCATTGTCTTTGGTCACGAAGTCATCATCCTGAAAAGCTTCAGAGAAACGGTCTGTATAGAGGAGCAGACAGCACAAACCATTTTTCGGATTGTTGATAGTAATTAAGAAGCAAAGAAGCTTCATGATTCTTACAAAAGGCTTTTTTACGGATATGTCAGTGGAGAGAGAGAGAGAGAGAGAGAGAGAGGAGAGAGAGAGAGAGACAGACAGACAGACAGACAGATAGACGCACACACACACTCACAGATTGAGAGAGAGAGAGAGAGAGAGAGAGAGAGAGAGAGAGAGAGAGAGAGAGTTTGTTTCCAACGGTTTCTGTAACTGACAATTACAGCCGTAAGAGCGGTTTTCACGATAACGGTAAAGTAGCTTGCCCCAGTTCCTGGAAGCGGCTTTGGTTAGGTAAGCAATTTTAACGGGACCATGCTAGCAACTTGGTGGCATTCCTCTCTAACTACCCCCCTCCACACAACGTACAGGTATTGGGGTTTTTTTTTTTCGGGGGACGGTCAAGTTACCCTACAATCAGTCCCTCGCAAGGGAGAGTGGGGAGGGGGGGGGGGGGGGGGGGGGAGCTGATCACTAAGGCTGAGCAATTGACCCCACGTGTTGGTGGGTGCATTACGGGGTACCCATCTATACAGCGCCCAGGGGAGAGAGAGAGAGAGAGAGAGAGAGAGGGGGGGGGGGGGAGAGGAGTGGAAACGGGAGAGAGAGAGAAGAAGAAGAAACAACAGCAACAACAACCACAAGAACAGCAACAACAGCAACAACAAAGTACCGGAAGAGCACTGAACTCGTAATAGATCTCCGCGAAGGTCAAAATGGACCCTGGACCGGCCCATCGAACCCTATCCGTCCTTGGACACAGTCCCACCACGTTCCGTTCAAATATCCTCGGTAGAGTTTCTTCGTGTCATTGCTCAACGGATCCGCCGGATTCGTCCGTACATCTGGATCCGCCCCCACCGACCCGCACCTATGGGTTCATCCGTAGGTCACTGTTCTACCACACGGTGGAGAAGGTTCCCCCCCCCCCCCCCCCCCCCCCCCCCCCCCTCGTAATCATGCTAACAGACGAACAATAAAACCCAACCGTCTCGGCGGGTGAACACGTAACCTCCATTGTGGAGGTGTACAATAAGCAAGAAGGAGATTGCGTCTCTGGCTTGATGGGTTGCGTGGGAATCTCAGGTTTGTTAACTCCCCCTACAAAGATTGGGGTGGATGGGGAAGGAGAAAGGAAAGGGATGAGGGGGGGGGGGGTGTGGAGGGGGAGGGCGTAAAAAGAATGGCATGTATTTCGCTGTGAGCGTACGGGTATGTTTGTCGTTCAGCTAGAGGTACAACTGGGGTAGGCTGATCATTTAGTGTATCGACAGGGAGGTGGCAGAGGAAGGTAGATATGTGTGTGCGGGGAAAACGGGGGTGGGGGTGGGGGAGGGATGTGGGAGAGAGAACGGGTACGAGGAGAAATGTGTGTGAAATGAGGGGTTGTGTACTGGGGCTCGGCACAATCAGTGCACGTGAATCCCCACACCGGACAAGCGAAAAACCAGGAGGAGTACAGAAGACAACAGAAAAGGGTGGGAGGACAGATGTGTGTGTGTGTGTGTGTGTGTGTGTGTGTGTGTGTGTGTGTGTGTGTGTGTGTGTGTGTGTGTGTGTGTGTGTGCGAGAGAGAGAGAGAGAGAGAGAGAGAGAGAGAGAGAGAGAGAGAGAGAGAAAATGTGTGTGTGTGTGTGTGTGTGTGTGTGTGTGTGTGTGTGTGTGTGTGTCTCTCTGTCATT
>JADBJO010001262.1:283559-296059 GCA_016801955.1 Conus betulinus | reverse complement strand
ATGTAGAGAAGAAAATTTTGAATACAACAATCGGCTGTTTAGAAAACAACAACAGCAACGAACATAAATGATAGTAATAATGATAATGATGGTGATGATAATGATGATGATAATAATAATGATATGATGATGATGATGATGATGATGATGATGATGATAATAATAATAATAATAATAATAATGATGATGATGATGATGATGATGATGATAACAATAATAATGATGACGACGACGATGATAACAACAACGATAATTATACGGTGATAATATAATAATAATAATAATAATAATAATAATAATAATATAACAACAACAACAACAACAACAAACAACAACAACAACAACAACAACAACAACAACAACAATGATAATGGTTGAAATAAAAAATGATGATAATAAGTATGTCGTAATAACAAAAGTGATGACAATAATAATAGCAATGGTACTTCAACTACTATTCCTGCTACTGCTGCTGCTGCTACTATTTCTACAAAAACAATGGTCACCACCACAAAAAACAACAAACAAACAAAACGCTGACACCCTAGCACCGAAAGAATCCCGTTTTTTGCTCCACAAGCCTGGGTTGAAGGGGGGGGGGGGGGGGGGGGGGGGGGGGGGGGGGGGGGGGGGGGGGGGGGGAGGAGAGGAGGGTTGGAGGCGGGGGAGAGGAGGTGGAGGGAGGAAGACATTTTGCCCTTACTGCCTACCTCAGGTCTCACCTCTCACCCCACACCCCCACACCCACCATCCTTTCGCCTACCCCCCCCCCATCGCCCACCCCCCCTCCCCCTCCATCCTAATAGCAAAGCTCCGTCGGCAGTCCATCATTATCACCTGAGCGAGCAAGGAAGACCCCCCCCCCCCCTTTTGCACGTCTTCTCTCTCTCTCTCTCTCTCTCTCTCTCTCTCTCTCTCTCTCTTGCCCACACACACACGTAATGTGTGCAGCGAACAGAGCAACAGCACAAACTTCGCAGCAGAGAAAACTATTTCTTTCTCTCTCTTTCTTCCCCTCCTTTTTCTCCCCCCTCTATCTTTTCTTCTTCTTCTTCTTCCTAACCTCTCCCCTTCTCCCCCTCCGCTCCCTCACACCTCCCCCGCGATCCCCCCCCCCCCCCCCCCCCCCCCCCCCCCCTTCCCCCTTATCGGAACGCACGAAGCGTGGGAAAGTGGCGTTTCTTGGCTTGCGTGCTTACAAGGGAGAAGCAGAAGACGACCCTGACGGGAGGGTCTTTTTCATTCTTTTCTTTTTCTTTTTTATGAATCTGTCATCCCGAAATCTGTCTCGCGCGATATAAACCTATCTGACGGTAGCTAGCTGTGTGTGTGGTGTACCTGTCGCAAAAGGGTCGTCACGAATTTACTCCCTTGTCTTGTCCCCCATTTAGGCTCGCCCTTCACGACGACTTGTACGTGTCACAGTGCGGTTGCCTCGCCTTGCGTCTGAGCGGGTTTTCGTTTTCGTCATGATTGTGTTCCCAGGGTTTTAAGGTCGTGCGCGTCGTACTCGGCTGTTATCGTTCTGAAATACTTACTCAAACTAACAGAATTTAGACGAGGGTATTTGATTGTTATGGAGCGTCGTTTGCCACCCCCCCCTCTCTCTCTCTCTCTCTCTCTCTCTGCCTCTGTCTCTCTCTCTCTCTCTCTCTCTCTCTCTCTCTCTCTCTCTCAAATTCATTTAGGAGAAGGTTGTAGAGGAGGGCGGCAGAAGGTGGCGGCAATGTGTGGGTTGGGTGAGGATAAAGGTGTGGTAGGGTAAAGGGGGGGGGGGGGGTGCGTCGTTTTATGTTTGTTTTAGTGGTTTTCTTGTGTGGAGCTCGTCTGGTGGAAATTGCAGTATTTTGGTGTGTGTGTGTGTGTGTGTGTGTGGTGTGTGTGTGTGTGTGTGAAGTGGACTGAGGGAAGGGTAGGGGACAGTATATGTGTGTGTGTGGGGGGGGGGGGGGGGGGGGAAGAGAGAGAGAGAGAGAGAGAGAGAGAGAGAGAGAGAGAGAGAGAGAGAGAGAGAGAGATCCTACTAATTTTGAAGATAATTTTGAAGACTCGAACTCTGGTCGACATGGAATTTCAGTGTAGGAGTTTCAGTGTATTGTTTGAAGGGAGCCATGACCTTATATTTCATGTACACAAAAAGGGAGATACTGAAGCAAGGATGTTACGAAGAGTAAAAGATGTAGAGGAAGGAAGTTGTCATCTATAAGCATGACACTCTGTCAGGCGAAAAAGAGCCGGACGCATCGCAGAACCATGCAGAACACCAGAGCAGAGACAGCACTTGTTTGAATAATGAGACTTGCGTTTGATCGAATGGGTTCAGAACAACAGGTGTGAGTCAGACTAAGAGAATTCAACGCCACTTATTTCAGATGTTGCTTACTGGGGAGTATGTTTCATGCGACCGGTGTCAAAGGCAGCGGAGAAGTCCAAAAATATCAAGGCAAAGACGCCACCAGCAGCCAAGTTCAAAGACAACGTCAGGTGTTCATTTAAGCAAAGGATGTTTGAGCACTGTGTGAAGACGACCATAGGCGGTCTTGAAAGGACAGAGCTGTTGATATGCACCGAGAGAGACGACAACCTGTTATACAAGAATTTTACCAGAAATTTGACATGAAAGACGAAGAGAGAGGGGCATGACAGCTTCAGTGTCAGTGTCAGGGAAGAGGCGTTATCATGTGCGAACGAGTCCTTATACCCCACACTACAGTTGCTGAGCCACGAGATCGTAATGCGCAGGGTTTACTGCTGGATGATCCCCAAAACTTCGCCGAAGCATGTGCAAAATCAGAGAAGGATTTTGGAGCAGGAAACCCATTAAAGTTTTGAAAAATGCTGAAAGTCTGTGAACAAACGCAATGATGATCCTGCTGTGACTGTCTATAGAATGTTGGTCTAGATAATGCTAGACTTTGGGAGGGGAGGGGAGGGGAAGGGAGGGGGGGGGGGATACCCTGATTCCAGGCCTAAATGTACAGCACTTACTCAGAGACAGAGAAGATTCCGCAGCAACTATGGATTTGTCTTATTCCCACCTCGATTCCACTCCTCGACCCTGACACCTACGCCCTCCCCATGTCCTCCCACCACCCTCTCCACCTTGAATGGCAAGCAAATACACACACACACACACACACACACACACACACACACACACACACACACACACACACACACACACACACACAGAGAGAGAGAGAGAGAGAGAGAGAGAGAGAGAGAGAGAGAGAGAGAGAGTAGTGATATTTCGTGCAACACTCTAAATGTAATGTACTGTAAAAGGATATTTATAGAGCGCTTTACCTCGCGAGAGCCCAAAGCGCATAACCCTGGGAGTAAGAAGAAAGAATTAAAAAAAAAAAAAAAAAAAAAACCCACCTCTTTAGTGTCGAGAGAGGCTCTTATCCTCAATGTTTGAATCATGAAGTTTCTTGAGTACCTGTAGTCGGTGATAGCTGACACATGGTTTGCTTTGTTTTGTCTTCGTGTTGTTTTTCCTCTGTGGCTGAAGTTTCTTTTACCCACGCTACTCCATGTGGAGGAAGGAGAAGGGAAGAAGGTTGGGGATTGGGGAAGGAGAGAGAGAGAGAGAGAGAGAGAGAGAGAGAGAGAGAGAGAGAGAGAGAGAGAGAGAGAGAGGGGGGGGGGGGGGGGGTCGAGGGAGGAAGGCACAAACGTATTTAACACTACACTGCGACACTGCCGTGAAAACGGCATTTTTTTTCTTTCTTTCTCAATCTTTTTTTTTTTTTTTTTTTTAATGTCTGGGGGTCTGGCAAGGATTCGAACGCGCAACTTGTGACTGCCAGCATACACAATCTTAATGACCACACCCACCTCAGGTAATGTGGAAGACGGGGAGATAGCCATCCCAGCAGAGTGGGGCGTCAGGGGTGGGGGGTGTGTGTGTGTGGAGGGGGGGGGGGGGGGGGGACATATCAACACTACGTGACATCGCCTGAGCGACAATATGAGCAGCCAAATGGCAGGGTATTGTATGTTTGGCGCCGACGGGATTTGAACACGCTCGCGACTCGGCACCGCGTGAAATTCTTCCCTAGGCCCCATCTGACTTTGTCAGGGCCATACGTACCACCCCAGTGGTTCTCTTTCAAGCTGACTGCACAATTTTCCAATCAGTTGAAAAATGGTTAAATTTTTAACCATATTGAAATCAAAATTTCCGCACTTTTGTGTTATGGCTAAACTTACGGGCTTTTTGTTGTACTCTTACCGAGCCCTGTGTGACCTTGGGACAGAAAAACTTGACATGAAGTTTTATATATATATATATATATATATATATATATATATGTGTGTGTGTGTGTGTGTGTGTGTGTGTGTGGTGTGTGTGTATGTATGTATAATGAATATTGTGTTCCTGCTGAGTTTATCGCTTTTTGTAATGCCATTTTAAACATATGACTTACGGAGAATCTTTGGGACCATCTTAGTTGTAACCTCATGCACAATAGTTTCAGTTATGTTTTATATCCACACACATTAAAATTAATACATTTCTGCACCAAGTCGCTCTTTGCTTAAAAATCCAGCAGTTTCTGCACCATGAAGTGCTACAGCTTACGCTTACGGGGGCGGCTGTTTGTCGCATAAATTCTCTTTGGGGGGAAAGAAACTGAGAAGAAAAGAATGGACCGTAACAACAATCTCACGACATGTGGTGATGGCGGAATGAAATACTGACTGGTTAATCCAGTTTCGTCTTATTTCGTCCCGCCGACTGTGAGTAGAGGGACATAATGGGTACTGGCTTGACATCGATGGCTTCGTATGACGTGCGTCTGTTTTCTGTTTTTTTTTTTATTTAAAATGTTTTATTAAGCTCCTGTTTTACTGTGGAAGCGTGCTGGCCAGTGCACACACACGCTTCGCCTCATCATTTATAGAGCCTTGAGGCCACAACATGGCAGAGTTCCACCTGGATGGATGCATGCGTGAGTGAATGAATGAATGAGGACAGGAGGAAAAAAAAAAAAAAGAATGAGGACAGAGTTAGAAATCGGTGGAGGAGTCTTTAGCTGATGCCTGACCTCAGGGCGATGGTTAGGCCCTGAGTGTCTGGCTTAGCCATGGTATTCCTGAATGGAAGTCCTCAGGGCGTTGGTCAGGCCCTGAGCGCCTGGCTTAGCAATAGTGTTCCTGAATGGAAGTCCTCAGGGCGTTGGTCAGGCCCTGAGTGTCTGGCTTAGCCATGGCAACCCTAAATGGAAGTCCGTGTGAAGTGTCGGATCAGTCTGGTGGTGTGGGGGTGGGGGAAATGGTTTGAAGTCAGGGAACGGGGGAGGAAGAGGGAATATTTGTTCTCGCAGGTACTCAAGGTTCTGAGACTGATGTTTGCAACGAGAGTCCCGGCCAATCCGGTAATTAGTTTCTGCAGGTTGTTGAGGTCGCTGTCCCCCGAGCGAAATCTGTGTGGAGATACAGGTCAGGCCGGTGGTGTGTTGTTCTGACAGGTTGTTTGAGGTCCTCTCAGACTAAAGTATGCATGAAGAAATGTCAGCCTCTCGGCGTGGTACTTTGGCATATTGTCGAGGTTGATGTTCTCAGACTAAAGTATGCATGGATTTTGATCAAACAGCGGATCCAGGAGCGTTCAGAAAGATTAGTAAGTGCACAGGGAGTAACCACTCCATCCCCTATCAACTATTATTCCCCTGGAGAAAAAGGTCACTATTGATAGAAGTTTTTTTTTTCTTTTTTCTACAAAACTTTACACTGAAGACAAACACTTTGAAGTATATGTTGTGAATTGATAATCATTTACAAACTTGTATATTTTTATGAAATATTCAAACTTTCCGTTGATGTAAACGTTAGCATTTCGTGTTTAACAAACGAAACGCGGTGAATAACTCAACCAGTCCTTGCCAACAGTTATTTCCCCTGGTAAGACATGATTTTTGGCTGTCACACGTTTACTGCAGCAACGGGTGAATCCATCATTTTGTTCCACTTTGACGCAGGTCTACGCTCTCCCCAGTTCCTGCCTTCCCGTTCTCATTGCTGTCCTTAGCATTGCACTTTAACCGTCTCACACCCGTCACAGACGATATGACCTACCGCTCCAACTGTCCCTCCAGTGTTGGACGGAGGGCCTATCTGACACCACATCGGCATCACCAGAACGACCACACGTGACGAAGGGCAGTGTGTGACATTCACGTGGAAAGACCACGCTCACCTTAAGTGGTGTGTGGCAGGTGTACATGCACGAAACCGTCCAAGGGGCAGGGAGCTTGCTTCACACTACACTCATACCACCAGAACGACTCCACTGCTATCATGGGCAACGAAAAAAAAGAGGACAGTTTGTCCGTAGGCAGCAGCAGGATTCGACCTTTCAACCTCTCTGACTGCTTTTGTGTGTGTGTGTGTGTGTGTGTGTGTGTGTGTGTGTGTGTGTGTGTGTGTGTGTGTGTGTGTGTGCTGTACCCGCTGATACAGTCGAGCACACGGATGGAGCGGTGAAGATGGTTATGATTCTATCATGTTGGACGTCTGTGAGATTCAAACCGGCAACATCTGACTGCGCTCTATCCACTGAGCCAACCGAGGACAAACTCTCCTCTTCCCCCCCCCCCCCCCCCAGCTCACGCCTTTCCCCCCGCCACCCCCCCGCCCCCCCCCCCCCCCCCCCCCCCCCCCCCCCCTGTCGCGTTTTTCTTTTCTTCTCTTCTTTGTCATCACGTGTGACAGTGGAACAGCTGAACCGACAGGCATGCGTCTCTAGCGTCAGAGGAGAGGTGTATGGGAAGATACCGATCGGGGCCCACAGTACAGCCAACGAGTCACAACCCTACTCCCCTCCCCTGTGTACCGGGCCATGGGGCTGATGGAAGATGTCGGCACCAAGATGGGGGCCTGGGAAACTGAGAATAGAAAGGCAACTCGAGCTAAAAGAGAGGGGGGACAGGTGGGGAATGGAACTCGTCGCTGTCGCTGATTTTTTTTTCTTTCTTTTTTCTTTTTTTTTTCTTTTTTTTTTTTGTTTGTTCCAGCCCGTTGCGTTTGCTCAGGTAACATTGGAGGACTTTTGAAACCTGTCAATGATCGTCATCTTTTCCCCTCTCTGTTTCTCCTCCTGCTCCTCCTCCTCCTGCTCCTGTTCCTTCTGCAACTCCTTCTGCAACCTCCTTCTCTCCCACTTCCTCCTTCTTCCCCTCCTCCTCCCCCCCCTCCTCCTCCTTGTCCTCCTCCTCCTCTTTCTGATTACATTCTTTTTCACCTTCTTGTCCTTCTTCTTATTCCCTGCCTTCCTCGTCTTCTCCTTCTCCTTCTCGTCCTCCTTCTACTTTTTTTCCTCTTTCTCCTACTTCTCCTTCTCCTCCTTTATTCTCCCTCATATCCTCTTCCTCTTTCTTCTCCTTCGGCTTCTCTTCTTGTAGTTGGTTGTTATTGTTGTTGTTGTTGTTGTCGTTGTTGTTGTTGTTGTTGTTGTTTCTTCTTCTTCTTCTTCTCTTCTCTTCATCTTCTTTTCATCATCATCATCATCATCATCATCATCATCATCATCATCATCATCATCATCATCTCTTCTTCTTCTTCTTCTTCTTCTTCTTCTTCTTCTTCATCATCATCATCATCATCATCATCATCATCATCATCATCATCTTCTTCTTCTTCTTCTTCTTCTTCTTCTCTCTTCTTCTTCTTCTTCTTCTTCTTCTTCTTCTCGTCGTCGTCGTCGTCCTCCTCCTCCTTCTCCTCCTCCCCTATTTCATTTTCTTCTTCTTCTCCACTCAAGTCGCATTTGGTTGCCAGTTGGGTTATTCTGGAAACGTGCGCGAACCCTTTCACTATTCTGACCTTCAGGCCACGACTGAGAGGTGTTGGTGGGCTGGAGAAGGGGTGGGGACACCGAAAAGGAGAGTGCGGAAAGGGTGGGATCGGGCAGGAAGTAGTGAGGCCATCCCGGTATACACCAGCATTATCATGGACACTGATTTCATCTGTATTAAAGAGAGAGAGAGAGAGAGAGAGAGAGAGAGAGAGAGAGAGAGAGAGAGTTTCCCGTTTATCAGTAGTAAATTCACTCTGTCACAGTGATAGACCACATTTTCATATTACGTTGTTTGGGGACCTAGCGCCCTTTGAGGCATTCTATGCGCTCATGTATAGTAGAAAAGACGTAGGAAAGTAAGCATACTTATTGGATGCGTCCGTTCCAGAGAAATGGGAGGAACCTTTCAGGCCCATTCTGGACAGTCAGACCACGTCGGCATTTTCTGTTTCAAGATTCAGGCCATTCTTCCGCTGGCAGTGGCAGTGGAACTGGTTTCTTAACAGAGATTTGGCTCTGGCGGCGTCGTCAGAAAGCTTATGGTCAGCGCGTGTGGTCTTGTGGCCCCGAACTAGCTTCTGACAAGAAAGAGACTGAGGTTCGGCGTAGGAGTCAGGGTGGTTGGGCTGGTCTAGCCAGCTGACTTCTCTGAGACATCCATGTGGTCATGCTGTTGTCGTAAGCACCGCAGTGGGACCGGAGTACCAGAGAAACGGGCGGGATTTCTGTGGGTGCTACCAAAGAACCCCCGCATTTGCTTTGACCTAGAGAAGTTGAAGGACCCTGAAATTGACGAGGTGTTCCAGGCTCAAGTAGGCGGGAAGTTTGCTGCCCTCAGCTTAGTGGATAGCGATGTAGACACCCGTGCTAATTAGATCAAAGAGGTGCTAACTACAACAGCTGAAGAAGTTGTGGGAAAGAAGCAGAAGAAGATCCAGCCTTGGGTTACAAACGAGGTCTTTGATCTATTTGACAAGAGGCGGGAGCTAAGAGGAAGGAAACACTCCAGCGATGAAACCCAGGATGCAGTACCAACAGGTGAACAGAGAAGTCAGGAAGAAGATGAAGACAGCCGAGGAAAATTGGATAGAGGATAGCAGAGCAGTGGAAGCCATCGAGAAAGGCATGAAAGCAGGGAACAGCAAAGAAAGCCCACAACACACTCAAGACCCTCAATAAGACTAACCAGACAAGAATAGCGGTCATCGAAGATAAGGATGGCAAGCTACTGACAGAGAATGAAGAAGTCCTGAAGAGGTGGACAGAATACTGTGAGGACCTCTACAATTACTAGCTCAACCCCAGACACGTCCATTTTGCAGGACAACCAACGACCCCCAGACAGTGAGAACGGCCTCCAAGCACTGAAGGAGAGGTTGAGGCCGCGATACAGAGTCTGAAGCCAGGGAAATCCCCAGGAGTGGACAATGTCCCAGCTGAGCTTGTGAGATACAGAGGGAAAGAGACCACCGAGGCACTAACAATGCTTTGTCAGAAGATCTGGACAGAAAAGAAGTGGCCAACAGAGTGGACCCAGTCACTGGTGATTCCCTTACCCAAGAAAGGCAACCTCAAACAATGCCAAAATTTACAGGACTGTAAGTCTGATCAGCCACCCCAGCAAAGTCATGCTTCGCATCATCCTCAGCCGACTGAAATCCAAGGCTGAGGAACTGCTATCAGAAGAACAAGCAGGTTTTAGAAGAGGGCGGAGCACTGTGGAACAAATTTTCAACTGCCGAGTCCTGATTGAAAAGCATCTACAACACCAAAAGGACCTCTTCCACAACTTCATTGACTTTAAGAAGGGGTTCGACCGGGTGTGGCACAACGGCCTATGGCAGGTTCTCAGAGACTTCAACATTGATGAGAGGCTCGTCCAAGTCATCCAGGCCCTCTACGAACACTCCAGCAGCACAGTACTTCTCAATAACCAGCAGGGCCAGTTCTTCCCGACCACAGTCGGAGTCAGGCAAGGGTGCCTACTATCTCCAGTCCTTTTTAACATCTTTCTGGAGAGAGAATCATGCAAGAGACCCTCGAAGAACACCACACCACCATCAGCATTGGCGGCAGGCCGGTCTGCAACCTTCGTTTCGCAGACGATATCGACCTCATGGGGGGCAGCAACACCGAGCTCCAGGATCTCACAAACAGACCTGTCACAAGAGCAAGTGCCTACGGCATGGAGGTCAGCACAGAGAAGTCAAAGGTCATGGTCAATAGCACGACTAACAGCAGTGCCAACATAACCATGAATGGTGAGCCCCTGGAAGAAGTGACCAGCTTCAGGTACTTGGGAGCAACCCTGTCCAAAGATGGCACCTGTACAGCAGAAATCCGAACCAGGATCAACTCCGCATCAGCAGTGATGGCCAGACTGAAGAGAGTGTGGAAGAGCAACATCAAATTCCACACAAAATTCCGGCTCTACAAGTCACTAGTGGTCTCCATCCTCTTATATGGTTGCGAGACATGGACACTGATGGCCGAAACAGAGAAAGGAGAATCCAGGCGTTTGAGACCAGGTGCCTGAGGAAACAAATTCCGCATCTCCTACAAGGAACACAAGACCAATGATTATGTGCGGAACCTGGTCACTAACCTAGTTGGGCCCCACGAACCACTTTCTGGCAACCGTCAAACGACGGAAGATGGCATGGTTTGGCCACGTCATCCGTCACAACACCCTCTCCAAAACCATCCTTCAAGGTACCGTTGAAGGAGAGCGCAGACGAGGACGGCAGAGAAAGAGGTGGTTCGACAATATAAAGGACTGGACCATAATGACCATGCCAGATCTCCTCAAGACAGCCACCAACAGAAGAGCCTGGAGAGAAACGGCGGCTGCCTCATCACGTCCCCCCCAACGACCCCAGCGGTCAGAGGAATGACTGACTGACCGAGTGAAGGACCTGGGCCGTCCTGGAATTTAGCTGATGAAGTGGTTTCTGCTGGTCATCTCGTTGTCATGAATGCTGCAGTTGCTGGGTGGGTGGCACCGACTTAAGAACCAGTGTTGGTCTGGAATGGTGCTGACGAATCTTCCCCCTGGTGAGACTGTGTTAACTTTGGAACGAAACTGTGGATGATCAAGCGGTATTCTTCGTATGTCTTTCGTTCGTTCACAAACTTGGCGTGTTACATTCAGATTGCAGATAACTTCTTTGTTGTTTTTGATACGTTTAGTGACAAGAGATGATAAAGTTAGGTCCTTTTTTCTTCCCGTTTCATCGTTTCTCCGCAGTAACTCTGCAGTTTTTTTCATAGACAGATAAGATTCTTGCGCGTGAAGCCTTTTTTTTTTTATCCAACCACCAAAATACTCCTATTCCGTCTTCGGTGATGATGCTAAATAAAACGTTAATATCTGTGATGTGTGTGTGTGTGTGTGTGTGTGTGTGTGTGTGTGTGTGTGTGTGTGTGTGTGTGTGTGTGTGTGTATGCATGCGTGCGTGCGTGTGTGCCTGCGTGCGTGCGTAAGGGAGTAATGCATCCAATCGCGCACACAACATCTACCCTTCAGCGAAGGATTCAAAGGGATTTAAGGTACGTGTAGGTTATTTGGTGTTGTTTTAAACACAGCGTTCAATAGGGGGGGGGGGGGGGGGGGGTAGTTGGCGAACTTTCGTAAGCACAGTTAAGTCCGAAGAGAAACTGTCTTCTGACCTGACTGTCTGAACTCTCGTCTACTCTTCCAGATGAGAACGTACACGTTAATAAAAGGTTCATCCATTCTGTCTCTCTCAGGCGGGCATTGAACATGGGGCTCTTGGATCAAATGACGAAGCTTTATCGACTCAGCCACCCACGCCGCAGTGTGGATTAGAATGTCATTGTATTCAAATAAATAAAGCAACGGTTTCTCCCCACCCCTCAGGTTACTCGTTCCCCCACACTCCCGTCTGCTCCCATCTTCCTGCGTCTGAATGCATAACTGGCCAGAGTCACCATCTATCACTGTCAGAATCCACTAGAGGAGGCCAACAGTCAAACCAAGCACACTTTCTTTCTTCTTCTTCTTCTTTTCTTTTCTTTCTTTTTTTTTTTTTTTTTTTTTTTAGTAGTAATGTGTTTGGTATTATTTGTTTCATTCGAAAAGGGATTCTCTCTGTCACAAAAAAAACGCGTTTCACAATGTCCAAAGAAAGATAAGCCTCTGTGTCATCATTCAAAAAACAAGATGCAATGCATATAAACGTACTCCCAGTTTAGATCTGAATTGCCGTGTTAAAAAAAACCGTCACAGTCAAACTTGCGTCATGATTAAAAAACAAACAAACAAACAAATCAATCACACATCAAACATGCGTCTTTATGTATTTCGTCACTGAGATAAGAAATCGGCGAAGTACTTGCAGAGAAATTCCATAAAGAAGAAAACCCGTTTGGGGCCGTTATAGCAAGCAGTAAGTAACGGCTATTCTGGTAAAATAAAACATCGGGCATCATCGGTGACCCATAATGAACATACCTACAAATTTTCAGAAAGATCGGCCCAGAAGTTTTTGTCTGGAGCGAGTGGAACACATTTTGACCACGGACAGACAGACAGACAGACTGACAGACAGCATTTCTTCGTTCCCATTGTAAAGTACTCCCTGTTCTATAAAAAAAAAAAAAAACTGGGAGTACAAAAATCATGTTCCCTCCATTCTTTTCCTTTTATTCCCACTGTTGTTAGGTGTTCTGGGGT
>JADBJO010001262.1:273559-276059 GCA_016801955.1 Conus betulinus | reverse complement strand
CCAAGGTGGTTGTCCTGGGTTCTAATACTTACGCGGTTCCACCCGTTTCAAAAAAAAAAAAAAAAAAAAAAAAACGGGCTCAAGTGCAAATCGCCAGTATGAAAACTGCCGATACCAAGAACTTTGACATGAACCACATATGAATACGTGACTTGGAGAGGAGATCAGAACCAGTGGCACCACCATAGTACATCATGGAGAGCCACAGACAGAGTCTCTGCTTCTTCCTTTTTGATATGATGATATTATGGATGCAGGTGATATTACGGAGCTCCACTTTGGCCTGAGGCGTGATGACGGGCTTACATCCAATGCCTTCTTTCGCAGAGAAATCCCAGGCGTCAACCAGGCCCGAGAGATACAGACTGTTGGTAAGGGAAACTGGAGCGTCATTCTCTGAGATACCATCAGCTAAGTGGATAAAGTTCCGCTGTGTGATCGTAGTCTTCACTCTTTCATTTCTAGCCTGTACCACAGAAGTTGGCCAGTGAAAAAAAAGCAACAAATAAATAAATGTGTTTGATGGGACTCGACCTCGAGACCTCTCAGCTCACAGTTTGCCACAGTCCTGTGCATTATTCGACTGACTTCATCAAAACTGTACTTTCTTGTGTCGGGGGGAGGTGGGGGGTCTATATTCAGGCTCGGTTGTTTTGCTCGGAAAGTCTTGTTTTTCTCCGTGTCCGTGTCTGTTTCTATGTTTGTTTGCATGTCTGTTTCTGTCTGTGGTCAGTCTGTCTGTCTGTCCGTCCCTCCTCCGTCCTTCCTCTCTCTCTCTCTCTCTCTCTCTCTCTCTCTCTCCTCTCTCTCTCTCTCTCTCACTCTCTGTCTCTCTTCATTGTTGTTGGTGTTCATGATCGCGTTACACGACTCGTAGGGTGTGTGTGTGTGTGTGTGTGTGTGTGTGTGTGTGTGTGTGTGTGTGTGTGTGTGTGTGTGTGTTTACCCTGAAAATGACTGTCCCTGACCCCAGTGTATCTGGTCACTCACTGTCCATCATGGAAGACCTCCGCCTGAAATACCTCACGGTCTTTCTCTTTCTTTTTTCTTAATCCTCTCTCCACATCACAACGCCGCCCCCTCTTCCTCCCCCACCCCCCACCCCACCCCCCACCCCCACCCCCACCTCCCACACCGTGCCACCCATCTTGCCAGAGAGAGAGAGAGAGAGAGAGAGAGAGAGAGAGAGAGAGGGGAGAGAAGCGTGGGAACGAAGCTAACCGCCACAGTGACCGGACATTGACAATAGCTCTCTGAGGTCAGAGGCCACACCCGGGGTGACCACCGGCGAGCGCTCCACTTCTCGCTTCGCCCTGAAGAAGGTGAAAAAGGTCAGTGCCGCCTCATCTCAGCCTCCAGATAGCAGATGGGAGGCAGTGGGATACTTTGTGGTTTGTTTGTATGCTTGTTGTTGTTGTTGTTGTTGTTGTTTGCTGTCTTATCTTCCATGCCACTCCACTAGCATTGCACCCACGTCGTTCAAAAACCGCCCCCCCCCCCCCCCGCCTCTCCCCTCCCCAGTCTGGCTTGTCTCGCCCCAGTCCTGGCACCGGCAATCCACAGGGAGCAGTCAGTGTCAAGTCGTCTAGAGGCAACTCACCAGAGGAGGACACTGCACTGCTGCCGAGTCACTTCAGTGGTGTTCAGTGGTGCCTGTTCTGAGCCAACGTATGCAGAACACCACTCACTAGGCTCGCTACTAACGACAACAACGCCTTAGTCGCGGAGCCAGCGTGAGGGAGCTTTCCGAGCGGAGGGTGCCCCTGAATGTCCGTCCGACAGAACCTCACCAAGGGCATAGACGTAGAGGGGACATGGAAACCGATGTCACCATGAGAGCAAGTCTTGAAGGGCAACAGAATTTGATACTTTCTTTTTTAACGCTGATTGATGATGAGGAGGAGGAGGATGAAGATGGAGATACAGATTTCCATTCAGGTCTGAAACTTCATGACAGGGCTGTGTTCTACGCTTGCTTTCATGAAATATCCCGTCGTCAACCAGGCCCGAGAGATACTGTGTTGGTCAGAAAATTGGAGCGACACTCTCAGGAGATCCAGTCACTGGATTCAACTTGACTGTGTGGCCCTAGTCGTCGCAGCTGAGCGCTTAGCAGACTCAACTTTCGTTGTAGCCAGTCGGTGCATAAAAATACCACAAGTAGTAAATGGCTCTGATACGAACTGAACCCACGACCCCATAGTTGGGAGACCGCGACGCTAGCCACAGCGGCTGGTGCTTTTTGTTGTTGTTTTTCATCGTTCGTATGGCGCTTTGGGTCGCAAGATTCGGGAGCGTTATGTTTCGGTTGGTCAAGAGGCGATTTCTCGAGCTAGAGACTCGAGAGGAAGAAACTACAGGAAGAGCGTGACAACAGGTCTTGAGAGAAGAAGACAAAATTTGGTCCTGAGCTCTATACCCATGAAGGGGACCGGTATGTATCAATGTCATGGCTTTTCAATGCCCTTCTGCTGCTACAGTTGTTTGCCTGGCGTTGCGG
>JADBJO010001262.1:246059-248559 GCA_016801955.1 Conus betulinus | reverse complement strand
ATGCGCTTTTAGTGTCCTGACCAGCTATCACGCACGTTTAAGTCTTGGACTGAATTCACGCGCTGTCATGTGTGTCCCGGGCTGCTCTCACGCATTGTTAGCTGTCCTGAATTGCTGTCGGGCACTTGGAGGTGTGGTGGACTGCTGCCACGCACTTTCAAGTGTCCTGGACCGCTCTTGTGCATATGTAGGTGTCCTCGACTGTTGCTGTGCTCTTTAATGTTTTCCTGGCAGCTTTTACGCACTTTTAGAAATTTTGGATTGGTCGTAGGCACTCTTATAATTATAATTATAATTTGCAGGTCTCCTGGACAGATCGTACGCACTTTTAGGTGTCATGGACTGGTCTAACGCTCTAAAGGGTCGGATGAGCATAGGCCATCGACAACACTCCGCCATCGCACTCGGTTCTGGGCTGCTCGCTGAATGCCTGTCCAGTTGGTCCCCTGCCTCTTCATCTCTGCCTCAGTGTCTCGCCTCCAGCTGCTGCGAGGTCGGCCTCTCCTCTTTGTCCCCTGCGGGTTCCATGTCAGAACTTGCCGTGTAGAGCTGGATGCTGGCTTCCTGAGAGTGTCCAATCCAGCCCACTTCCTCCGCAGTATCTGCTTGGCCACTGGTTCCTGTCCTGCTTGCTTCCTCAGATCTTCATTGTTGATCTTCTCTGGCCTTCCGATTTTGAAGATGCGCCTCAGACAGGTGTTGATGAAGGTCTGAATTGCATAATGCTATACAGCACAACACAACTCAGTGCAATGCAATACATCACAGTATAATGCCATACAAACAACACAACTCAGTGCTGTACACTGCATCACAGCATAATGCCATACAGCACAACACACTCAGTGAAATACACTGCATCACAGCATAATGCCATACAGGACAACACAACTCAGTGCAATACACTGCATCACAGCATAATGCCATACAGGACAACACAACTCAGTGCAATACATGCATCACAGCATAATGCCATACAGGACAACACAACTCAGTGCAATACACTGCATCACAGCATAATGCCATACAGGACAACACAACTCAGTGCAATACACTGCATCACAGCATAATGCCATACAGGACAACACAACTCAGTGCAATACATTGCATCACAGCATAATGCCATACAGGACAACACAACTCAGTGCAATACACTGCATCACAGCATAATGCCATACAGGACAACACAACTCAGTGCAATACATTGTATCACAGCATAATGCCATACAGGACAACACAACTCAGTGCAATACATTGTATCACAGCGTGATGCTATACACCACATCGCAACTTAAACAGTTAAGCGCGACACAAGTGAAAGCAATAAAGCACAGCACAGTTTAGTGCAGTAGAACACAACCCCACACAACACAGCACAGTTTTTAGTGCAGTAGAACACAACCCCACACAACAACACAGCACAGTTTAGTGCAGTAGAACACAACCCCACACAACATAGCACAGTTTAGTGCAGTAGAACACAACCCCACACACACACAGCACCGGAGAGCATCCGACATAACAAAACACCACAATCCGACAAAACGACTCAACACGACTCAACCCAATCACAACCCAATACAACACGACACTTCGCGATACTTCTTCCCGCGTACGCGGGCTGATACTCGTGCGGACACTCCCCCTGTATAGACAGGCAGTGGAGTTTTGTGTGTGTATGACCGTTTTGTATCCTGCCATTAAGGCAGCCATACTCCATCTTCGGGGAAGGTGCAAGTTATGTGTAACGTGTCATCCATACCAACGGCCAAACTGGCCTTCTCTTCCGATAGTTGGTGATGGGATTTGACATGTGTGCAAGATGTTATGCGTGCGTTCACACACGGAACCTCGATTTACAGTCTCATTCGAAGGACTGTATGGGGAATGGAGTCAGAACCAATGTTAACTCCGAGGGACAAATCCCCCTGTACCGCAACGGCCCGGCGGAGATGCGAACCCGCAACCCCAGGATCGCCAGAGTCCGGCGCTCTACCCAACTGAGCTATTCTGGCCCCCACTTCGCGGTACAAACCGTAACACGATGCCACCCTGTAAGACTCTACCGAAACGGCACAAACAAGACAGCATAAAACAACAGACGTGCGATTCAACGCAACACAATACAAACACGACAATGCAACCCTGCACAGTGCTGATCTCGATCGGCCTGGTGCGTTCTCTGCACATGTGAGTTTTCACATGGCACGATCGATCGATGGATCGATCGCGCCCGGTATCTTCTCCCCAAAACTATCGATCACTGCCTGTCTCTCTTCCCTTGATCAGACCCCCCCCCCCCCCCCCCCTCATCTCCCCTCCGCTCACACATATACTCGTCTCTACTCCCATAGCACTTCTCCAGCCCACTCCCCCTTCCCATACCCCTCCTCCCTTTCCAGTCCCCTGCAACCTCTCTTCTCAGCTCTCATTCACTGTTCGGGGGATGTTGTGCAATCCGTCACGCTTCAAAAGTTAATTGATTTTTTCTGCCCCTTCT
>JADBJO010001262.1:233559-238559 GCA_016801955.1 Conus betulinus | reverse complement strand
TGCCGAGGACTTCAACTTCTGGACATGTGGCGGCCGTTCAGACGGGCGGTGACCGGTTCTTCACCTCCTCATCACAACCTGTAGGGAGCAGACGGAGACAGCATCTCCTCATCACAGCCTGTAGGGAGTAGACGGAGACAGCATCTCCTCACGACAGCCTGTAGGGAGTAGACGGAGACAGCATCTCCTCACGACAGCCTGTAGGGAGTAGACGGAAACAGCATCTCCTCACCACAGCCTGTAGGGAGTAGACGGAGACAGCATCTCCTCATCACAGCCTGTAGGGAGTAGACGGGAGACAGACGTGTCCTTCGCCAGATCTCAAAGGGTCACAGAGAAGCGCAGCAGATGAAGGGGATGTTGTCAGCAAGTCTTAAGCAGTGCCTCAGCCCCAACTCGGAGTTCTAGGATACATGGTGATGCTGATGAAGTCTCAGAGCTGTCTTTGTAAGGCTTTCCCCCACCCCCACCCTTCTCTGGGAACCTGGGCTCTGTAAAGAGAATGGTCGCCCCTCTCTCGCTCCACGCTTGGCGAGCCGTTCCGCCACTTCATTGTCTGGGATGCTCTATTGGGCAGGAACCCATTGCAGGACAAGTGGCCACCATCATTTTGCAACCTCCTGGAGTGTCACTGTAAGACGTGCCAGTCTGTTCGGTACAATGGCTTGAAGGACAGACGGTGCATTTAAGAGAAGAGAGAAGAAAAAAAAAATTGAGCGCGGCTGCTCTGCAAGTCAAGACACTGTAGAAGCAGCCAGCATGAAGCTGTGTGGATCTCTGGCTGTATGACGGAAGCCACACGGACGGGGTTTCGGGTGATGAGCTATCTTGCAGTGCGTCTCGTGTGCGCAGGATATCTGAACCTTTTTCTGCCCTCACTGTGGGGAGTGGGACAGAAGTCGTCGAGCTTGACCTTATCGCCACCACAGCCAGCACAGAACACAGATCAGATCCCGGCGCTGAGCGCCGCCGACAGGTAGACAGTGTTCGCCTGTCACCCTGTAACACTGCGTGCCACCCCACCACCACCACCTCCACCACCGATCACCGCCCGCGATCACTGTTCATCAGCCTGTCTGTGGTCCGTCTGTCTGTCTGCCGGTTGTCAATGAGCTGAGCGGAGTCACACAGGCCTTCATGGTGTCGTGCGTGCTGTTGTGGTGAGTTGTTCAACGGCAGTGCCAGGCATTGGAGGGTCGTGAGATTGGTAACGTTGCCTCCAAGGCTACAGACTGAGCTGTGGTTTCTTCATCTTCTGTGTCGTGTCCTGTGCAAGGTTTGGCTTAAACGGTTGAAGACACCGACTTTGAAATCTGGCTTCTTCATCTTCATGTGCCGTGTTATAGGCAAGGTTTATTTAAAGGGCTTAAAACAGACTTTGAAATCTGGCTTCTTCATCTTCTGTGCCGTGTTATAGGCAAGGTTTGATTTAAAGGGCTTAAACAGACTTTGAAATCTGGCTTCTTCATCATCTGTGCTGTCTTATAGGCAAGGTTGACTTAAAGAGTTTAAGACACAGACTTTGAAAATCGCGCCGTCTGATCTTCTGTGCAGCCTGTGACGAACTTACCTCTTTCCATTGTTTCTTCTCCCCCGTACTGGAATACTGTCGGCGGGTATGTTTATTTCATATATATAAACATATAAACATTGAATGGTTATTGATGGTTACCTTTGAGTTTCCGAAAGAAACTTTTTGCTATTTGTTTTATTTATCGATTAATGTATTTATTCGTTTGCCTATTGATTGATTTATTTATTTGTATGTTTGTCTGGTTGGTTATTTCTTTCTCTGTTTGATTATTTATTTACTCCTCTTCGTACTATTGGTACTACTTCTACTCCTACTATACTCCTGCTCTTTCTCCTCTTTCTCCCCCTCCTCCTCCTCCTCCTCCCCTCCTCCTACTACTACTACTACAACATCCACTACTACACTACTACTACTACTACTACTACGACGACGACGACGACGACGACGACGACGACGACTGCTACCACTGCTACTACTTTTTGTCAAAGGGTGAAGTAGTGAAGTCCGTTCTTTTGGAAGCGTAGTTTCCAGTATCCATCAGGTCTGGTAGAAGGAATGTCTGCGGTACGAGCAAACCCACTGATTTGTTTCATTAGTTTGCGGTTTTTCCTGCCGTAGCAGCTCTCTGTGTGCAACGTCAATCACTTTCGGACCAGAAAGTGGACAACAGTGCTACTCAAAGAAAGGTTTGCAGCACACAGCTAGGAGAGATGTGTTGAAAGTGTGATGTTTGAGGGAGTTGAGAAGACGGTTCTCTGCGGAAAAGAAATCACGTGATTTTAGAGCTGTGTAGGGGTCAAAAACCAACAGAGGAAACTGTGTCCGGTACAGAGAGTCCTCTCCTTCACTGGACCATGCAGATATTGAGTCATCCCTCCTCCTTCTGACACAGACAGTGAATAAAACATTACAAACTCATGCGATTCTAGTTCATTTCAAGACTGAGACCTGGTAAGCGAAATCTAACACACACACACACACACACACACACACACACCACACACACACACACACACACACACACACACACACACGACGATCAAAGCTAAGCGAATTTTCGTTGTTCTGTTCGTTTGTGTCTTACCTGAAGAAGACCTAAGAGGTCGAAACGCGTAGTGTTTTGTCGTGTGACTCGTTTATCCACATTTTCTTTGGGCGGTTCGCTAACATTTATTTAAGATTTGTTTACACACACACACACACACACACACACACACACACACACACACACGTTCGCGCGTGCGAACAAAGCAAGAGTTTTTGAATCCATAATTTTCTGCTTTTACTGGAAGAGTTTCTACTGAAACGGATTGACGTCACACTTGCAGTGTAGTATGTACCAGTGAAATCCCCTTTTCATGATGACCACGACGACGATGGTTCCAGTTCACCAGAATGTGGACTATACATGCATGCAGAGCAACATTTATCACTTCCTTGTATGGATTTTTCATTTTTTTAAAAGTCTGTGAAGGGGGGCAGTGTTGACGCCTGTTAGTTTTTGTTTACTCGTCTTCCAGCGGGATCTTACAAAAACAACAGAATCGATTTGCACGAAACTTAGTAGGGGAAAAAATAGGAAGGATTCTGAAAGATTCTAACTCTAGGTGGGGGGGGGGGGGGGGGGGGGGGGGGGGGGGGGGGGGGGGGGGGGGGGGGGGGGGGGGGGGGGGTGAGGGGGGGGGGGAAAGAAACCTCTTTTCTCTGCGCCAAATGTTACTTCCCCTGGTGAAATAGTGGATCAAGGCTTATCTCTGATTGGTAAGGCTTGGTACCAACTTTTCTCTTTACAGACATACATACTGTGATGATAACATTCTCATGTTCTAGTTATCCGCAGAGTTATGTATTCTCGTGGAATTTCATAACTTCCCTGTGTTATAACTGTCTACATTTCGTGTTTTCGTGTGTTCTGTTTAAAGACGAAAGGGATATGGTGATTAACTCCTTTTCTCACTGTACAATCACTCCCAGTGATGTGTTGTTTTGTGTTTAATCACTCATGACCTGACTCAAAGACTCGTTCAGCAAAGATAACAAAATCTTATCACGCGAAAATTGCTGACCTGGATTTTCACAGGAGGGGCGCGAAAGACGGGATGTGGCTTAGGAAAAAGGAAAGTCTTGGTGTATTTGCATGCTGTGGACTGAGAGATCACAGGTTGGATCCATGATTTGATTAAGAATATTACTGTCCCCTCGCCCCCCACCCACCAAAAAAAAAAAAAAAAAAAAAAAAGAAATCAACAACAAAAAAATAAAATAAAATAAATGAAAAGGGGAAAAAACGGAAACCCCACAGAACACGAACAGTGTGAAGTCACTGTTTACGAATTGATCGCTGTCTGTAAAGTAATATGTTGTCATGGAGAAGGAAAACTTTCTAATCTCACGAATGTTAACATTTCGTTTTTGTTTTGTTCCATGCCCCGTTTAACAAGCACGTGAGAAATAAGTCTTTCTCTCAGTAGTCACTGTTACTTCCCCTGACGCCAACAGGATACATCTTTTTCATGAACTGACTCAGAAGGTGGACCAAAGAAAGTCCGCGTTATCCTGAGTACTCTTCAGTATTTTGACTTTAAAAAATTATTTGTTTATTTTTTAGATTTTTAGATTTGTTAAATATTTTCTTTCTTTTTTTTTCTAACACATTTTTATTTTGCCTCTAAGGAGACAAAGATATCCACTGCCTGAACGTTTGTGTGTTTGTTTGTTTTGTTGATGCGGAGAACTGAGGAACAATTGATCAATCACTTCAAAGGAATCAGGCTTTCGAAGGTTTCGCCAAATACGCGTCATGTCGCTTCATCAGCCTGGTAAACTCCGCATTGTAGGGGGGGGGGGGGGGGGGGGGGGGGGGGGGAGGGGAGGAGTATGCAGTTAGAAGTTTGCGAGTTCGACTGTCACTTGTGCGCCTCTGGAAAAAAAACAAAAAAAAAACAAAACAAAACAAACAAAAAAAACCCTGGCCTAGTGTCACTGCCCACCTTCAAATTGTCTCTTGCTGCGGTGCTATCACTTCCTATCCGCACTCCGCTGAGACGGTTAGCGCAGTTTACATAGCGCTTTGTTTGGTGTGCTCGTGACACGATTCATAACTGAACCCAGGCATCTCAACTTTGTGGGGGACAGTGTCTAACACGGACAGTGGATTGAGACAGACTATGACGTGACTGAAGAACCAGCCAAAATATGGGCAAACGCACAAGAAACATGAAAAAACAATTCTTCTGTTTGTTGTTTGTTGTTGTTGTTGTTTAGTACACAATACAAGAGAGGTAACTCAATGTTTGACAAATATGTCTTCTGTTGATGATGCAAACACCAGGAATCCAAATGCACAGAACGGTACTCCTCAGGTCGTCGTCATGGTCATTTTCACGCTGACTGAAATTTGGGGAGTATTGGTTTTTTTTTTTTTTTTTTTTTTTTTTTTTTTGTTGCGGTTTTGGATGTCTGTTAT
>JADBJO010001262.1:228559-231059 GCA_016801955.1 Conus betulinus | reverse complement strand
AGTTGAACGTGCGAGCACATAAATTGAAGCCACATTATCTTGTGGCGTGATCACGTTCGTGGCCTACCGCTGTCAGCTATAAGACTTTACTCTGCTGCCTGGCGTGCGCAGACAGGTAGGTCTAAGAGGAATATATATAATTGTGCAGTGTTTGTTGAAGACCCTTCACTCTCTGATTCAGTGTCTGGATTCTTAGGGGGAAAAGGGATGGGGAGTGGTGGGGGGTGGTGGGGGGGGCATGGAGGGAGGAGGAAGGGCAAGGGGGTGATCCACTGTGGCGAGAGAAAGCTTCACGTGAGGTGGGATAAGGTAAGGTAATGTTGCTTATAGCCCAGCCGACCGCAAAGGGTCATATCAGGGCTCTCACCACGTTAAAATCAACTCACAAGTCATGTCAGAAAAACAAACAACCAAACAAAACAAAAACAAAAAAAAACACCACGTTTACACATCTCTTTAATTACATCTTCTAAAACGCACCAGAAAATTTCGTTAAAAAAAAAAAAATCTTTCTTCGAAAATCTCAAATCGGATGAAAAAAAAATGTTAATCTCTTTCAGAAACTCAAAGATCACGTCAGGTGGGGGGCACGGGCGGGGGGATCTCTGAACAGGGTTTTCACGGACTCTGATATGATGTAAAGTTTTATGTCTCGCATCGTGCAAGTCCCAACAGTCTTAAAGGACATGTTTCACTGTGAGTGGAACATGACAGGAATGCGCCACGGAGCTTCTTCACCTTTTCAAAGATAAGAATGGATATAAAACGATTGTGGCCTGTGTGTAAGCGCACAGGACTCTGTTTCTTCTTTACTTGAGGTCGGCTGTTTGTATGAAAACCAACGATCAAAAGAAGTAACGAGCTGATTTGAAGTCGGTTAAAAAGGATGGCGGTAGGAGAATGGTAAGAGGGAAAACGGGGGGAGGTGGGGTGGGGGGGTGGGGTGGGGTGGTGAAGGTGAACTGGTTTTGATCTTTTGATGGGTTTGTTGATGGAGAAAGAGCAAAAACAAAACAAGTTGATGGAGGATCTGTAATGTAAACATTCAGCGTGTGCGTGCGTGCGTGCGTGCGCGTGTGTGTGTGTGTGTGTGTGTGTGTGTGTGTGTGTGTGGTGTGTGGTGTGTGTGTGTGTGCCGTGCGCGCGGCGCGACAGGACATGCCTGAGTTGATTTTTGTTAAGGTTTGTACGCCGCGCGTGCGGGCGTGCGCCGCGCTCAGACACCACCACACACACCACACACCACACCACACCCACACACACACATACACACACACACACACCACACACAACACACACACACACACAACCACATCACACACACACACACAGGACAAACACACATACACACACACACACACACACACACACACACACACACACACACACACAACACTCATGCGCGCATGCATGCATGTACACACTCGCGCACTCACAAATACTTACCGTGCGTGCACACACACACACACCCAGACACAAACACACACACACACACACACACACATGCACCGTACGCAACAGAGGCGCGCGCGCCGCGCGCGCGCGCGCACACACAACCCACAACCACACACACAACACACACCCACACACACCACACGCACCACACACACACTCACACACCACCCACAATACACACACAAACACACACTCACAGACCACGCGTCCCGCGCCTCGCACGCACGCACACACCAGATGATATTATATATAACACACACACGTACCACACGCATGCGACTCCACGTGCGCACACACACAAAGACACACACACCGCATACACACAACGCCATCAACCACGGACTCCCACAAGCTCGCGCGCGCGTGTGTTCGCTCACACACACACACACACCACACACACACACACACGACACCACACACACAACGACATAACAAACACACACAACACACACATCCACACACAACGGAACTACGGCGCGCGAGCTCAGCTACCTACACACACACAAAACTACACACCAACAACCACACAGAACACAACCCAAACAAAACACACAAAACCACAACAATAGAAAAACCAACACACCACAACCAACACAACACACAAACAAATCCACAAACAAAGTCACACAACAACAACATAAGCGACAACAACCACCACGCACGTGCATTCGTATAATAATGCATGTGCCGTGAGCTTCGTATTTTTTTTTTTTTCCTTTCCCACCACAATACCCAACATGATTTTGTTTTTTTTTTATTTTCATGTTTTTCCACCCTCGACTTGCTCTTCTCCCCCCCTCTCATCCGTAATCTCTCTCCTCCCTCTCTGCTTCCCCTTGCTCTCTCCCGTCCTCTCTCCTCTCCCTCCCCTCCCACCCCTCCTCTCTCTCTCTCCACCTCTCTCTCTCTCCCTCCTCCTCTCTCGCGTCTCCTCTCTCTCTCTCATCCTCTCCTCTCTTGGTTTTCATTGCACGTGATGCGCTTGCACGTGTATGCAACCCATAAGATGATGAATGGGTTGCGAACGCGAGGAGGGATGTAGTGT
>JADBJO010001262.1:222500-225000 GCA_016801955.1 Conus betulinus | reverse complement strand
TTCGTTTATAGTTTTTTTCTTAACTTATTTTTCGTTTTGGCTACTTGAAATCGAGAATGTTGAACGCATGATTGATTAAGGTCTGCTTGAGAGAACTGTCGCGAGTGAAAGAGATAGGTGGATGGAGTTAATAGGCTGTGGAGATGGGATAGGATAGCGAGGGGGAAGGGGGGGGGGGAGGGTAGGGGGCAGGAAAGAAAGATGGGGGGGGGGGGGGGAGGCATGGAGAGAGAGGGGTCACAGCAGGGGTTCGGTGGGGTCGGATGTTTAGATGAAAGCCCTAGGAGTACGAAGAGCAGTTGATTATGTGTTTTACTTAGACGGTTTGTTTATATCCATTGAGTTCACGTTTAGGGATGTGTCCAACTCCAGTGCACACACACACCGCGCGCGCGCGCGCGCGTGCGCGCGTGAGAGAGAGAGAGAGAGAGAGAGAGAGAGAGAGAGAGAGAGAGTGTGTGTGTGTGTGTGGTGTGTGTGTGTGTGTCCGTGTGTGTGTGTGTGTGTGTGTGTGTGTGTGTGTGTGTGTGTGGTGTGGTGTGTGTGTGTGTGTGTGTGTGCCCGTGTTATCTGCATCACCGGGATTTTCTTTCCCTTTTCTCTCTCTCTCTCTCCTCTCTCTCTCTCTCTCTCTCTCTCTCTCTCTCTCTCTCTCTCTCTCTCTCTCCAGAATATTACCGCGGATAAGATGTCAATCAGAACCACACCATGAGGTGTGCCCTCCCCCCCTCACTTCCCCCCCTCCACACACACACACACACACACACACACACACACACACACACACACACACACACACACACACACACACAGAGACCACAGGCCTGGAGTACAGTGCTTCCTCTTATTATTGTGCACAAAATAAATGACACAGTCGTCAGGTACCGTCATTCTAATCTTGCCGGTTCGCGACTGTTTGTGGCTGGCCTGCGAATCATTGTGCTTACATTTCGTTATCAGGACAAGCTCAGCACTCTTGTCTTCCGTTTCTTAGATGGTCCCCCCCCCCCCCCCCCCCCCCCCCACCCCCCCCCCCCCCCCCCCCCCCCCCCCCCCGTTCCCCGTCCTGTCCTCTAGGCTGTGTGCATTACCAGTCCTCACGTGCTCTTCGCTCCTCCTGTCAGACACTCCTGACAAGATTCCAAAGTGAAATCTGTAAAATCGTTAGGAAAGCGTTCCCTCAGTATTGCTGCCCCCGGCTGTTCAGAACTCACTGCCGCCCGTTTTACACGATCTGTCCACCTTTCCTGTTTGTAAAACACACGCACGCACGCACGCACGCACGCACGCACGCACGCAGACGCACGCACGCACACACACACACACCCACACACACACACACACACACACACACAAACAACTGAACACCTGTCTTTTCAGCCAAACATTTTCTTAGCAAACAGTGTCCATGTGCGCGTTTTCTGCAGTGAGGTAGTCGTTACACGTGAATGAATGAAGGTATGACTAACTGGTGTGCGGAAGCGCGATCAGTAGTTTTCAACTAGAGTTACACTACACAAATACTATTGATGATGATGATGTTTATTGTTGTTGGTGTTGTTACTATCATCAGCATCACTAGTATTATTATTATCGTTATTATTATTTGTATTTGTATTGTTATTCATTATTATCATTATCATCATACTATCATTATATTATTATTATTATTATTATTATTATTATTATTGGTGTTTTCCTCTCATTAGTGGTGTAGGCATAAATTCTGTATTTTGCATTTGCTGGCAGACGCTGTTGTGTGTAGACTACTTTGCTCACTGTTGGAGAACTCAGAGAGAATATGATAATGATAATAGTAAAATTGATGATGATGATGATGATGATGATGATAATGATAATAATGATCATGTTGATGATGATAATAGTAATAATAATGACGATGATGATGATAGCAACAACAACAGCAACAACAACAGCAAACAAGAACGATGAAAATACAACCAAGTAATGGGAAAACCCGAAACCACACAAAATAAGCACAATCGGAGACATAAAACGCACGTCAGTTCATTATTCATGTTATATTTTAAGTCACATCATCATCATGAAAACTGTGCTCAGCTGTAGAAGTAGTCTCTCTCACAATATCAGCAGCAGAAACAAGCAGAAGGAGAAGAAGAAAAACAACAGTACTACTACTACTACTACTACTACTACTACTACTACTACTACTCGTGTAGAGTTGTCAGACTTGTGCTCAAAAGCAGTCTCTTTAGCCTCCTTTGTTATGATGATGATGATGATGGCTATAATAATAATGATAATAACAATGATAATAATGATGATGGTTCTGATCACTATGACTATGATGATGTTGAAAAAAAAAAAATCAGTTTTTGTAGAGAGAGAGAGAGAGAGAGAGAGAGAGAGAGAGAGAGAGAGAGAAAGAGAGAGAGAGAGAATGAATGTCTGTGTGTAACCCTTCCCATGAAACAGTAATCGTGATGATGATTGCAACAAGAGCGATGATGCTGATGAC
>JADBJO010001262.1:210000-212500 GCA_016801955.1 Conus betulinus | reverse complement strand
TTTGTCAATGTCCTTGGCGGCAACTAACCCCCACTCTTTCAAAATTCCTTTGTAAGTTAACTGGACGTCAGTTTCCATTTCTTTTGTAAGTTAATTGGACGTCAGTTTCCATTCCTTTGAAAGTTAACTGGACGTCAGTTTCCATTCCTTTTTGTAGGTTAGTGGGACGTCAGTCTCCATTCCTTTGTTTAGGTTAATGGAACGTCAGTTTTCATTGGTTGGTGAATAGGACGTCATTCTCCATCACACACACACACACACACACACACACACACACACACACACACACACACACACACACACACCCTCTTTTTTTATAGGCTAACCGGATGCCACTCTCCATTCCTTTCGTAAGTTCTTAGGGCGTCAACGTCAAACTGTACCTTGTGCAGGCTGATAGGACGCCAGTCTTCGTTCCCGCTGAAGGTTAAGAGGACCTCAGTCTTCCTCTCTGACATCAATATCCATTCTTCTCAGAGGGCAATGGGGCGTTCCTCTCCCTTCTTCCTGTGCACACGTGGAGGTGTTTTGATCTGGAAAAAAAAAAAAAAATGCGCCACGCCACCACTCCCAAGCCGTCCGACAACAGCCAAAGATGGAAACCCCGGATCCCATAGAGCACCGGGAGGAAAAGTCTAACGCTGTGAACCACTCGGCTACGTCGCCCTAAATGATAGGAACCCACTCTTAACCAGCCTCTTTGAGGTGATGAGAACGAACGCACTGTCCACCACAGCCGACATGATTAGCGCACCCTTTTCAAGGCAGAAGAGGAGGAGGTGAAGAGGAGGACGAGGAAAAGGAGGAGGAGGAGGAGGAGGAGAAACAGACTGAAGAGGAAATGACCATTCATCTCTCTCTGATCTACCTCAACACAGCTGACTGGCACGCGTCTTCCTCCGCCAGCGCCGACAGGCTGTTGGACGTGCTGGGACCACTTGCCTTATCAGCCACAAAGGGACATTGACCGTCGCCCTCACTCCGGCACCCTGCACACACACACACACACACACACACACACACACACACACACACACACACACACACACACACAGAGACAGAGAGAGAGAGAGAGAGAGAGAGAGAGAGAGAGAGAGAGAGAGACCCCTGCCGGTCAGAGGAGAGGAAGGCCGGACACTTCACTTGAAAGACCTCCCGTCACCTTCAGAGCTGCTGGTGCTGATGCTTAGCCCACGGCTCCCCCACGCAGACAGGAAGGGTCAGACGATTGGGGTGGCTCTTATGCTGCAAGTCTTCCAAAGCACTGAGAGAAGGATCTCGGTTATCAATTCGTAGAGGGGGGAGGGGGAGGATAAGGGGTGGGGGTGGGGGGGAGTCGGGGGGCTCCGGCAGGTACGTGGTTCCTGATCATGCTGGTTCAAAGGGGAATAATCAGCGAGTCTTGGAAGGTTGACACAAGGAAGTGGAACTCCTGTGATCAAATGCCATTCTGAAAGCATTGATATTTCAGGTGGGGTCGTGAGAGGGAGGGGGTCGTTGGCTGAGGAAGGCATGCATTGGAAATAAATCTGAACAAGCCTTTAAAAGAGATGGGGGGTGGAGGGGGGAGGGGGAGGCGATTCGGTGGGGGATGAATTATAGCAGGCTCCTTCGGGGGAATGAAGTCATTTTAGGCCCTTCTTGGTCCGAGTTTTCTAGATTAGGCGAACTTCTGGCATGCCGGCCTCTCCGCCCCCATCCCCCCCCCCCCCAAGATCCCACTATCTCCACCCCACCCCCCTCCCCCCCCATTCTGTTGCCCACATCTCGTTGATGACCTGGTCCTGGCAGTTCCGACCTGCAGACAGGCAGCATGGCACCACGGTGCTGTGAAGTAGGGAAAACAAAAGGGGAAGGGAGGGGGGAAAGGGGTGGGTGTGGGAGGTGGGGGCTAGTTGTTGCAGCCAGGGCTGTGTATCCCTGATACACTCCCCCCTGCTTCTTGAGGTCATCCTCCACAAAGGGGAAAGCTCATTAGGAGGACAGGTAAGCCTCCCTCCTTCTGCTCTCTGCTCCCTCCAGCATCTGTTGATAGGTGATGGAGAGCGAGAGAGAGAGAGAGAGAGAGAGAGAGGGGGGTAGGGGAGAGAGAGGGAGAGAGAGAGAGAGAGAGAGAGAGAGAGAGAGAGAGATGGGGGTAGGGAGGGAGGGGGGAAAGAGAGAGAGAGAGAGAGAGTGATGGGGTAGGGAGAGAGAGAGGGAGAGAGAGAGATGGGGGTAGGGGAGGGAGGGGGGAGAGAGAAAGAGAGAGAGAGATGGGGGGGTAGGGAGAGAGAGAGAGAGAGAGAGAGAGAGAGAGGGAGTAAGTGGGAGGGGGGGGGAGAGAGAGAGAGAGAGAGAGAGAGAGGAGAGAGAGAGAGAGAGAGAGAGAGGGTAGCGATCGTCGGATTCTGTGATTGTCAGCTGTTGGCGGAGCGATCTGTGGGACTTGTGCTGATGACTGGTGCTGTGAAGAGTGCAGGCAGACGGTGCCATCTGTTCCTTGGGTTTCTAGGTGAGC
>JADBJO010001262.1:200000-202500 GCA_016801955.1 Conus betulinus | reverse complement strand
AAGGGATACTACTAAGGTGGAGAAAATGTCTACGGAGGGAGACTACTAAGGTGGGAGAAAATGTCTAAGGGGGATGATGCTACTAAGGTGGAGAAAATGTCTACGGAGGGGAGGCTACTAAGGGTGCGGGAAAATATCTACGGAGGGGAGGCTACTAAAGTAGGGAAACTTTCTACGGAGGATAGACAACTAAGATGGGGAAGATGTCTGCGGAGGGGAGGCTACTAAGATCGAAAAATATTTACGGAGGGGAGACTACTAAGGTAGGAAAAAATATCTACGGAGGGGAGGCTGCTAAAGGTAGCCCTAGGGGGATATCCTGAAGGAAAGAGACACTGCAGGAACGCGGGATAAAGCACCTGTGGCCATCCCCCCCCCCTCCCCCATCCCCCCCCCCCCCCCCCCCCCCCACCCCTCACACACACACACACACACACACACACACACACACACACACACACACACACACACACACACACACACACACACACACACACACACTGCCATTGTCAGCCAGCCAGCCGCACAGGACACAAAGGGAGAGAGAGACGAAGGTGCAGCACAGCTATGCTGTCTGGTGCCGCTATACCATCCTATGCTGCTCGCTCTGACGACGACGGTCCAGCGACTGGCGTTCCCCCGCTCCTCTCATTACCCCCCCCCCCCCCCCCCCCCCCCTCTTCCTCCCATCCCTCCCCCACCACCACCACCCTCACCATTATCATCTCTTCAACGCACTTCCCCCAAACCCCCTACCCCCATAGTTCACGGCCCTCCGGCCTCTTTCATCTCTTCAACCCCACTTCCCCCAACCCAGACCCCCATAGTTCCCTCCCCCTCTTCACCCCCCCCCCATCACCCCCCCCCCACCCATTCCTCTTTCCCCCCCCCTCCCCGCCCCCTCCCGTCCCCACTCCACTCCACTTCCTCTGTTCCCTCTACTTCCCCCTCCCCCCCCCCCCCCTTCCAGCACCGTTGCCCCCCCTCCCCCCCCCCCCCCCCCCCCCCCCCCCCCCCCCTTGCACCCACCCTTCCCCCCCTTTTCTTCCCTATCCCCTTGAGTCCCTGTTTCCCCCCCCCCCCCCCCCAATCCCCTCCAGCACCGTTGCCTGACTCCCCCCCCCCCCCATTTCATCCCCCTCCGCACCAGCTGGGAGAGCTGGCTGCTTGAGACAAAGGGCGTCGCCGACATCTGGCCACAGCTAGTTGAAGAAAAAAAAAAAGCCACGGCAAACCAGACAGTTATTAGTGAAGAAGAGGAGGCGAGCGAGTGGGAGAGTGAGGAGGATGGGGTGGGGGGTGGGGGGGGGACGGGGGGGAGGGGAGGAGGAGGAGGGCTTTATAGATGAAGCGAGGAGAAGAAGAGGCATAGGGTGGGAGTTGCGGGAAGGGGGGGGGGGGGGGGGGGAGGAGGGGAGGCAGAGAAGTGGTATGGGGGATAGGGTGGGGGGAGAGGAGGTGATGGGTTTCAAAAAAAAAAAGGAAAAAGAAAAAGAAAAAGAGAGAGGAGGAAGGAAGAAGAAGAAGATGAAACGGGGAGGGAAAGGGAAAACGGAGACAGGAAAATGAGGAGGAAAACGGGCAGACGAAAACAAGAGAGTTGGGAGGGGGGAGGGGGGGGGGGGAGAGTTTGGTTTGAGGAAGTGGAAGGGTGGGGGGACAGCGCATGGGGGGTGGTGGTTGCGGGGGGGGGGGGGGGGGGGGGGGTCAAGAAAGCCTTGCATGATGGTTAAGTACGAGCGTCAAAAGATTGGGGCTGGTGTTGGAATAAGGCATTGTTCTGCTTTCCAAGCTGTCGTTTCAGTTTATTGTCAAATTACAACAACAACAACAAAAAAAAAAGAAAAGCTTAAAACGTCTGAACCACCACCACCACCACCACCACCACAAAACCATCAGTCGATCTCGTATAGAAAAGCGCCTAGGCAGTGTGTCTGTGATCAGAAATGAAATCGGCTTCAAGTAAACTTGATTTTTTTTTTTTTTTTTTTTTTTTGTTTTTGAAATTTGGTTTGTTTGTTTGTTCTGCGTTTGTTTCACTACAGATTAGTTCTGGGCAATCCCTGGTCTGTGGAGCCACAGTCTGTGATGGGGCTACGTGGGGCACTGCAACGGCGAAGGTGGATCATGATAGTGTGCGTCCTTAGACATGCACTTTCCACCCATCTTTCCCTTGATGCTAAAAATTCCTTACTTAGGCTAAAGACGTGAGCGAAGACAAGTTTCCCTTTAAAGCCAAACACACACACGCACGCACACACACACACACATACACACACACACACACACACACGCGCGCGCGCGCGCGCGCGCGCGCGTGCGCGTACACACATATACGCACATGCATGCACACACACGCACACACTCACACGCATGCACCACACACGCAAGCACACACACACACACACACACACACACACACACACACACACACACACACACACACACACACACACACACACGCACGCATGCATGCGTGCACACGCATGCAGGCACATAC
>JADBJO010001262.1:192500-195000 GCA_016801955.1 Conus betulinus | reverse complement strand
TCTCTCTCCTCTCTCTCTCTCTCTCTCTCTCTCTCTCTCTCTCTCTCTCTCTCTCTCTCTCTCTCTCTCCTCTGTGTGTGTCAGTCAGTCCGTATGTCTGTCTGTCACTGTGTGTGTGTGTGTGTGTGTGTGTGTGTGTGTGTGTGTATGCGTGTGTGTGTGTGGTGTGTGTGTGTGTGTGTGTGTGTGTGTGTGTGTGTGTGCCTCTCTCTCTCTCTCTCTCTCTCTCTCTCTCTCTCTCTCTCTCTCTCTCTCTCTCTCTCTCTTCCTTATGCCCTACGTTTTCACTTCTTTCTTTCGTTTTTAACCCTTTCTACTTCTGTTGTATGTACACTCTGAAATAAAGACGCACAAACTAAAAAAAAACAACAAAAAAAAAACAACGAGCGAGGGCGGGGAAGAAGAGCGGCGGCAAACAGACCCTGGGTTTCCCAGACAGTTCCGAGAGGGCCAGCTGCTTTCAGACCTCGGCCCCTGTCTGTGCTGCCTGCCTCTCTCCCCCTTATCACACACACACCCTGGCCCTGACCCTGGCCCTGTTTGCCAGACATCTTCAGCTGAGGCCCTAGTGTTGACACGGCGCCCCTCCCCAGGAGTCTGGTGAGGCTCTGAAGATCCGCTGGAGCAGGGGTTGCTGACTGGTGGAACATACACTCGAACGACCCGCTTCCTCAAACACGGCAATCCAAGTTGAGTCATGCAAACAGTCCACCGAACTAAATGACGGGTCATCTACTACAGCTGAGTGGTCGCACACCCACTTCCGCTGGGCTTTAAGTGTGGCGCCCTGTCTCTGATCTACGGTAACGTGTGTGGGTGTCTTTTGTTTTGTTTTGTTTTTGTTGCCCGTCGAGACGACGAAGACCATATAGTCATCCCGGGATCGGGGGGTGAGTGCGTAGATGGCTGGTCAGGCCGATCTGCGCCCGGAAAGACCTATCACAGTACGGACAGGGGATGGTGGCAGCCCTGTGGAGAGATCTCTGTTGACACTGGTCTTCCTGATCATCCTGCTCTGCTCAGCTGCAGCAATTCTGTTACTTTCACAGATCTCTGCACCTTTGCGGACAGCTGATCGCCACCATCTCTTTCCTGGGAAGTCTGCTCCCATGGTGTGTGGCTGATGTTGAAGGTCTTCAGGGAGGGTTTGAGGCTGTCTTTGAAACGCTTCCTCTGGCCTCCACGAAAGCGTTTGCCCTGTCGTAGTTCGCCAAACAATAGTTTCTTTGGCAGCCGATGGTCTGGCAGGCGAACCACGTGACCTGCCCAGCGAAGCTGTGACTGCATCTGGATGGTGAAGATGCTAGGCAGGCCAGCACAAGTGAGGACTTCAGTGTCCGGAATCTTGCCTTGCCACTTAATGCCCACGAGTCTTCTGAGGCAAGTGGTGTGGAAGTGGTTCAGTTTCCTGGCGTGACGCTGGTAAACTGTCCATGGTTCACAGCCGTAACGTGTGTGACGTGGACCCAATCGTCACAGAGGAAGGGTCCGAACCGTGGCCAGGAGAACGCAGACAGCAGCCGAGCGAAGCTAACGAAAGATTGTTTTTCGGCACAAGGACGTCTCACTCGCCTTAACAGTCGGGCTTGTGTCTTCGTTGGCCATCGCCGTATTTGTGTTACGTATGTGATACTTGGACATTTACAGCAGATGCCAGAAGATGACACTAAGAGTGTGTCGTCACAGCTAATGCAGTCCTGGCGGATATTTGTTGCTCGAATGTCCGAGAGACATGCTGGCAGCGATCCACAAAGGTTACACAATGCCGAAGTCGCTTTTCAATCTTCCATTCCCCGCGTACTTTACATGTGTAGCGTTTATATCCATGATAGACAAACAGCGAGCCCTAGCCACACATGTGCACATGGTGTAGATTTCCTCCCGCAGTTACCTCACTTGGCAGCTAGATCACACACACTCTGTCAGTGCATGATCATGCAGGTACTGGATGTACGCCTTATGCGAAAGGCGGGCTTTCAAACCTGTGCAGAGTGCGGTGAGAGATTCTGAGTGTGTAAGAGAGATGTGTGGGGGAACGTTTTATGCATCTGAAACTTGGAGAGAGAGAGAGAGAGAGAGAGAGAGAGAGAGAGAGAGAGAGAGAGAGAGAGAGAGAGAGAGAGACGTGGCACCGTTGATCATTGTGGGCCCAGTCACCTGAGTTGCTTTTCCGAGATGTTGAACGTCTCGCGGAAAGATCACGATGCAATTGTTCGTAGAAAGACTGCGACTGTAAGACGAGTCACTGGATCCTGTGATTACCTGCTCATCGTTGTTAAACGGAAACAGGTGACTCAACAGGGGCACATTTGTACGCAGACGCGCATACGCACATGCGCGCGCGCGCGCGCGCACACACACACACACACACACACACGTGCGCACGCACACCACACACACACACACACACACACACACACACACACACACACACACACACACGACACAAACACACACACACCACACACACATACACACACACACACACGCGCGCGCGCGC
>JADBJO010001262.1:172500-177500 GCA_016801955.1 Conus betulinus | reverse complement strand
TACACACACACGCACACACACACACACACACACACACGTCTTGATAAAAAAAAAAAAAACCCACTTGTTTAGCAACGGGTACCAGCACTGAAACTAAGCGCTCCCCGCCGCCCGCCGTTTATAGAAGTGAACGAATTCTCTTCCGCTCGGGATCATCTAATCTCCCTAGTCCGACATTCCTCTTTATGCTAATCGCGTCATGCAGGGGCCCACCGGCCGGTGCCATCGCCTTCCCGACCAGGGCGGTGGCCGTCTGTTTGTGCCAGTGTTTAGCGGGTTATCCGCGCGGGACTATCATAACATGATTGTCTCCACAGGCCCCGCGGGGGTGGGGATTAGGCCGTCCGGCAGAATGTTAACCCCCAGCATCAACACGGGAGGTACACTGCTGGATCCAGGCCCGTTTATATTAGGGCATTCTTTGAGACAGAAGCGAGTCCAGCTATTAACCACCCTACCCCCACCTCCCCGCCGTCCTCCCCCGCCCGAAGACCCTGTCTCGGAACACAGTTTTGATACATGCTTCGTTGCGAGCGTATGTCGTGCGACTGGAAACGAAAGTTCGGGTTTATGGGTTTTGTTCATTCTTGTCGTGACGTTGGCAGTGTGTGTGTGTGTGTGTGTGTGTGTGTGTGTGTGTGTGTGTGTGTGTGTGTGTGTGTGTGTGTGTGTGTGAATAGATAATCCTGTCCTCCGTATTTGTCCTCTTGAGCCCCCCTCAGTGTTCCATTCCTTTATGTCTTTAAAAAAATCAAATTAATTGGGTAGGATTGCCTTTTTGAACTGCCCCTGTTCATCGTCTCCAGCCTTTTGTTGTTGTTGTTGTTTGTTTGTTTGTTTGTACCCATCACAAATCTGCCTGACTGTTGGACGGACATGAGTTAGTAAAAGGAGTACACAACAAAACAGCATTCAGGGACAGCCAGCTTGGCCCTGCGTGGAAGGGCGTCCAGTAGATAGTCAGGTGTTGCGTGTTCGAATCTGGCTGGCGCTCAAAATGAAATTTTTAGGTCAATTTCATTGCTCATCTTGATGTGTTGTCGTTGTACTCGTGCCTGCGTCATGTCAGACAGGTGACCTGTCCCCTGCTGTCCTGTGATGGTTATCCTCTGTTTGCCCAGTGACCTTTTGGTGCGTGTGTGAACATTAGATGTGCAGATAACAGGATGGACATCTGATATTACGGAGACAGGATGGACATCTGATATTACGGAGGCAGACCTCTCAGCTGATGAGGATATTGTCAGCGCAGGTGTACACAGACACAGAGACAGATGTAACTAAAGCTGCAGCGGATTCAACATCGAGCAGCGAGATCCACGAAAAGAGACTGCAGGTGAAAAACAGAATCAGGCGGCTGTCTGGAACTCGGACTTCCACACTCTACAAGACCGGCAGCGAGAGAAGAGAAGTTTTCTGCTGTTTATCTTCCCAAGGCTCCGGCACTTCCGACCAAGGGTGCCATCATGCAGCAGGAGAAACATCCCTAAGCTGAACTCTTCTTTTGACTTTCATGCTGATGGCTTCCTTCACAACACCGTGGGGGAAATGGGCAACACACGACAACAGAGCCTGAGGAGTTTCGGCTGCCATAACAGAATAATGTGGACTTTTTTTTTTTTTTTTAGGGACACTTATTATTAGAACCATCTCAGTGAGGACCAGCTGGTAGCTGGCGAGAAAATCCCGACCTACCACATGAGCACCATGTAAAAGAAAGCTGTGCACGACCCCCCCCCCCCCCCTATTTATATGTATGGTCAACTCGGACAACAACAAAGTGTTTAGACTATAACCGGCATCAGCAGGAGCGCATAGGCTATTTGTTTTCTTGTGGAGACGTTACAGACACTGGCTCATAGGGAAAGGGGTCACCACTGACGATCCTGTAATGAGCGGGCAGGGTAGGGTGAGGGATATGGAAGCGTCACCAACAGAGAGAGAACGGAACTGTACCGATTCCAGTTCCATAACTGTCAGCGCAAGAGATGGTAGAAGAGCTGGAATAATTCAAAGGGAGAATACACGTCGCCAATACACAACACAACGCTTTTTCCTCTATCCAAAGATGTGTTGATGGATCAGTCAAAGTAGATTGTCCGACATGCGTTTACTAGTGGGCAACCTCTGTTCCTTAGCACCGTTGGTTCTTCCACGTCGCAGAAGGTTTGCTTCACACTGGGCCAAAGCTTTTGCGCAGCTGGATAGAGGTATCATACCTAGTCCTGTCCATTGTGGTGTCCATTTAGACTTTTGTGGGGGTCTATGTCTGGGACGTCCGCGCCCCCCTCACCTGTAAAATGGGTCATGAACAGGTGAGATGCATGCCCTTACGAGGCCAGCACACTGCTGCGCTGGATAACACTGAGGAGAGATAGTAGTAGTAGTAACATGTGTCGCTGGTTTGCCACCGAATAGGTTGAGGTGTTGTCTGACATGTAGTTTATTTGTCTTCGTGTTCTTCTTGGACGAGTTGCCGAGAGTCTACGTGTGGTGAGCCCCTCAGCTGACCGGAAGCTAACACCACTGCGCACTCTCCCATGCGGATGCAGCCTACTCATTCTTTCCCAAAGCCGTGTGCATGGCACGTGTGAACAAGTTCCAGCTGGCGCGCGTCTTCGGCGAAATTCTAACGCACAGGAAGCTGTGTTCACCATTAGGCTCTCTCTCTCTCTCTCTCTCTCTCTCTGTGTCTCAGTGGTCAGGGACCGTGCGGACAGAGGCACTGCCCTGGTTCTCATTGAATGCGCGTGAAGCAGACGGTATGATGGTGTGCGTTCATTCATCAGGGGGGGAAGGGTACGTTACTGTGTTTATTGCAGGGGGGGTACATCGTGTTTATTTTAACATCGTTTTTTTTTTTTTTTTTTTTTTTTTTGGGGGGGACGTACGTAAAGCGGGAAAAGCGGACAGTATTATCGAGAATAAAAGATGATAATTCATGACCAGGGCAAGCAAAGGAACAGAAATGGAAATGACGCTAGAAATACACCAATAAAAGCACAGGAACAGGGATAGGAAAGACGCTAGTAATACACCAATAAAAAGCACAGGAACAGAGATAGGAAAGACGCTGGAAATACACCAATTAAAGCAAAAAGAAACAGGGATAGGAAAGAAGCTAGAAATACACCAATGAAAGCAAAATGAACAGGGGTAGGAAAGACGATAGAAATACACCAATAAAAGCACATGAACAGGGATAGGAAAGACGCTAGAAATACACCAATAAAAGCACAGGAACAGTGATAGGAAAGACGCTAGAAATACACTATAAACAGGGAGAGGAAAGACGCCAGAAATACACCAACAATAAAGGCAAAATGAACAGGGATAGGAAAGACGCTCGAAATACACTAATTAAAGCACAGGAACAGAGGTAGGAAAGATGCTAGAAATACACCAATAAAAGCACAGGAACAGTGATAGGAAAGACGCCGGAAATACACCATGAACAGGGATAGGAAAGACGCCAGAAAATACACCAATGAAGGCAAAATGAACAGGGATAGGAAAGACGCTAGAAATACACAATAAAAGCACAGGAACAGGGATAGGAAAAGCGCTAGAAATACACCAATAAAAGCACAGGAACAGGGACAGGAAGACGCTGGAAATGCACCAATAAAAGCAAAGGAAACAGGGATAGGAAAGACGCTGGAAATGCACCAATAAAAGCAAAAGGAACAGGGATAGGAAAGACGCTGGAAATACACCAATAAAAGCACGGGAACAGGGATAGGAAAGACGCTGGAAATACACCAATAAAAGCACAGGAACAGGGATAGGAAAGACGCTGGAAATAATAAAAGCAAAAGGAACAGGGATAGGAAAGACGCTGGAAATACACCAATGAAAGCACAGGAACAGGGATAGGAAAGACGCTGGAAATACACCAATGAAAAGCAAAATGAACAGGGATAAGAAAGACGCTGGAAATGCACCAATAAAAACACAGGAACAGGGGTAGGAAAGACGCTGATAATACACCAATAAAAGCACAGGAAAAGGGATAGGAAAGCCGCTAGAAATACACCAGTAAAAGCACAGCAATAGGGATAGGAAAGACGCTGGAAATACACCAATGAAGGAAACTCCCTGTTGGTTCCCCTGTGGAAGTGTAACGAGCCAACAGAGGCTGGAGCTGTATGTCCACCCGCGGTACAGTCATTGTAGACTGGACTTCCCCGCGTGACAGATGGCACTGGCTGATCCCCCCTCCCCCTTAATCCCCCCCCCCCAACCTTTTGCTCACCACACCCCCCCCGCTGTCCCTCCCGACCCCTGGCCTCTCACCCCTATAACCGTTAATGCTCTTATGTGCCTGCGCTTGACAAGCTACTATGGGAGACGGTGGCGTCATGATTAACCCTTTATAGCCTGCGCTGTATCCACATTGGAGCAAACGGCAGGAAGGGTTCGTAACCCCCTCCCTGATAGCAAGGTATGGTCAACGTTTCCTGTCGCTGCTGGGATAGAGATAGCGTTTGTAAGGGGAGGATGGAGGAGAGAGAGAGAGAGAGAGAGAGAGAGAGAGAGAGAGAGAGAGAGCGGGGGTGGTGGGGGTGGGAAGAAGGAGTCAGGGGAGGGTGAAAAAGGTGAGAAATACTTGAAAAGCACGATCGATCCGGAGCGAAATCCCACGACTGGCAAAGCATGGACATTGAATGATTGTGAGCATCATTCATGAACGTGGTTCTGAACGCGCCGCCGCGGCCGCTGGAGCAGACGTAGGTCTTCTACTACAACGACGACAGAGACTGTCTGCCCACTGTTCGTTGCTGTTTTTTCACAAACTGTCAAGTTTTTAGCGCGCACACAGGGTGGGTCCCGCCGGGGCGTAAAGAAGGCTAAGTCGGGGTCGTAGGCCGACCTCAATCAACAGAGAGAAGACACACAGACGTAGCTCACTTCGTCACCGGAGAGGGCAGCCCAGAAAATGGAACAAACTCCTTCGCCTAGAAGCGGTTGGTTCCGTTACTCCCGTGGTACAACGGGAC
>JADBJO010001262.1:160000-162500 GCA_016801955.1 Conus betulinus | reverse complement strand
CCACCCCCCCCCCCCCCCCCCCCCCCCCCCACCCCCCCCCAACCCCCCCCCCCCCCCCACCCCCCCCCCCCCCCCCCCCCCCCATCATTTAGCACCCTTTCTCCTCTCCGCCTCCCCTCCTTCCACACTCTGAAATGTCTGCCCGTCTCTCTCTCAATTCCTTTACCGCCGCACCTCCCATCTCCACCCCTTTTTTATTCCCGTAGAGATCGAAATCAACTTGACTTTTGACAGTCACTCTCACTCATGTTTGAACCCTACCCACACACACGCTCACCCCCATCCCCTTCACCCCCTCCCACACACACACACACACACACACACCTACACAACGCGCGCGCGCGCGCGGCGCGCGCGTACACACACACGCACACACACACACACACACACATACACAAACAAACTCGCGCGTACACACACCACACACACACACATCACTCGCGCGTACGTACTTACACACACACACACACACACACACACACCACACACACCACACACACACACACACACACACACAAACACACACGCGTCACACACACACCACACACACACACACACACACACACACACACACTCGCACGTACACACACAACACACACACACACACACACACACACACACACACACACTCGCGCGTACACACACACCACTCGCGCACTACACACAACACACACACACACACACACACACACGCACACATCACACTGTCACTCTCTCTCTCATCTCTCCTCTCTCTCCTCTCTCTCTCTCTCACCTCTCTCACTGTGGCCCCCTTATCCTCCTCTCTCTCTCTCTCCTCTCTCCTCTCACACCACACACCCACACACACACACAACCACACCACACACACACACACACACAACAACACAACACACACCCACACACCACACCCACACACCACACACACACACAACACACACACACACACCACACAACACACACACACACACACACACACACACCACCCACACCACACACCACACACACACACACACACCCACACACAACACACACACACACCCACCAAACACACCACAACACACACCACACACACACCCACAACACACCCACACACACCCACACACACACACAGGGATCAGCGATCGATTTGGAAGAGAGAGAGAGAGAGAGAGAGAGAGGGAGAGAGAGAGAGAGAGAGAGAGAGAGAGAGAGACGAGGCAGACAGAACGACAGATAGACAGACTGAAGGTGGGTCCTAGATCATCTAGTGAGCAACAGTGTGGCCTCCGAGGGGCCGGCATTGATTGGTTCAACCTTGATGACCCCAGCTGAATCTGTCACCACTGGCCACGTCCCTCACTGACCTGGACAGCTGGACGCAAGTGTGGTGGTGTGGTGGTGGTGGTGGTGGTGGTGGTGGTGGTGGTGTGTGTGTGTGTGTGTTAGGAAAGTGGGGGGGAGGGGTGAAGGGGATAAGGAAACCCTTCGAAAACTGCTCATAGGAAGTCTTGCGCGCGCAATACACACACACCAACATTGAGCTTGTAATTGCCCAGCCGACTGCAAAGGACAACATCAGGGCCGTCATACACACGACGTACATACACATTCATTCTGTCTCTGCCTGTTTCTGTCTGTCTCTCTCCTCCTCTCTCTCTCACTCTCTCCCTCTCTCCTCCTCTCTCTCTCTCCCCACCCCCCCCCCTCTGTCTCTCCCTCCCCTCCCCCACCCCCCCCCCCCCCCCCCCCCCCCCTCTCCTCTCTCTCTCCCCCCCCCCCCCCCCCCCACCCCCCCCCCCCCCCTTTCCTCATCCGACGCGCAGAAAGCCAGGGCTGAGTGAGAAAGCAATGGGCTTCACATCGAAAACGTGACACAATTTGCTGAACCAACTCTGCATGGTTTGTATCTCTCGGGCCTGGTTGATACCAGGACATGTTATGAAAGTAAGTTGCGTGGGGACCAAGCTATATAGCAACATCTGACATCCTCTTCAATCCTCATTGATCGTCATAAAAAAAAAACCGGAGGGGGGGGGGGGGGGGGGAAGGGTTCAGGAAGGGTTCAGATTCTGTAAACCTTCATGCCCTGCTCTCGGGGTGACCTCAATGTCGATTTTCACTCCCCAAATTCCATACCTGCGTCGGAAGTCGTGTGGATGTCGTCAGTATCTGCGAGTTCATGGACTGTCGGGTCAACGTGATGGCGACCTCCGGAGAAGCAGCAGGCTCTTCTTCTTCTTCTTCTTCTTCTTCTTCTGCGTACGCAGGGGGATGCTCCAGCGGACACTCCCTGTATAGACAGGCAAGTATTAAACCCATCTGCCCAACAAATGGAGTGGTGTTTTTGTGTGTGTATGGCCGTTTTTTTTATCCTGCCATTAAGGCAGCTGTACTCCAACTTCGGGGAAGGTACACGCTATGTGTAACGTGTCATCCATACCAACGGCCAAACTGGCCTTCTCTTCCGAAAGTTGGTGATGGGATTTTACGTGTGTGCAAGAAATCATGTGTGCGTTCACATACGGAACCTCGGTTTATA
>JADBJO010001262.1:132500-155000 GCA_016801955.1 Conus betulinus | reverse complement strand
CTACTCTGCCCCCGCCCCATCCACCCCCCCCCCCCCCCCCCCCCCCCCCCCCCCCCCTCCCCCCCCCCCCCTGCTAACCACACCTAACCCTCACCCAACTCCACCACTGCAAGCACAATCTATCAACAAAGGGGCATTTTTCATAATACAGTTTTACGAGGTAGAAAATAGAGTTTGGATTAGTTTAGGTTAAGGTTTAGGGGATCCGCTTAGGGTACGGTTAGTTTGAAGAGAAAATGGAGGTGAAAAGCACCGAGTCTATATGCATTCCGGAGTTTCCCGAGTATTCTCATTTCACAGTTTCGTGTAATTCATAAACACTTCGCCTTCTGCGACTGGTTTTGAATCACACATGGGGAAAAGCAGACAAAGCATGATAATTCTATGTTCAAAAACAAAAAAGCTTCCTCCAACCCCACCCCCTCTCCAAAAAACCAACAACAGAGCGCTGGTGATGGGTGGTGGTGTTTGGTGTCAGCGTGCCATTATGGATATTTCGGCGCCTTTCGAGCCCCCCCCCCCCCCCTCTCCCACCGCCTGCACCCCCACCCCTCCCCCATCCCATCCCATCCCATCCCATTCCCCTCTATACCTCTTCCTCCTCCCGTCGTCGTTCAGCTAGACCAGATGCACCTGTTGCGCTGTTATGACGACAGTCGCCCTCCCTCCTAGACAATCGGCTGCAAGCTCTTTTTTTTTCTCTTTTTTTTTTTCCCCTCCTCTCCAAAGTCTCTTCCAACCTTCCCCCCCCCCCCCCCCCCCCGCCCCCCCCCCCCCCCCCCCCCCACTCCTAGGCCCCCTTCTCGCCTCCTGTCCTTCCTCCTCCTCCTCCTCCTCCTCCTTCCTCCTCCTCCTCCTCCTCCTCGCGCATTTCCTTTTCACTCTGCCTCTTACTTCCAAGCTCCCCATCTTTCCGTCCCGTGTCCCCTCCCCCCCCCCCCCCCCCCCCCCCAGGCCCGCCCCGTCTTCTCCCTTCCCACCTTTCCTCCTCTGCTGCTGCCCCCTTCCCTCTCCCTCCTCCCGTGGTGTCTGTCGGGTATTCACGCTTCTTCTTTTTTTTTTTTTTTTTGTTTTCCTTTCTTTCCCGAAAGAGAAGACGCCCATTGTTCCGCAACAAGTGTAGAGGGTGGGGAAGTGAGGCGGCCTGGTCATTCTGTCTGTCTGTCTGTCTGTGTCTGTCTGTGTCTGTGTCTGTCTGTGTGGTGTGTGCGCGCGCGCGCGCGCGCGTGCGCGTCCATACCTGTCTCTGTCTCTCTCTGTCTCCGTCTCTCTCTCTCTCTCTCTCTTAATCTTCTTTCCCTCCCTCCTCCTCTCTCTCTGTACCTTAATCTGTCTCTCTGTCTGTCTCCGTCTCTCTGTCTGTCTCCGTCCCTCTGTCTGTCTACCTCTACCTCTCTCTCTCTCTCTCTCTCTCTCTCTCGCTCTCTCTCTCTCTCTCTCTCTCTCTCTTAGTCTCCGTTTTTGTCTGCCTCTGTCTGTGTCAACGCCTGCCTCTCACTCTCTCTCTCTCTCTCTCTCTCTCTCTCTCTCTCTCTCTCTCTCTCTCTCTCTCTTTTCTGTATCTTTCTCTCTGTCTGTCCTCCTCCTCTCTTTCCTCTTCCTCCTCCTCCTCCATCTTTTGAAGTCAGCCTGTCTCTCAGTCTGGTTTCAGTGCAGGCGGAAATTGAAACGAAACAAGAGCAAAAACAGAACTGCTGTGGCGCCAAACGAAAGACGGACAAGTTAGAATAAAACAAACACGACGCGTTTCGACCTATTGGGTCTTCTTCAGGCCAAACAGATTGACACTCAAGACAACGGAAACGAAGAACGAGCCTACACACGACGTGTTTTTTGTCTTGTGAAATTTTCCGTCACTGAGCACATTATAAGCATAAATCTTCAGTTTAGTCATTTGTTTTGTGTGCACATCTGTTCAATAAAGAAAAATGGGGGGGGGGGGGGGGGGGGGGGGTGGGGGGGGGACATACAGTCGCTTGTCTCTTTGATGGGAGTGTGCCAAGTTTGGACATGGCTGAACGATGAAAACTTCTGTCGTGGAACTGAGCACACAGCAAGTGTAAAGTGACGTTCTTTTATTTACAAAGGACACCACAAAACTTCTGGATATTTCGGCGAAAGCGCCTTTTTGAACGAACACAGGACAAGAGAGAAAAGAGATCGAAGACAATACTTCCCATGGACAGCACAATCCACAAAATGGCGTTGCAGTCTTGTCCATCACTTTACTGAGGAACTGAGGTTGAAGGAGAGTCAAATACCGCTTATGATAATAAACATACTACTATTGCTGCTGCTGCCACTACTACTGCTGCTGCTGCTGCTGCTGCTACTACTACTACTACTACTACTAAGGACACACTCACGCACGCGCGTTCGCTCACATACACATACACACACACACACATGCAGACAGGCATGCACATAAACACACGGACACACACATTCACGCACACACGCGCGCGCGCGCGCCGTGCACGCACGCACGCACACACACACACACACGCACACGCACACACACACACATACACACACACACAGCACGCACACACACACGCGCGCGCGCGCGCGCGCGCGCCACACACACACACACACACACACACACACACACACACACACACACACAAGGAGATTCCACCTACACCCTGAAGACTCGTCCATTTTATATCCAGCCTCATATCCTCCTAATCTCTCTCTTCCCCTGTCTCTCTCTGTCTGTCTGTCTGTCCGTCCGTCCGTCTGTCTGTCTGTCTGTCTCCTCTCTCTCTCTTCTCTCTCTCTCTCTCTCTCTCTTCTCTCCTCTCTCTCTCTCTCCTCTCTCTCTCACTCTCTCTTCTCTCAGCAAGTAATTCTTCTCACAGTCGTTCTCTCATATCCCCCACCACCACCACCACCACCACCACCACTAGTACTATTACCACTACCACTCCTCCTCCTCCTCCTCCTCCTCCTCTACCTACTACTACTACTACTACCACCACCACCACCACCACTACTACTTATAATGATAACCGGGGGAGCACCATGGTGACATCCACCTGGCGCAGAGATTCCACTCGTGTCCTCGTAGACTCGATCACTTTACGCCCAGCCTCATAATCATCTCTCTCTCTCTCTCTCTCTCTCTCTCTCTCCTCTCTCTCTCTCTCTCTCTCTCTCACACACACACACACACACACACACACACACACACACACGCGCGCACGCGCGCGCGCGCGCGCATAGTACACACTCATACCACACGCATGACACACACACACGCATCCACACACGCGCGCGCGCGCACACACATAAACATTCAACACACTGGTCTCGGGGTGTGTGTGTGTGTGTGTGTGACATAACACACACCACACTCACACACCACACACCGAGAGAGTGTTTTGAATGTGTATGTGTCTCTCTGTGCTGTCTGTCTGTCTCTGTCTTACATGTCTCCTCCTCTCTCTCTCTCTCTTCTCCTCGCTCTCCCTACTCACTCAAACTCCTCCCTCGTCTGCTCTCCTCCTCCTAAGCTCCTGTCTTCTCTTTGGTCTTCAATGGGAAACAGCGTCGCTCTCGCTCCGCCTCCTCCTCTCTCTCTCCTCTCCCCCTCCTACCCCCCCACACACCCCTCCGCCTCGTCTTCTCAGTGCTGGTCTGTTATGTCTCTAATGTGGGCCCGAGCAGCAGCTCTCTCTCCCTGTGTTGTCCTCTCACCCGTCACACTCCTCCACACTCCTTCTCCATCCCTGAGGAAGGTATGTTGGTCCTCTTGTTACTCCGCCCCTCTCCTCTCTCCTCCCTCCTCCTCGTCTCTCTCTCTTCTCCTCTCTCGTCTATCCCCTCTGTTCATCTCTCTCTCTCGCTCCTCTCCTCCTCTCATCTCTGTCACCTTGTACTTGCCGTCTCACCACCGACGGTGGCAGCGCGCGCCGATCCTAAGCAGCTGTCATCCTTTGTTTTTTCAATGAGTACAGCGTCGATCGCTCCGCCGTCGTTCTCCACCCCCCCTACCTACCCCCACTTACCCCCTCACCTCGTCTTTCGGTGCTGGGCTGTTATGTAGGTAATGTGGGCCACGAGCAGGCAGCCTCGAGAGTGCACACACACACACACACACACACACACACACACACAGGAGAAGAGAAGGAAGAGGAGGTTCATGTTTTTTTTTTTGAAAGAAGACCCTGGCCCACACCCCACACCCCCTCCCCCTGCCCGCCCCTTTTACCCCTTCCCCCCTCTTCCGACGCCGTTCTCACTCCCTCCCTCCTATCCCCCACCTTCCCTTTCCGCCTGCTTTTCTCCTCCCTTCCTCCCTCCCTCCCACTTGGGCAAAAAGCAAGTGCCGCTGTATGTCTTTGAGAGCTAGAGGGCAGATAGGAAGGGGGGGGGGGGGGGGAGGGGGGGGGAGGGGGGAGGGAGGGGAGGGGATGGGGGGGATATGGGAGGGTAGGTGTGGGGAAGAAGGAGGGGGATGAGTGGAAAGGGGGGGGGGGGGGGGTTAAAGGGTCGGTAGCTCAGCAAAACGTATAGGGTGTACAAGTTTTGTAAGTTTAAAATCACACGCGCGCGCGCAGTTTTGTACTCACACACACACACATACACACACACATACAACACACGCGTGCGCGCATACACACGCACACGCACACACACATGCAGAGAGAGAGAGAGAGAGACGTAAAAAAAAAAACAACTGAGAAACAGAGGAGCAAGACAACAATGAAAGAAAGAAACGGATGCCACTGGAACGAAAAAAACAAAGAAAAAAAACCAGAAAAAGGGATAAATTAAAGGGAAAAAAGTTTACCTACATGTCTATCTATCTGTTAACCCTACCTACGTATCCGTATATCAATCTGTCTGTCTATCTGTCCTGTCTGTCACCTGTCTGTCTTTCTGTCTATTTATCTATCTATCAAATTCTCTATCTGATTATCTATCCATCCATCCATCCCATCCATCATCTATCTGTCTATCTATCGATCGATCTGTCTGTCTGTCTACTTGTTTCCATTCCTCTCTCTCTCCTCTCTCTCTCTCCCTCTCTCTCCTCTCTCTCTCTCTCTCTCTCGGGTTTGGTGGTAAAACGCACATCTATTTCATTATTCTAATCTGGAAAAATAAGCTCCTCTCTCCTCTCCTCCTCCTCCTCTCCTCTCTCTCTCTCTCTTCTCTCTCTCTCTCTCTCTCTCTCTCTCTCTCTCTCTCTCTAAGGGTTGGGTGGTAAAAAAGCACATACGATTTCATTATTCTAATACCTTGGAAAAAATCTATCTCTCTCTCTCTCTCTCTCCTCTCCTCTCTCTCTCTCTCTCCTCTCTCTCTCTCTCTCTCTCTCTCTCTCTCTCTCTCTCCACGCAGTATACTTCGGCAGCATATCCCAGTGACCATCGTCTGTCCCTGTGCCAGAGTCTGTAGGTGGTGGGATAGGAGCTGGAGTCTGACTGACGGCTGCCTGTTTGCAGCCAGCCGATCCCTTCACCCCCACACGTCCCTGGTATGGCCAGCAGATGGACACAGGAGTGGACATAGGAGGAGCGTCAGCGAAGCGTGGATGTTTGCCTCCTCCCTTTCACCCCTCAGCGCTCTTTGCCCCCCCATCTCCACCCCACCCCGTCCTAATCTCACTGTCTCCGCCCTGGTGGTGTAGCGGTCAGATCTAAGTCCCTCCCTCCTACACCCTTCTCCTCCCCCCCCCCCCCCCCCCCCCCCCCCCCCCCCCCTTCCACTCCTCTGTGGCGTGGTCAACAGCTGTCTCCACCGTTACGTGTCACTGTGTTGTGTGTGTGTGTGTGTGTGGGGGGGGGGGGGGGGGGGGTAGAGGGGAGGGGGGCATGGGCATTGTTGAAGGGGTATCCTAGCTCTTTTCACAATGCCAGTAAGAGAGTTCGTTCGTTCTGCACCACACACACACACACACACACCTACACACCTAAACACCTACACACACGTACGCACGCATGCATACACACACACACACACACACGCACACACACATAATGTATATACATACCTACACACACACACACACACACACACACACACACACACACACACACACACACACATGCACACTCACGCGCGCTTACACACACACACACACACACACACACACACACACACACACACACACACACACACACACACACACACACACACTCTTTGATTCTGTGTCCAGCGCAGGGAAAATGTTTCGGAATAATCCCCACCTCCTTTTATCTGTGTTTTTTTTTTTTTTCTTTTTTTTTCCCCAGCCCCCCCCCCCCCCTCCTCCTCCCTCCCCTCCCCCCCTTTTTTTTTAAAGGTGATCTGATGGGGACGGTGTGTTGCTATTGTTGGGAATGGATAGTGGTTATCTGCTGGCCTTAGGCGCTTCCCTCCCCCTCCACAACACCCCCGTTCCCTCATGTTCCGTCTTCCCTTTCATTCAGTTGTTTTCTGACATCATGTCGTGCACAGTCCCAGGCGACCGCGATAGCTTTGATCAGGGCTGCCCTGCGTTAAGCGTCTGGCAGAAGTTTGTTTTATCTGTATTCAACAAAGAAAGAGGGAACACAAAACTTGCATAATTATTATGCATGTATGTATGCTGCGTGTGTATGATATGTGTGCGTGTGTGTGTTGTTGTGTGTGTGTGTGTGTGTGTGTGTGTGTGTGTGTGTGTGTGTGTGTGTGTGTGTGTGTGTGTGAAGAGAGAGAGAGAGAGAGAGGGGGGGGGGGTCGCTTAACTCTCAAATAGTAACAACAACAGCAACAACAACAACAACAGTTTTAAGTTAAAAACACTTTGTTCTTGTTTAAAGTGTCTGAAGAGGAACCGTATGCTCATTACCATCATTCTTGTTAACACTGTCATCGTCGTCATCATCATCAAAGGAAACTTGCCACCATGTCAACTAGTGCACAGAGCTAACACGATGCTTGGTTTGCAGTGAAGCGAGACATTTATCTACCCACTGGGGTCGGCAACGACAAGTGATACCATTGTGACTAGGGAGCAAAAGAGGGTAGGGGCTGGGGGGGGGGGGGGGGAGTTGCAAGTCAGTCGCAGGTGCTTTTCCTCCGTGAGTCATTTGAAGTAGGGTTTGGGGGGTAGAGGTTGGGTGGTCGTGGGTGTGGGGGGGGGGGGGGGGGGGGGGGGGGGGGGACACGTTTAACAGGTTGGAGAGGGAGGACAGAGGACCGACATAGCAACACAGACGGACGGACCGACACACGACCAGCTGCACTTGGCTCGCGCCTCTTGCAAGGTGGCACGCGCCACCTCTGCCATATATGGACCGGGCCCCCACGTGGTCAGGGGCCAGGGGGCGGAGACTCGGGAGAGCAGGTGCGCGCGGGTCTGGGGGTGGACAGGTGGGTTGGCGGGCAACAACAAAGGGCGCTCCTTTTTTTTTTTTTTTTTTTTTTTACCTGGCTGGGACAGTGCCGACTTCTCACACACACACACACACCGGGTCCAGCAGTTGTCTCCCTTGGACCGAGAAGCGAGCCACACCACGGCGTGCGGTGTGGAAGGGTGCAAGCTGAGCTTCTTGCTCGCTTTAATACTAAAGCGGCGAGAGACGAAACTCTTCAATAGCTTCAGTCAATCGCCAGTGTTCCACAGGAGTATAACGACAACACACACACACACACACACACACAGGTGGAACCAAGCAGCCGTACGTGCACAAGGTTCCCACAAGGACTGGCGTGAGTTGATGTGTGCATTGAACCTTCGTTTCGAACTGCATCAATGGATTATATTGTGCTGTTACAGTAAACAACAACAACAAAGTGTTGTGGCGGTGAAATCGAAGTGGTGTTGTTATCGCATCGATCGTGGCGTGTGTGCATGGCTTGCAGCCTCCGTTGTCGTCACGCTAAGTTTCGTCCTGTTGTTCTGTGTTGCAGGTAAGGTTTGAAGCCTGCTTCTTTTTTTTTAATCCTGTGTGCGAGGTTTTCGTTGCCTCGTGTCTTTAAAGCAAGTAAACAAAGATTGTCAGACTGGTTATGTAGAGATAGAAAACGTCTTACAATCTTGCCCTTTTTTTCGCTTTTTTTTTTGCCTCGTGTCTTTTAAGCAAGTAAACAAAGATGGTCAGACTGGTTATGTAGAGATGGAAAAACGTCTTACAATCTTGTCCATGGGTGTGCTGATTGCAATGTTTATATAGCATTAAAAGGCGCTTTGCCGGAAGGTATTGAGTGCAGTTTGTTTTATCGGGTGTTTGCTCCCAAGACAGAACCAAGGAGTGTGTGTATATGTGTGTGTGTTTGTGTGTGTGTGTGTGTGTGTGTGTGTGTACCATTCAGTATGCACATGTGTGTGAACCTCTGGTTACGTCGGACCACGCGCGCGCTTGTGTGTGTGTGTGTGTGTGTGTGTGTGTGTGTGTGTGTGTGTGTGACATATCCATGTGTGTGTGTGTGTGTGTGTGGAGAGTGTGTGAGAGAGAGAGAGAGAGAGAGAGAGAGAGAGAGAGAGAGAGAGATGATGTGAATTTAAGATGTGTGTGTGTGTGTGTGTTTCTGCGTGCGCGCTAATGTTTGTGAGACATGTGAATGTGTAAATGACGAGCACGTCTACGTGTATAACGCGCGGATGTGGTGGTTGTGGTGTGTGTGTGTGTGTGTGTGTGTGTGTGTGTGTGTGTGTTGTGTGTGTGTGTGTGTGTACACACGCCCTGCCATGTCCTGCTAGTCTATCCGTGTAAACTGTAAACCAGTCAATCTACCAGCCTGTTAATGCAGCGCTCGGACTCCGCGTGCTCTGATGAAATGGCAGTATTCACGTCCCAGTAGCTTTCACCTCCTGGTAAGGCCGATGACGTCTTGAACAGTCTAGGTGGTGCGGGTCATTGGTGGAGTCTGAACTCGGGGGATGCTGTTAGCGTAGGAGTCGATAATGTAAATGTTGACCACTGCCGGGTGGTTCAAAGAATGGGCCGGGTGGACTGGGGTCGTGTTGTGTGGGGTTCAACCCACAAAGGCAGAGAGAGAGAGAGAGAGAGGTGCGTGCTGGTATGTGTATGAGTGTGTGTGTGTGTGTGTGTGGGTTTGGTATGCTTATGTAAGGTTTGGTGTGGTTTTGTATGTGTGCGCGCGAGTGTGTGTTGTGTGTGTGTGTGTGTGTGTGTGTGTCATATAGTCGGTCAGTCGTCAAACTCCACTACTATTCTGCACTCACATTACACCGGCCATCGCTAATCGCAAGCGGTTCAGTTTCAAAACAAACCTGACATTGCCAGTGTTCACCGGGACGCGAGATCTTTTTGCTAACATTCCAAGCACACCCCCCTTTTTTTTCCCGCCCGCCCCCTCCTCCATTCCTCTCCCTCCTTCTTCGCGAACAGCTGATTCTGAGTGAAGATGAGTTTGTTTGGTGCCGAAGTCGGCAAGGCGCGAGCACGCATGCTGCACGTGCTTTGTATGTATGTGTGTGTGTGTGTGTTTTACGCGCCCGCGCGTGGACGGGCAGGGCCGGTCAGTCAGTCCGTGAAGTCAGTCGGGGCGATGTGGGCGCTCGTCGGTCAGCTCCGGTAGTTTGGGCGTTTCCTCCTCAGAGAGCAGATCGTCGAGGCGGTGGTGGTGGTGGCGGTGAACCTGGCAAGTTTGAGCAGCACCCTGTGCCCGAGTCCTGGTGCCGGCGCAGCTGCGGGGAGATCCTTGATGGGTTGAGCAATGGCCAGAACCGTGCCGGAACAAAACGACAACAACCAGAGCAACAAGAAGAAAAGAAACACGAACGGGGGGATATGTGACAGAAGAAGAAGGAACCACGAACGGGGGGGGATAATATGTGACAGTGACGTCAGATATGCGCCGAGGACTTGCGTTTTGGACGAGAGCTGGTGTCAGTCACCATGAGTTAGGATGTGATGGTAAGATCTTGGGGGGGGGGGGGGGGGGGGGGGGGGGGGGGGGGGTGGCGGCATTGTCAGCTTGTAGTGCACAGGGTCTGGGTGGTCGGTGCGTCGGCCGGCACAAGGGTGTGGTTTGTTATCGTTGTTGTTGTCGTCTGAGGAGGGTTTTGTGGTAGTCTCGTCGTGTGCAGGAAACCTCGAGTTCGATTCTTGAACGCTTCTTCGGTGATCTCTGTGAGCACTGGCAAAGGGTTGAACTGGGAGTGGGCCAAAGAATTTGGAATAGTTGCTGGGGCGTGGAAGGGGGTGAGGGGTGGGGGGGGGGGGGGGGGGGTGGGGGGAGGAGTGGGGTGGGGTGGCCTGTGCCCCCCCAGGGTGGTTGGGGAAGGGATAAGATTGGGGGCAGTTGCTGGGGGAGTGGCTCGGGCGGGGGGGGGGGGGGGGGGGTACAAGGCACTCCTTTCGCGTGGGGGGGGGAGGGGACTGAGGGTGGTGGGAGGGGTGGGGAGGTCTGTGTTGTGGAAAGATTTCTTTTCTGACCCCCCCCCCCCACCCCCCCCCCCCACCCCCCCCCCCCCCAGGTCTGTGTTGTGGAAAGATTTCCTTTCTGACCCCCCCCCCCCCCCCCCCCCCTTCCTTCCTTTTTTTCCCCCGTAAGTCATTTCTTTCTCGTGTTACCTTGAAATTGATTAGGACACAGTCTAAACAGCAAGAACATCAGATATTCCTTTGGGGGTGAGGGAGAGGCGTTGAGGGTAGGAGAAGGGAGGATTTCCTCTGCATGAAGGTTATGATTTACAGAGAGAAACTATCCCATAATACATGGTGTTAGTCAGAAAGGAAATCTTGCACGGAGGGGCTAAACGATATAAAGATACCCTTTCTCCCCCCCCCCCCCCCCCCCCCCCCGCCCCATCCCACCCTCCCGCACTTCCCTCTTCCCTCAAAAAGAGCTGCTAAGGTCGAAATATAAGGACCGGTGGAGTGAATATCTACCCCCGTGTATGTCCCGTTAGCCTTTGCGGAAGCTTTCTCTCAACTGATCAGCTTCTTCTTACACTGAACTGGCTTTGGTCTTTGACGTGCAAGACACCTTTGAACTGAAGAATGGGGTATAGAGGAGAGGGGGAAAGGGCGGAGGGGGGACGAAAGGATATCTTGTCGCTCTGTGCAGGTAGCTTACAGCCTGTTGACCCATATTCAGATCCTGTTCTGTCCTTCACCCTTCTGTCGCATCCTACCTCGTCCCCTCCTCAAGAGTTCTCTCCCCTTCCCTTGCCCCCATCAGCCCCTCTCCTACTTCCCCAGCCTCCTTTTTTGTTCTCAGTCATTTCTTTCCTAGGGAATGCTTCCTTTTGTCTTCCTCCCCCCCCCCCCCCCCCCCCCTGAGTTTTTCTCTGTCAATTATCAAAGCTAGTTGTAATCTAACGGCCTTGCGTTCATGTTTCCTCGATTTGTCAGCCGACACTGACTTTGAAGGAACCTTTGTATCTGGGAAGGGGAGGGGAGGCAAAAGGAAATCTCTCTCTCTCTCTCTCTCTCTCTCACTCTCTATCTGTCTGTCTGTCTGTCTCTGTCACTCACACACACACACACACACACACGCACACACGCACACACACACACACACAGAGGATAGCTGAGCAAGCACGGAAAGAACGCGCGCGCGCACCGACTCGTGGCTGAGCTGCATTCAAGTAAAAACGCAGTGACAGAGCGGATATCAGTCTGTAACTTGCATCTAGAGGAGAGAAGAGAGGGGAGAGAGATGGTAGGGAAGGAAGATAATTGAATTCAAAGTTTGGGGGAAACACACACACACACACACACACACACACACACTGATGCAGCCACGCACAAAGAAAACTCTGTTAAGTGTTCGGCAAGTGCGGGCCTTCCATTTTGGAGTCGGTACATAGGCAATTGACCGTAACCGCTTCAAGCAAGCTGAAGTGTAACGATCTTGGAACATCACAACAATAGAAGAATACACACTTCTACAAGGACTGGGGTCGTGAGAGACTGGGCATATGGCGCTCACTCGGGACACCCTTTTTTTTTTTTTTTTTAATCCCTGTACCGCTCATCCCGTTCTCCTCCCCCCCCCCCCCCCCCCCCCCCCCCCCCTTTCGTCTTTCCCTTTTTACTACGTACGCAACGAAGCTTCATTCCAAGTCCCGTAACCTTGCCCCTCATCCCTCCCTCATCTCCCCCGTTTACCCCTTCCTCACCTCCCCTTACACCCCTCCCCTCCTCACTCCCCCCCCCCCCCCCCCCACACACACACACACACACATACACAACCAACGTTCTCCCCCACCCTCCCAGCAGCGGCGCGTGCGCCTGTCAGGGGGGGACTGTTCGCAGCGTGCGCTAAAGGCGGGGCCTGGCCCGGGTTGTGCTGCTCTTTCAGTTGCTGCCAATCCGAGGCGGGTGACGGCTAGAGGGCGGGGCCAAGCGCGCGCGCCAGGGCCAGAGCGAGGCTGTCGGCAGGGAGGCTCGGAGAGGAGTGTGTAGCGGAGCGGGCGGCGAGAGGGCAGGCAATCAGCACGATGAGAGGGCGCCGGACGGCGGGGTCAGCCGCCTGCTGGACCTTACTGACCGTTTGCTGCTTATCGTTTCCTCAGGTAAGTGGCCGTTTTTTTTCTTCTTTTTTTTTTTTTTTTGGGTCCTCGTCACCTTGTGTTAGTGCAACAACGGGCCTCCTCACCCCCTCCTCCTCCTACTCTCTTCTTCCAGTGCTCACTTACTCCTTCCTTCCAACCTCGCGATGGTTCTACCGTTGAGGGCATGTGTCGGGCAGACACGGTCTCTCTCTCTCTCTCTCTCTCTCTCTCTCTCTCTCTCTCTCAAACCATCAGGGATCTCCTATCGATTTTGTTGCTTACTGACTCCCCCCCCCCATCACCACCTCCCACCCATCATCCCCACTCCCCCATCCCTGTGTAGACCTCAGGTTGTAGTAATCGTAGTACGCAGCAGCAGTCGGGTCATGCATTTTTCCCCCCAATCCTGTGGTGGTTGTGTATTGAACGTGTTGTGGTCATGTGTTGGTTTTTTTTTTTGTTTTTTTTTCTTCCTCCTCCAGTCGACTCGATCGATGCCAGTTTGCCTCCTCACATGACTTGAAGACAAGATAAAGTCTGGTCAGTGGATTTCGGTTCGGGGAGGGGAGGGAGGGGGCATGGGATGAGAGAGAGGGTGGAGGGAGGGATCGACAGTTAAGCGTGTTTTCAGTGTATGGGATGTTGATTTGGACAGCACATCGCTTGCAGAACGAGATCCAAAACCCGCTTATGATTGTACAACGTAAGTGGCAGTAGTAGGGACAGAAAAGATTTTAGTTGTCAAGTGACAAGTAGTAGCGGGGCTTCAAGGAAGGGGATGATAGTCTTTGATCTCTGATAGCGTGTTGATGATGCCCGTGTGAAGAACGGTCGCAGTCAAGAAACACCTGTAGTCTGAGAGTACCGTTGATGTGTTGGTGACGTCAAGAATCATAGTTGTAGTAGTCGTTGACAAACAACAGAAAAATATACGTAGTGTGCTTCCTTTTTTTTTTTTTTAACGCTGTGCGAGTTTTTTTGTGTCAGAACGAGAAGAAGCGATCAGCAAACCGGTGTTAGTTGCGGCAGTTAGAAATGTCTGCAAGAATGTGTTAGCATGGTGTCTCGATAACAGACACGTCAGCTCCTCGAGAGAATGTAGAACTTACGTAACGTCCCTGAGAGAAGCCGGTTAGAGGATGACGGTGGCGGTGGGCGGTTAAACAGAAGTGGGGTGATAACAGCACAGCAACGATAGTGAGGCTGCTAACGAAGTTGGAGAGGAAAAAAAAAAAAAAAAAACGTCGTTTTGTGTTTGCGAAAGAATGCTGATGCGTGAAATGGCGTGTTGTTGGTAAAAGAAACGATATACTGCGCTTAAGGATGTCATCGTGTCAAACGTCTAAACATGGGGGTTGTCTCCTTGTGCGTTCTGTGTGCTCTGTGTCGTCGCCTTTCTGCTAGGCCATTCGGTGTGGTAAGCAGTAGGCGTTTGAAGTTATGTGTATTTATTTCATCATGGAAGCAAGAATTACCCCAATTGCTCTATGTTTAACGTCTAAACAGTTCAGTGGGAAATGAGAGACGAATCGGGAGGGGTAGAGGTTGGGGGGGAGGGGGGGGGGTAAAAAATCTTAGTCGACATGAACAACGGGTATCAATCCTTTGTGCTTTCTGTCGCGGGGGCGCACCCCCCGCACACACACACCCCCCCTACCCCCCCCCCCCCACGCCCTCTACAGGTAGCACGCGCCACGGGAGTATTCGAGCTGCACCTGCAGTCGTTCCGCAACGACAAGGGACTGAACCAGGACGGCAACTGCTGCAACGGATACCGGACGGAGGGCAGGTGCTCGGCGCCGTGCAAGACGTTTTTTTCCCCGCGTGTGTTTGACCCCACTATCAGGCCAGCATCGCCACCGACCCGGGCCCCCCGTGCACCTTCGGGGAGGTGACCACGCCCGTGGTGGCGGACAACAGTGTCAACTTCTCGTCCCGGACGGATTTACCTATCGACAACCCGCTGCGCTTCCCCGTGCGGGACTTCTCGTGGCCGGTGAGTCTTTCTCGTGTGTGTGTGTGTGTGTGTGTTCTCTATTTTTTCTCTTTTTTTTTTTTTTTTTTTTTTTTGGGGGGGGGGAGGTGAGGAGGTTGGATTGAGAAGGGGAGGGGGGGGTGTTTGGGGTTGGTGGTTGCTTAAAATGTTGAACCTCGTGTGGTGCATTCTCAGTTCTTTGTAGTGCTGTGTTGTAGTTTGTATGTGTGTGCTGACTGTGTGTGTGTGTGTGTGTTTGGGGATAATGTGTGTGTGAATGAATAAAAGACTTTATATAGTTCTCTGTGTGAGTGTGTGTAAGGGAGAGAGAGAGAGAGACGTGTCTGTTGTCACCAGTCTCTGTTCATGGAACAGTTGTATGCACATTTTTTCATTGATATGACATTGTATGAGAGGTGTCTGTTTCAAATTGTATGCATTTCTTTGTAATAATCCGAACGATCCATCCCACTGTCTGAACACAATGTAAGCAACGTTTGTCTATCGGATTTGACCAGTGACCAAGACATTGCCACTGTTCTCCCCCTTTCTCCCCATCTCTCCCCCCCCCCCCTCTCTCTCTCTCTCTTTCTCTTCCCCCCTCCCCTCCTCTCTCTCTCTCTCTCCCCCCTTCCCTCTTTCACTTCCCTTCCCTTCCCCACAGGTATGCGGTGACAGAGCTCCCGGGACTCTCGGGCCTTGGTACTTGTGCACTGATCACGTGTCTCTAAGTCGTATGACGTTTTTAAAGCCCCCCCCCCCCCCCCCCCCCCCCCCCATCCCCCATCCTCCCTCATCCTTCCTCCGCGCCGCTCCTCGCCGCCCGTCAAACCCGCCCCAACCCTACACGACGACTTGTCTTTCTCTCGGTGAGCCCTCTCAGTGTCTGAGCGAGTGTATCGAGAGTGTATTGCATGTGTCATGTTTGTGATCGGAGTGAACGTGGTGTAAGCGCACACAGGCGTCGACATACAAGAGGATGCCACAGTAAAGCACGCACGCACACGCACACACACACACACACACACACCCACACACCACCACACACATTTACACTTACACACCTTTCTTCTTCAAGCCCCCCCCCCCACTCTCCTCTCCTCACTTTCGCAGTGTTTTTGTGGTTGGGTGTTCTTGTACCGTCTAGGCGTTGCAGATGATCCCCCGACTTAGGATCGCCACCCCCATCCCCACCCCCGCTCCCCATCCGATGGACAGACACCGCGTCCAACGATTTTTCTCCCCCCCCCCCCCCCCCTCCTCTCCTCCGTCCTGCCCCCCCCCCCATCCCATGCCCCTACCCTCCTCCCCCCCCCCTCTCTCTCTCTGCTTCTCTCTCCTCTTCTCGTCCTAGTTACCTCTCTCCCTCTCCGTCTCTTCCTCTCTAAAACTCCTCTCTCTCTCTCATCTGGCTCCTCTCTGTCTGTCTGTCTCCTCTCTTCTCTCTTCGGTTTCTCTCGCTCTCATCTCACTCTCGCTCTCTCTCTCTGCTCTCTCTCTCTGTTCTCTCTCTGTCTGGCTGTCCTCTCTCTGCTCTCTCTCTCATCTCTGCTCTCTCAGCTGCAGTGAAAGGAGGAAAAAAAATCTCTTTTTCCTTATGTTTGAGTGGGCCTAGTTATTTTTTGGGCGTAATGTTTGTTTATCTTGGCCCCTGCCTCCCTTCCCGTTGCCAAGGCAGCCTGGGCTCTTCTTTAAAACAGTGGGAAGCTTCTTCTTCCACTGATCGGCTCCAGATTGCCCCCCCTTCTCTTTCTTCTCCTGGTCTCTGTCTGTCTGCCCTCTCTCTCTGCCTGCCCGTCGGTCGGTCGGTCTGCCTGCCTATCGGTTGGTCTGTCTGTGTCTGTCTGCTAGCATGCCTGATTCTCTCTGTCTGTCTGTCTGTCTGTCTGTCTGTCTCTCTCTCTCTCTCTCTCTCTCTCTCTCTCTCTCTCTCCTCTCTCTCTCTCTCTCTTTTCTTATGTCTTTGCCACTCCACGACCCCCACGTTTTTTTTTTTCAGACGTAATGTTTGTTTACATCGGTCTGTCTGTCTGTCTGTCTCACTCTGTCCTTCCTCTCCCCTCCCTCTTCCCTCCCTCCCTCTCTCTCTCTCTCTCTCTCTCTCTCTCTCTCTCCTCTCTCTCCTCTCTCTCTCTCTCTCTCTCTGTCCTGTCTCTGTGCTACTCCCATCTATTCCATTTCTCGTCTGGTGTGTGTGTGTGTGTGTTCGCGCACACGCTCTGATAGTGTGACCAGCCTTCGTACGTATTGTAATGGAAATTTGAATTTGTGAAAAAAACGCTCACAGGGGAAAGTATTTGCGAGATGGATTATTGTTGAAATCTATTCTCTGTAGGTTTGGGTTAAACCGTACGAGTGGCAAACGGACCGCAGAAAGGAAGCGAGGAGGGGATTTTCGTAAAGCCCAATTTTAAAGTACTTATGAATACTGAAAACAAAACAAAATCAGCCCATTTTTTTTTTTTATCAAATAATCCAACACTGTGACCATGACTGTTAACAACAAAGGTAAACGTAGGTCCATGTATCCTTTTGTTTCCGAGCGTAAATGACCGGATCGGTACCGCCACAGACGACGTTGAGGGCGGAATGGCAGTTGTGTCAGAGATTTCAAGTCATTAAGTACACGGGTTCAGCGACAAGTCACCGCGCAGCGAAGAACAGGAAATGCAGTTTGGAGATTTTGTGGCAGAAGAACAAAGAAACGGAACACGAATTAGCACATCCTCTTCATCAGCCGGATTTCCTCCCGAGTGTGTGTGTGTGTGAGAGGTGTGATGTGTTTAGAGAGAGAGAAGAGAAAGAGAGAGAGAGGAGAGAGAGAGAGACACATTTAAAGGATTGGAACACACAAGATGGCTCGCCCCCCACCCCCACACACACCCAGCCCTCACCACACACCTTTAAACAACTGTGTGGATGAATGACCCCCCCCCCAACGTGGTGACAGCCCCTTTCCTTTGCGTTCGGCAGGCCCCATTATCTTATCCATCCACCCAACCGCTTGTGCCCTCAACACACGCACGAGAGAGAGAGGAGTCAGACAGAGAGAGAGAGAGAATCATTTTCTCTACCCTCCCTATCATCTCAGTCTCTCTTCCAATTCTGTGTGCGTTTGTGTGTGTGTGTGTGTGTGCGCGCGCGCGCACGCGCATGCGCGCGTGAGTGAGTTGGTGAGTGTATTTTAAGGGTGGGGGTGGGGTGGTGGTTAGGATGGAAACAGACGCGCCGTCTCTTTCCACCGTTTCCCTTTCCGATCTTCGCAGATCATTTAGAAATTCCCATGACCTCAGTCATAAGTGATGATCGGACAGTTGGTGTGGTGGTGGTGTGTGTGTGTGTGTGTGTGTAACCTGTAAAGCCTAGTGATATCTATATAACATTGTAGGGTGGTGGGGGGGGGGGGGGGGGGGGTGGGGGGGTAAACCCACCCCTGATATTCCTGGGTGGCTGCTGTCTAGCCATACAGACAAGTGTACATCGCCACTCACATCGCAAGTACTGTAAAGGTAGCGCCGTGCCTTTTGTTTTCTGGCCTCGTCGTCACTCACTACTCGTCAGGTCAGCAGCCAACTTCAGAGGGTGGGTGCCGTCTTGCTCCGTGCTCGTTAGCTCCAGGCAAGTAGTCGGTTATTGCCTGCGTTGAGCCGAGAGAGAAAGCCGGCATCTTGGAAGAAGGATGGGTGGAGGGAGGGAGGGAAAGTAGAGGTAGCAGCGGCGGCTGTAGGGAGAGGACGAGGAGAGGAACTGGGTGTTTGAGTGGAGGAGAGGAGCAGAGAAAAACAGGAGGTGAGGAGAGAGGATAACGGAGGTAGCCTGCAAGCGAACGCGCGCGCGCGCGCGCGCGCACACACACACACACACACACACACCTACACACACACACACACACACACACACACACACGCACACGCACGTACGTGTACAAACACGTATGCACGCAGACACTCATATACTCAACCTATGCTGAGCGCTCTCTCTATCTCTATCTCGCTCTTTCACGCGCGCGCACGCACACACACACACACACACACACACACACACACACACACACGCACGCGCGCGCGCGCATGCATATGTCCTCTAGCTATACGCGTTCTGCTTCCCACTTTTGAGCCTACTCCCCCAATCTCTCTCTCTCTCTCTCTCTCTCTCTCTCTCTCTCTCTCTCTCTCTCTCCAGCCATACACACTCATTAGCGTCAGGTTGCAGTGACATGCCTGATAGTTACAGACACTTCCCTCGGGAGGGAAAATATCGTCAGCTGATGATAGCCGAGACCCAGTCTTCAAATGACTAATTACAAACGGTTTTCTTTGTGTCCTGCAAAGCGTCTCCCTCCCTCCTCTCTCTCTCTCTCTCTCTCTTAGAATATATATGTGTGTGTGTGGCGCGCGCGCGCGCGCGTGTGTTCGCATACGTATGCGTGTGCGTGCGCATGGGTTTGTGTGGGTATGAGCGCGTGAGCTCGAGTGCAGAAGTCGTACGGTAATAGTGTGCTTATTCACTCGCATCTGTGTATGCTGTCGCCAGACGGAGGAGGGTAGGGGGAAGGGTAGATAAATGGTGTGGTGAGAGGGCATATAGCTTTAGGCAAGAGAACTGAAAAACTAGAATTAGAAGAGAGAGAGAGAGAGAGGGGGGGGGGGGGGGGGATTCCTCCAACGATGTGGTGAATGCCAGTAGCAGGAACAAGGTCACAAACGTTCCGGACGTAATGCTAGGGAAAAGGTCTTCATTACCTCCAGGAGGCAAGGCAGAAAGACGTAAACCCGCCGACTCGCTGTTGCGGCTCGCAAAGCGCGCGCGTTCGCACATACATGCGCGTGCGCACACACACACACACATGCACTTGCATACGCGCGCGCGCACACACACACACACACACATATACACACGCGAACTCGCACACTTGAACACTCATGCACACACGCAAGCGCACGAACACAAAACACTTACGCATGAACACACAATTATGCACACACACACAATTATGCACACACACACACACACACACACACACACACACAGGGCTGGTCGGTCGGTCGGTTGGACGCCCCCCCCCCCCCCCCCCCACCCCCCACCCCCTTTTCTTTTTTTTTAAAACCAGGTTCTCTACAGCGTGTGAAGGTCGAGCAGATCGATGCAGCAGTTAACATTTCGCAGCCTAGTGTCGCCGCCGTCGCCTGAAACCTACGGTGTGGGAACGATCGTGGGGTCTCTGTTTCACTTCAGTCGAGGGAACCGGGGTGGTTGGGGGGTGGGGGGTGGGGGGGGTGTAAGGACGTTGATGAGGGTGAGTGGCAAGTTTGGCGTCCAACGCTTCCCCTCCCCCTCCCTCTTCCCTGTCCTTCCTCCGTTTCACTCTCTTTTGACCAAAATTTGGAAAAGTGAAATTGAAGTCGTTAGTAAAGCATAACTGGTGTTTGATGATGTTATACTCCTTTATTGTGTGCGAAAGCGTAAAATAGGGACAGGGGGGGGGGGGGGGGGGGGGGGGGGGGGGGGGGTCCAACTGACTAACTGACCAGTTTGAGCAAGCGCTTGCTGACGGTTTTGACCCACATGTATTTTTGCTCACTTGAGGATCTGTTTAGCATCATGCATGAGCGCACATATAATATACTACTCAGACGCGCACGCGTGTATGCACGCACGCACACGCTTAAAACACATACACACACGCACGCGCGGATGTTAGTTTGCATATCCTTTACGTTCCTTGTGACTGTTTTACACTTTTTTTTGGTCTAGTATATAATTATGTGAACAGACATTAATTTAGAGAGACTCTCCCCCCCCCCAAACTCTCACCACCACCACCCCCACCACACACACACTCTCTCTCTCTCCCCCTTTCTTTCACTCACTCACACACACACACACACTCTCTCTCTTTTCTCTCTCTCTCTCACTCGCTCACTCATCCACACACACGCTCTGTATGTCTCTCTCTCTCTCTCTCTCTCTCTCTCTCTCTCTCTCTCTCTCTCTCTCTGTCTCTTGCTCTCTCTCTCTGGTGTGCATGCATGAGGGTTGGTGGGTGGTGCAAATGTGAGTGCTTATGTGTAAGTCATCATATAGCTGAGAATCATACTGCTGATTGGCATCAAAAGCCGAGGATAGCACCCTCCATCTTAACACTCCGTGCAGACTGGGGTCCCCAGAACAGTCGAGGTTAGCACCCTCCCTCCATCTTAACACACCGTGCAGACTGGGGTCCCAGAACAGTCGAGGTTAGCACCCTCCCTCCATCTTTACACTCCGTGCAGACTGGGGTCCCAGAACAGTCGAGGTTAGCACCCTCCCTCCATCTTTACACTCCGTGCAGACTGGGGTCCCAGAACAGCCGAGGTTAGCACCCTCCCTCCATCTTTACACTCCGTGCAGACTGGGGTCCCAGAACAGTCGAGGTTAGCACCCTCCCTCCATCTTTACACTCCGTGCAGACTGGGGTCCCAGAACAGTCGAGGTTAGCACCCTCCCTCCATCTTTACACTCCGTGCAGACTGGGGTCCCAGAACAGCCGAGGTTAGCACCCTCCCTCCATCTTTACACTCCGTGCAGACTGGGGTCCCAGAACAGCCGAGGTTAGCATCCTCCATCTTTACACTCCGTGCAGACTGGGGTCCCAGAACAGCTGAGGTTAGCACCTCCCTCCCTCCATCTTTACACTCCGTGCAGACTGGGGTCCCAGAACAGCCGAGGTAAGCACCCTCCCTTCATCTTTACACTCCGTGCAGACTGGGGTCCCAGAACAGCCGAGGTAAGCACCCTCCCTCCATCTTTACACTCCGTGCAGACTGGGGTCCCAGAACAGTCGAGGTTAGCACCCTCCATCTTAACACTCCGTGCAGACTGGGGTCACAGAACAGTCGAGGTTAGCACCCTCCCTCCCTCCATCTTTACACTCCGTGCAGACTGGGGTCCCAGAACAGCGAGGTTAACATCCTCCCTCCATCTTTTACACCCCGTGCAGACTGGGGGTCCCAGAACAGCCGAGGTTAAACATCTCCCTCCATCTTTACACTCCGTGCAGACTGGCGTCCCAGAAACAGCCGAGGTTAGCACCTTCCATCTTTACACTCCGTGCGACTGGGGTCCCAGAACAGCCGAGGTTAGCACCCTCCATCTTTACACTCCGTGCCGACTGGGGTCCCAGAACAGCCGAGGTTAGCACCCTCCCTCCATCTTTACACACTCCGTGCAGACTGGGGTCCCAGAACAGCCGAGGTTAGCACACTCCCTCCATCTTTACACTCCGTGCAGACTGGGGTCCCAGAACAGTCGAGGTTAGCACCCTCCCTCCATCTTTACACTCCGTGCAGACGGGTTTGAGAACAGCCGAGGTTAGCTATCCTCCCATCTGAACACTCCGTGCAGACTGGGGTCCCAGAACAGCCACTGGGCGAGTTGGTCCGTAAGGGGCTGCTCGCTCCGATCCTGGAGGCGTGGATCGCACCATCAGAGAAGAGTTCTGAGGTGCAAGGTGCAGGTTGGAAACAGGGCGAAGGAAGACGCTGCGCATGCTGCGTAGTCATAGGGGGAGTCCCCCTCCCGTCCTCATTGCCAGACGCGCTTCTCCTTCCACAATCTCCCACCAGCTAACCCTCACCTTCACCACCCCCACCCCCGCCCCGATTCCCCCCCCCCCCCCCCCCTTCGCTTCCCCCCTTCCCCCCCCCCCTCCTACCCGCCACCTCTCTCTCTTGCTCTCTCTGGTGCTGCCAAGACAAACATTGTTACCCCAGTCTTCCTTGTTTTGCTCCCCCCCCCCCCCCTCTCAATCGTTTCGGGGGGGGGGGGGGGGGGGGGGGGATATTGATATCATGACAGCTTGAATTCTACCTTACCACCCCCACCCATCACGCCACTGTTTTAACCCTCCTCCCTCTCCCCTTATCTCCATCACCTTCCTTCACCCCGTCCTTTCCTAGCCCCCCACCCCAACCCCCACCGCCCTTGCGCCTCGTCCTCCCTCCCTGCCAACACCAGCAGTCAGTACAGAGGGTCTTTTAGCTCTCTCATCGATTTGTTGCACAGCTGTCACATGTGGGGAATTACGCGATATAGGCGGCAATAA
>JADBJO010001262.1:117500-125000 GCA_016801955.1 Conus betulinus | reverse complement strand
ATATATTTTAGTGCGGGAGGGGGGGGGGGGGGGGGGGGGGCGCCGGGCATGCGTACAAGGGCAAAGGCAAGAGGGTGACAGCGTGCGGTGTGGACCTGGCCAATCCACCGCCGATCGATTGCTTTCTGGAGTCGACCCACACACACCACCTCGCTGGAAGGCGTGGAGCGAAGCTCCTCAACGACATGGAGAGTGAGGCAGTACATGTGAGGCAGTACATGTGGAAGGAATTCAAACAGCAGCAGCAGCAGCAGCAGCAGCAGCAAGGGGGGGGGGGGGGGGGGGGTGGGGGGTGGAGGGAATACCCGGCAGTCGGTAGCGAATCTCGGGAGGCAACTGGAGGTTGCTCCCATGGCAAAAACAATCATTACGGGGACACGTAACTTCAATTTAGCGAGTGCCGCTCGAGATGTACTTGCTCCCTGCCGTTCATTAAGACCCCATTGCCCGTCGTGTCGGTGTTCGTGTTTGGGGTGATAGGGTATCGCAAGGTGTGCGTGATGGGGTTGGGGGAGGGGGGGGGGGGGGGGGGGTATGCGCATCGTTGTTTTACTATAGCGTAACTGCCAACTAACAGCCCGCCTCATCCCGGTCTAGTTTTAGGGATGGTTTCTTTTTTTTTATATTCTGAAGAAAGAGAGAGAGAGCTGTATCGGTTTGATTGCAGACCCACCTGTGCTGGTACGAGTTTCTCTTCATAGATATACAGGGTTATTCCCTTTGATAAAACGGGACCGTGTCAGTTGACGACGACCTTCACCCAATACTGTGATCTTTGAAAAGAAACAAGTCTTCCTGTTACCCCCTCCCCTCCTCCCCGTTCGCCCCCCGCCCCATCACCAGTCCTCTCCTCCACCTTAATCCCACCACCTCATAACCCACCTCATCTCCCCAGCATAGTACTGTTGCTTTCCAACAGTTGGCAGTGTAGGTAGACAGGAACGGGGTGGGGGTGGGGTGAGAGGGCTCGATAGGTGGGAGAAGCCATCGTTGTAGATGACTAAATAACGAGAGCTCTCTCTGTCTAGGCCCGCGTGGTCCTGCTTTTGTGTTCGCCAGTTATTTAAAAAAAAAAAAAAAAAAAAAAAAAAAAAGGGGGGGGGGGGGGGGGGGGGGGGGGGCGGGGGGCCGGTCGTTGGACACACAAACTGCCCTTTTACGAGTAGACTGGAGACTGAATTGCTCAAGGCTCGTGAGGGAAGGGCAGACCAGAATGTATTGCATACATGTGAAGCTGTAGAAGCTCTGCAGTTCTTACGCTTGAAGCAAAAGATCTGGTAGGGACAATAGTGCAGGGGAAGGCAAGGGGGGTGGGGGGGCTTGTCTGTAAAGTTAGGAAGTCAGTCTGACACGTTGATTCATTCATTTTGTGTTCAGTGTCGATGTGTGTCTTTGGATCCTGCCATAGCACCGGCTTTAATAATACAGTTGTTGTTGTTGTTGTCCCTGTTATCTGTTTTCCTGAGGCAGGATGACGGATAGGATGGGTACAGTGATGTAGACTGAAAATGTGAGAAGGGGGGGGGGGGGGACAACCCAAGCTCCTTAGCGCGTGCATTCCGTCGATAAGAACGGCGTTAGGCAGGGGTACGATGGGCAACGCTGTTTGAGGTCTTTGGCACTGAGACAGGCCAAAGTGGGTGCTGGCTGGCCGTCCCCCATGATGTTGTCTTGAAGCCAGACAGTGGCGCCAGACGCCAGCCCAGGGATCCCTGACTCAGCTGCCGGCGCCTCTTGGAGGAAGCAGGAGGAAACCTATAACTATGAAGTTATATGGCCTGGCTCCTGGCCGGTCTGAGCGCCCAGCTACCTCCCCACCGTAATGGACGGGGCTGCTGGCGGGGGCAGGTTCCGGGCATCTGCTCGCTTTTGTTCTGGCGGATCGCCTCGTTCATCTTACCCGTTGGCAAGGCAGGGAGGGAAAGAGGGGGGGGGGGGGGGGGGGGGGGGGGGGGGGGGTGGGAGAGGTCGGCTCTGTTCTGTTGTCGTTCGGGTGGTGTGTGGGGGGGGGAGAGGGGGGGATGGATTGTGGGGGTGTGGTGAAATTGAGGGGTGAGGTGCGCTTTGGAATCCCTCTGCCGACCCGGATCGTCGTCGGGATGTCTGCCTGTATGGTATCCTTCAGATAGGACGTTCCTGTCGTCGCGAAGGTGTGTGGTAGGCCGCGGAGAGTTTCTAACCCGCCTTTCAGAAGGCTGTATGATTTATAATGCACCGCTTGGTATTCGCCCGGAAATGGGCTCCCCCCCCCCCCCCACCCCCCCCCCCTCTCCCCCGCATCACAGGGTTTGAAAGTGCGACTCTTCCTTCACCCCTTGAGTGCCGACATGCACAAAGCGTGCGCAGTTGATGGTACGCTGACGGACTGATGGAGAGATCGCGTTGTTCAAGGGGACTGGGGGGGGGGGGGGGGGGGGGGGGGGGTAAGAGATGTAAGAGGGGGTGGGGGCTGCTTCATTCCGGTCAAGAGCTTATCTGTGCGCAGTTGGTGTCTGGAGAACAGGGGTCTATCTTGACATGTATACCAGGTACTCTTGGGTCATTTGTGGGTCTGGGAGGTTGAGGTGGAACTTACCCCCTTCCTCGCCTCTTTTTTTTTTTTCTTTTACCCCTGATACTGCCGAAACGAATGTCGAAGGACCTGTGCGGTGCGTTACCTCTGAAACGGAGATAAATCAAAAAACAGGATGTGTGTCAGAGGGCTCTCGTCGAAAATGGACCAAGATTTGTCGTTGAAAGGTGTTTTTTGTTGTTGTTGTTGTTGTTTTGTTTGTTTTTTTGTTTGTTTGTTTTTTCTCCCAGGGCATTGTTTTGTCTGAGAAGGGAGTGCATGCTTGTGTGTATGTGGGGAGGGGTTGGGGGTCGAAGAAGGAGGCAGGGGAGGGAGGAGGTGAAGTGGGGGGAGTGGGGGGGAGGAGGGCGTCAGACGGCTGGGTTGTGGTTGTGGTGCTGACGGCCAATGAGGAAGATGGTAGACATGGAAGAAATGGCTTCGTGTTCTTGGGTTGATTGGTGGTAGACCCCTCGAGTTAGACGTCAGATGGAAGTTGTGTCAAAAACACAAACCAGCCAACCAACAAACAAAAGGTGGGGTGGTGTTGAGGACCTTTTCACTGGCCCATCTTGACGTGGTGTCTTTCTGGTGGCCCGGGTGTTGTGTGTATGGTGGGTCCCCCCCTCTCCTGCCCCCCCCCCCCCTGTCCTACAACCCCCTTCCTCCCCCCCCCCCCCCCTTCCTCCCCCCTCGCTCTAATCTTCTCTCCTCACCGCTAGGATTCATTGTTGTTCCTCCCCCCATCTGCCCTATCAACCACGTTAGAGGGCACAGAAGTTAAGATGGATCTGAATGTGACTGCCTGCCTGCCTGGATTGTGTGAATGCAGTGTGGTTCTCTACAGCATTAGTACAAGCGTCGGCACAGCATCTCTCTCTCTCTCTCTCTCTCGCTCTCTCTCCTCCTCTCTCTCACACCCAACCACACACACACACACACACACACACACACACACACACACACACACACACACACCGTGTCACACGGCCACAAAACGGCCAAGTGGGAGCTGCGGGGTCATTGTGGTCCCCGGGTATTGTGTCCCTTGTAGTCTTGGAGTGGCGAGAGGGAGGTCGGGAGGGCAGAACAGTGGTTTAGAGACTTGTCTGAAAATGAATTGGCAGCCCCCCCCCCCCCCCCCCTACCCCCCAACCCCACACACACACACACACACCCCACCCCCACCCCCCGACAACCGCAACCTCCGTTTCCTCTCCCATTCCACAACCCGTTCCCTCGTTTTTCCCCACCCCCTCCAGTGTCCATGGCCGCTCAGGAGCAATATTATTCGGGTACCATTAACTGGGATTTCACCACGCATGCACACACAGACAATACATACACACGCGCGAGCGTGCGCGCATATACACGCGCACACACACACACACACACACACACACACACACACACACAACACCACACAACAAGGGGGGGGGGGGGGGGAGGGGGTGGGGTGGGGGGGGGGTGAGAGAAAGAGAGAGAGAAGGGAAGGAAAAAAGTAAGAAGGGGTTTCTTTATCTGTCAGCTGTTGTTTTATTGTGAGGCGATCCCACAGTGACAACGGTAAGGCTGTCTGGCTGTGGGGCAGAAAGGCACCCCCCCCCCCCCCACCCTCCTTGATGCCACAGGGCGCCTGCACACTTTTTTTTCCCTTTGCTGTCTCTCTACTTGTTTCGTTTCACTCCCTTCATTGGAGTGGAGGAGAATTAGTACCTCTCTGTCAACAGTACACACATGTCTCTCTCTCGCGCTCTCATTCACTCACTACACACAGCACCCACCCAATTCACACACATTCACCACGCACGCAAACCTGGCATGTGCGTGCGCTCTCTGTTCTCAATGTCTGTCTGTATGTATCTCTCTCTCCCCCCTCTCTCTCAGAGTTTTGTCTCTCTCTCTCTCTCTCTCTCTCGTGTGAGTCTCTCTCTTCTCTCTCTCTCTCTCTCTCTCCTCTCTCTGTGTCCCTCCCTCCCTCCTTTGTCTGCCTGCATGCTTGCTTATCTGTCTCTGTCCGTTCTTCTGTCTCTGTCTCTCTCTGTCTCTGTCTCTCCGTCTCTCTTTCTCTCTCTCTCTCTCTTCTCTCTCTCTCTCTCTCTCTCTCTCTCTCTCTCTGTGCGCGTGTATGTATGTGTGTTTCTGTTTCTCTGTCTGTGCCTGTGTGTGGTGTGTGTCTGTTCTGTTTCTCTCTCTCTCTCCTCTGCTCACTCTCTCTCTCTCTCTCTCTCCTCTCTCTCTCTCTCTCATTCATTTTCAGAAGCTCGGTCTCTGTTTAATAGTTTTCCTGCAGTCTTGGCGATGACCCAACCCCCACCCCTTCCACCGCCCCTCCAGTCATTCTGCTTCCTCGCCCCAAAACCAAGGAAAGCCCATTTCTTGGGGGGGGGGGGGGGGGGGGGGGGGATCACAAAGGCACGTGAGAGGCCCAGGGAAGATCCGGATGGGTGAGTCCCTCCTCCCCCCCCCCCCCCCCCCCTCCTCTCCCGTTGACGGAGCACATTAAAGCACCATGTTTTCTGGGTGGGGGACACACCCCGAAGATAGGATGCAGGTGCGGGGCGTTTGGGGTGGGTGGGTAAATGGGTTGGGGGGGGGGGGGGGGGGGGGGGCGGCAAGAGGAATGAGGATGAGGTGGGAGGTCGCTCGGTTGGAAGACTGTTCATAATATCGGACTTGCAGGGGGTGGTGTGTGATGTGTGTGCGTGAGTGTGTTGGGGAATCGGATGGGCCTAGCAGAGAACTGGCATTGGAAAGTTTTCTAGTTTGATCCCCAGAAAAATCCCAAATAACAACCCGTCTTCCTCCCCCACCCCCTTTTCGCCCTATCCGTCGGAATCCTGCCCCCAACCCTATCCCTATCCCCTTCGCTCGCTCACTGAAAGAAAAAAAAAAGGCATATTTTCGCAGCACGCCATGATAGAGGGAGGACTGTGGAAGCGTTAATTAAACAGCCACCTTCCCAGATGGTGCACTTTTCCCGCCTCCCCACTCTGCTGAGATGGTCATCGCACTCGACTGATCTTAGCACGCGACGTGGCGTGTGGACGGCGTTAAACCTGAACGTGAATCCAGTCGCCGGAGAAGTGAAGATTGGTCAGCACTTGGGAAGCAAACGATGTGGAAGGCACCACCTTCCTGCTGGCCTGGTCAAGCCGGACATGAACCCTGCCAAGTAACGCTCCTTCATTTGGTCTCGCTTTATAGATTGACTCCATGGTTCGAAACGCGTTCCTTCTATGATGTCATGTGCCATTCATCCGAAGGTTTAGTAACTTTTTTTTGTTTAAACTCGTATATTTAAAAAAAAAAAAAAAAAAGGGGAAGACCGGAGGACGAATAGGTTTTTGAGTCGAAGACTTCACCTCTGCGGTTTATCCAAAACGCACACACAAAACAAAACATTGCTTCAAGATTTGCCCTTTGACCACTGGTGGGGATGGCGGATGGTTCCCGGTCAGCGAGGCAAGGGAGAGCACGCACCACGTATGATAAGTCATCTTTGCCTATGCATCCCGTCTGACGCCCAAGCCAGTTGTAAGGACTCGGCAGATGACTGTAATTAAAAGCCCGCGCAGAGCTCTGCGCCTCACACACACACACTAAGGGTGTACTCTCTACATCTTTTCACTGTAAACGCACTAACTACACTGTATTTGTATCTAAAACGCAAGCGGTTGTGTTTCAGATACGTAATAACGGGACTGGTTTCTTCCTGTTTTTTCTCCAATTCCTTCTTGTCTTTGACTGCCAAGACGGTTAGGGCTTCAACTTTTGCAGAACGATATCAAAACAGTCAGCCAGAATAAGACCGGCCATTGAGCGGTTCAGACTTCCTGTCTTTGAGCTAGCACTTGACGTCGACCGTGCTGAAATGCCACCAGTCTGATGGAGAACTTTCTGTTTCAGTGTGCACAGACAACGAGCCGGTTTTAACAGGAGGAGAAATACTCCGGAGTTGTTGTTTTTTTTTTTTTACCCCTCCTTCAGAAGATACTGTTATCTTTATCCTGGATGCTTCCAACAGCAACTTATTTTTGAGAGTGTGCGCAGGTTTGCCGAGTGTTTTAGGGTTGATGCCCGCGCGGAGCTCGCAGAGTCGTCCTGAGCTGGCTTGGTGATGCGTGATCAAAAGCGCAAAGGAGGGAAAAGGAATGGCAACACAACAACAAACAACAACAACCAAGCTAGTGTGGCTTTGATGGGGTCTCTGTGAGCGGGGAAGGAAACGTGCCTGTGCCGTGCTTTCCCCTGTGAACTGCCTTTTGTGTACTTTCCCCTGAAAACTGCCCTGTGCTACACTTTCCCCTGAAAAACTGCCTGCTGCACTTTCCCCTGAAAACTTACCTGTGCTGCCACTTCCCCTGAAAACTGCCTGTGCTGCACTTTCCCCTGAAAACTGCCTGTGCTACACTTTCCCCTGAAAACTGCCTGTGCTGCACCTTCCCTGAAAACTGCCTGTGCTGCTCTTTCCCCTGAAAACTGCCTGTGCTGCTCACAACTTTCCTGAAAAAATGCCTGTGCTGCACTTTTCCCTGAAAACTGCCTGTGCTACACTTTCCTCTGAAAAACTGCCTGTGCTACACTTTCCCCTGAAACTGCCTTGCTACACTTTCCCTCTGAAAACTGCCTGTGCTACACTTTCCCCTAAAAACTGCCTGTGCTGCACCTTCCCCTACCCCTGCACAGTGCGCTCCACCACCCCTGAAAACTCTCTCGCCTCTGCTGCTCACAACCTCTGAAAACTGTCCTGTGCTGCGACTTTCCTCCCCCCTGTTATTAAAATATGCCTATCATATGCAGGGATGCACTTTTATAGACAGATGTATTTACGCTTTCACAACCTGCGCTCTCGCATAGGCACATGCCTCTGAAAACTGCCCGCACAAAGTGTGCGGGAACACAATAACATTTCCAGAAAATAATCTGCTTTTATTTAACTGACTCCG
>JADBJO010001262.1:97500-107500 GCA_016801955.1 Conus betulinus | reverse complement strand
TTAAAACTGGTCTTTGACATTGTCACTGGTTTTGTCTTTGTAATAATCATCGGTCTTGTCTTTGCCGTCGGTCTTGTCTTTTTGTCATTGGTCTTGTCTTTGTCATTGGTCTTGTCTTTTCCATGTCTTTTGTCATCGTCTTTTGTCATCGTCTCGTTTTTGTCATCGGTCTTGTCTTTGCCATCGGTCTTTGTCACCAGTCTTGTCTTTGTCATTGGTCTTGTCTTTGCCATCGGTCTTGTCTTTGTCATCGGTCTTGTCTTTGTCATTGGTCTTGTCTTTGCCATCGGTCTCTTGTCACCAGTCTTGTCTTTGGTCATTGGTCTGATTGTAGTCCTTTTGCCATCGGTCTTTGCCATTGCGCTTCTTTCTTTGTCATGGTCTTACTCTTTGTCTTTGGTTTTTGTCATGGTCTTACTCTTTGTCTTGTTTTTGTCATCTTACTCTTTGTCTTTGTTTTTGTCATGGTCTTTGCCTCTTTGTCTTTGTTTTTGTCATGGTCTTACTCTTTGTCTTTGTTCTTGTCATGGTCTTACTCTTTGTCTTAGTTTTTTTGTCATGGTCTTACTCCATTGTCTTTGTTTTTTGTCATGGTCTTACTCTTTGTCTTTGTTTTTGTCATGGTCTTACTCTTTGTCTTTGTTTTTGTCATGGTCTTACTCTTTGTTTTTGTCATGGTCTTACTCTTTGTCTTTGTTTTTTTTGTCATGGTCTTACTCTTTGTTTTTTGTCATGGTCTTACTCTTTGTTTTGTCTTTGTTTTTGTCATGGTCTTACTCTTTGTCATTGTTTTTTGTCATGGTCTTACTCTTTGTCTTTGTTTTTGTCTTTTGTTTTTTGTCATGGTCTTACTCTTTGTCTTTGTTTTTTGTCATGGTCTTACTCTTTGTCTTTGTTTTTGTCATGGTCTTACTCTTTGTTTTTGTCATGGTCTTACTCTTTGTCTTTGTTTTTTTGTCATGGTCTTACTCTTTTGTCTTTGTTTTTTGTCATGGTCTTACTCTTTGTCTTTTTTTTGTCATGGTCTTACTCTTTGTCTTTGTTTTTTGTCATGGTCTTACTCTTTGTCTTTGTTTTTTTGTCATGGTCTTACTCTTTGTTTTTGTCATGGTCTTACTCTTTGTTTTTGTCATGGTCTTACTCTTTGTCTTTGTGTTTGTCATGGTCTTACTCTTTGTCTTTGTGTTTTGTCATGGTCTTACTCTTTGTTTTTGTCATGGTCTTACTCTTTGTCTTTGTGTTTGTCATGGTCTTACTCTTTGTCTTTGTGTTTTTGTCATGGTCTTACTCTTTGTCTTTGTTTTTGTCATGGTCTTACTCTTTGTCTTTGTTTTTGTCATGGTCTTACTCTTTTGTCTTTGTGTTTGTCATGGTCTTACTCTTTGTCTTTGTTTTTGTCATGGTCTTACTCTTTGTCTTTGTTTTTGTCATGGTCTTACTCTTTGTCTTTGTTTTTGTCATGGTCTTACTCTTTGTCTTTGTTTTTGTCATGGTCTTACTCTTTGTCTTTGTTTTTGTCATGGTCTTACTCTTTGTCTTTGTTTTTGTCAATGTCTTACTCTTTGTCTTTGTTTTTGTCATGGTCTTACTCTTTGTCTTGTTTCTGTCTTTTGGTTTTTGTCATGGTCTTACTCTTTGTCATTGTTCTTGTCTTTATTTTTGTCATGGTCTCACTCTTTGTCATTGTTCTTGACTTTGTTTTTGTCATGGTCTCACTCTTTGTCATTGTTCTTGTCTTTGCCCTTCTCATCGCCATTGGTATTGTTTTCTCTCTCACCATCAGTTGCCTTTGGTTTTGTCTTCAGTCTTGTCATCGATCTCTTTTTGTCTCGTGCTTTTATGTTGGTCTTTCCTTCTCTTTTGTCTTGTTTTGTCTTGGATCTTGGTCTGTGCTTGGCTGACTTGATCTTGGTCCGTCTCGTCCTGCCTGGTCTTGTCTGATCTTGCCTGGCCAGGTCTGGTCCTGGCCTGGTCTAGGTCTGGTCTGGTCTGGCCCTCCATCACCGTGCGGTTTGTGTCTGTAATTAAAAATCTTTTTTCTCTTCAGACTCGATGTGGATGAGGGTGGTGTGGGAGGGTGGTGGTGGGAGGAGGAGGGTAAGGAACAAGGGGGGGAATAATGATCATTGCTTGCATCTGAAGTCAGGCGGTGTCGTGACGCTTGAGGCAGCTGGTGTCGAGGTAGTTGTAGTATCATGAAGGAATCTTCAAACGTGCGTTTGACTTAAAGCCTGCAGTCTGAAGTTGTTTTTTTTTTTTTTTTTTTAAGGCCGTATCGCAGTGCCTTAGCTCGAATTCAGGCAGTGTCGCTATCCACGACAAGAAATGAGATCCCCCCCCCCCCCCCCCCCCCCCCCCTCACTTTTCTAATTCTTCTTTTTTTTTTTTTTTTCTTCTTCTTCTTCTCCATCTTCTTCTTCTCCATCTTCTTCTTCTTCTTTCTCTTCTTCTTTTTCTTCTTCCTGCTGCACCTCCCCTTCTTCTGTTTAGTCTTCGTCGTCGTCGAAAATTACAAAAGTTAAAAAAAAAAAAAAAAAAAAAAGAAGAAAAAAACATCCTTTCCAGTCAAGAGATTCGAACGCATTGAAAAAGTAGAAGGAAGGGGGAGAGGAAGGGGACTGAGTGCCGTACGCACGACGAGTGTGAAAGAAGTACTTCACTAAGCTCAGCTTGCTGTAGTGTACCAAAGATGCTATTGAACCCCCCCCCCCCCCCCCCCCATTCCCCGGTGCGTTTTTGCTAGTTAATCCCCACACCCCGTCAGACCAGAGTAGTGAAACGACTCGTTCGCATTCGTTCCAATTCTCATTCCCCCCCCCCTCCCCCTCCCCCGTTACCCCCAAGCCCTTTTTTTTTTTTTCACCAACCCGCACAGGTTTTTTTTGTTAGCAAATGAATTTTCTGTGTTCTGCGGGCGGCCGCATTGCTAAGCTCGCGCTTCAAGTTATCGATCTCTTTTGAAAGTAGCGGCATGCGCAAGAAAGCGGCCGAGACGACTGGCTGCTGTGAATGGAAGCCCAGGGAGATGATGAAGAACATCCCTAACACACACACACACACACACACGAGAAAAAAAAAAAAAAAAAAAAAAAAAGTTGAGCTCTCTACGTGGCATTGTGTCGGGCGGACAAAAAGGGGAGGTTAGGCTGAAGTGTTGTTTTCCTCCGGTCCCTCTGTCCTTGACGTCTTGTAGTACATGCATGGTCCCTTGCTCTGAAAACGGGCTTCCCTCCCTTGATAAACTTGGACCGTGGGAATCTGGACCGTGGGAATCTCACGAATTCGTCATTTTTTTTAAAGTAAAAAAAACCAAAATCTGCTCTTTGAGAGGGGCAGTAGGGAGGGAGGGTGTGGGGGTGGGGGTGTCGAAGAAGCGAGGTTAGCTGTTTTGCCCATGGGGGATAAAAAGATCGACATTGCCCTGATGGTGTTCGATGGATTGGGGGGGTTGGGATGTCGGGAGCGTGTGTATATAAGAGGGGGTAGACAGGGGATGGGGGGGAGGGATGGAGGGGAGAGTTCCATGCGGTTGGTGAGACAAGGACAGGCCCGTAGTGAGTTCATTGAGGGGAGGATCGTAGAGGGCTGGTCGTTCCTGTGTCGCGATATTGACGCAAGACAGGCGACTGTACTGAATTCTCCTAACGGCTTGTTCAAGGACACTCTTCTGCAAGCCCCCCCCCCCCCCCCCCCCCCTTCCCCCCCTCCCCTCCCAACCTCCCTTTTCAGATGCATCTCCCTCTTTCAGATGCAGCTCTCTCTCTCTCTCTCTCTCTCTCTCTCTCTCTCATTTTCTCTTCTCTTGTCTCTCTCTCAGTATCTCTCTCTCTCTGGCCCTCTCTCTCTCATTTTCACATTGAAGTGTTCTTTGGACAGTATTGAGGGCATCAGCCCGTGAATCAAAGTGTTCTTTTGGAGGCATTGATCGCATCAGGCTGCGCCTCCATGTGGTACGTCATGGCGATTCCAGAACTGCCTTTCTGGCTTAGTGTGGTAGGACCCCCCCCCCCCCAGAACCGCCCCCCCACCCCCGCCCCCCCGCACAGAGGGGGAGAAAGTCCGGGTGGACATCCTTGATTGTTCAGGCATCATCATCTCTGCCGTGGATCCTGGCAGGGTGTGATGTAGGCAGTCGGGGAAGGGAAGGAGTGTTGGGGGACGGGGGGGGGGGGGGGGAGGGGAGAGAGGAAGACAGGAGACAGGTTCTGAACCTTTAATGACCCTCAGTTCCACTCCCACCCCACCCTCACCCCTCTTCTCTCTTTGCCTTCCTGTTTGTTGCATCTACTCGTCGCCAGCTGCGTGTGCGTCATGGGAAAGTCTTTTCAGAAAGAGAGCCCCCCCCCCCCCCCCCCCCCCCCCCTTACTAATGGTCATTTTCCGTCTGAAACTTGTTTTTTTTCCTCCCGTTTGACTCGGGGAAAGAGAGAGAGGAAGATAGGGGAGGAGAGGGAAAAGAATGGATGGGAGTGGGAGGAAAGGAGCACCAAGGGGGAGGGGGGGGGGGGGGCAGTAAAGTTATGTTGACTTGCCGTGTAAAGTCGGTATTTTCCCCCCCCCATTTTTCAAGGCCTCTCTCCCGTTTAAAGCATTTAGTCGACCATGTCCGCCGTCCCTGGCGTGGTGGAGCATGGCTGACTTTGTCGGGGTGGTTGTCGTTGTAGTTGTGGGCAAGCGGTGGCAAGGTAATTGGGGGCTGATATATGATGGCTGCTTGATCCTCCCCCTCCTCCCCGACGTCATCCCCTTCCTCCTTACTCCCCCCCCCCCCCCCCTCCCCAATCTGTTCTTAGATGTCTAAATCGCTCCCTTCCTCCCTCCCTCCCTGCAACTCGAGCTTCTCTCTCTCATTGTGGTTCCCATCTTTAGCCAGTTCTAGTTGGGGGCAGAAGGCGATGGGTGGTAGTCGTCTTGTTTGTTTGTGTGGAAGGGGTAGTTGGGGTGGGGGGGGGGGGCGTGGGGGGTACAGGGGTGTCCCAAGTTTTTGGTCTTTGTATTTGCTGCATCTTGCTTCACCGACTCGCAGCTGCGAACTCCGCAACTAGAGAAGGACTCGTCTCGAACGAAGCAGGATGCATGCCTGTTGTTTGGCTCCGTGGTTAAAGGAGCACTGCGGCAGCAGCAGTCCGACGTCGAGTGTTCGAATCTCAGTGGTGCCCAGCATAGAAGAATGGAGCTTTGGAGGGTTTTTTTGTAGTTGTTGTTTTCGGGTTTTCTTGTTTCGTTGTCTTTTTTGTTGTTTGTTTGTTTGTGTTGGGCGCGTGTCCTGCTGTTCTAATGGTATCGATCTGTTATGAATATCTCTGTCTCTGTCTCTCTCTGTCGTTGTCATCTGCCTGTCTGTCTCTGTCTGTCTGTCTGTCTGTCCCTTTCTCTCTGTCTCTCTCTCTGTCTCTCTGTCTGTCGGTCTGTCTGTCTCTCTTTCTCTGTCAGTCTCTCTCTCTCTCTCTCTCTCTCTCTCTCTCTCTCTCTGTCTCAGTCAGTCTGTCTGTCTCTCTCTCTCTGTCCTCGGATGCTTATCTTCGTGTACCAGATTACCCTTCGTGTGGACGAGGAAGTCCGTAGGCAGTTATTGATGAAGATGTGTGAGGCCACAGGTTCTGGGACAGGAGGAGTGGACATACATTTTGGGCCAGAAGATGGCGGATCTAAACAAGACGATAGTTTGCTCCACATCAACGAGGGAGGGGGGTTCTGTTTATGCTCTTGGTGGTATTGACTTTTTTTTTTTTTTTTTTTTGGGGGGGGGAGATAGAAAATGGGGAAGGGGTGCATTAAAGATGCTTCACGTTCCACGTCTACATCCACTTAATAAAACGATGATTACAGAAATAATGATTAAATAAAGATCAAACAACATTTTCTTGTTTGCCTTGTATTGTTTCTGCATTGTCATTGGTGAAACCACTCCCGCGCGCCCCCCCCCCCCCCCCCCCCCCCCCCCCCCCCCCCCCTTGGAAATGTTCACACGGATCAATATCTGGCTGCCTGCCTCACTCCCCTCCCCCCCTGGTCGGTCGGTTCTGACGGTCTGGGGACAAACCCGCTTGTGTTCTCTCCTCCCGAAAGCTTGTGTACACGTTTTGTTTTAGGGAATGACCTGCCGTTACTGATCGATGGCAGAGGGAGGGGGTGGGGGTAGGGGTAGAGGCAGGGAAGTAGAAAACGCTTGACGGCTCCTTTCGGGCCATTACAGTAATAGACACGCGTTTAACCCCCCCCCCCCCCCCCCTCCGTTTCCTCCCATCCCTCTCTCCTTCCTCCCATCCCTCTCTCTCCCCCGTCCCCCCCGCCTTCCTTCCTTCCCCAATCGATGCCAGAGAGGAGGGGGTCGATAAGCATGAGTCACACGATGATTGATTTTTGGTGGTGATGGTGGTGGTCGGGACAGGTTGGACCGGTGGCGCGCGCAGTTTTGTCGGCCGTCACCGACAGGGCCCCCGCCGTTGTTGAACCCCCACCCCCCCCCCCCGCCCCCGCCCCCATCCCACTCTCTCTTCTCCCCACTCCCCACCTCCCCCGAGCGCTGCCGGTTTTCCCAGAGCACGGTTATGACGTCAAGGCTTCTGGCTCCATGCATGGCGGCAACAACGTCATAGATGCACAGTACGGTGACATCAGAATGCTTTTTTTTTTTTTTTTTTGGTTGGGTTTTTTTTTGGGGGGGGGGGGGGTGCTCGTTCCCTGGAACGTCGGCGAACATGTCATTGGCAGTGAATCCACAAAGGAAGAAAGAAAGAAAGATAGACGGGAAAACCCACACCTCACGCGCAACCTGGAAGGACAATTGTGTAAACACAGCAGGGCAGTTGGGGCAGGCTTCTGTACCACGAGCACATCAAGTTTGCAAAGGATACGGTTGAATAAACAAACAAAATCAATGAAGCATGCACGCACACACACTCACCCACACACACGCACGTACCATACGCGCACACACACACACACACACACACACACACACACCACACACACACACACACACACACACACGCGAGCGCTCGCGCGCGCACACACACACACATTCATATACACACACACACACGCGCGCGCGCGCGCGCGCACTCACGTACATAGTGAACTAAGTAACTTTCAAAAACATGTGCGGTGTGTGTGTGTGTGTGTGTGTGTGTGAGAGAGAGTGCGAGAGAGCGCTTGCTTGTGGGTGGGGATGTGGCGGGGGCCGAGAAAAGGAGGGGGGATGTGGGCAGGCAGTACATGTACGGCGTGCTTCAGTTCAACACTGTATCCTGCTGTGCCAGAAATGTGCACAATGACCATTTCTCTACCTTGAAATGAATTGCATTATCCGAGTGTAGGTTTTTTTTTTTTTTTTTTTTTTTTTTCATCATGACGCTCCTCAGCAAATTCGAAGGGGAATGAGGTTATAGAACGCACCCCCCAAAGTGTGACAGACAAAAGTTTGGCAAGAAACCCAGTTTATCACTATCAGTCAAGATTTTCACAAGAGGAATGGGGGTGGGGCCATGATGTTAGAATGAGAAGGACCAGCTCACCAAACGAGGCAACGTCCAGACAACACAAAAGTATCACAGCAAACAAGTTCCATACGAACCCCCCCCCCCCCCCCCCCCCCCAGCCCCCCCCCCCCCCCCCCCCCCCCCCCCCCCTCTCCCTCCCTTCTCCCTGCCCTCCCCACGGTCCTCAGCCGCTGCATGCCCTGCAAGGATCACGTGATATCAGGCAGATGTTCTGAGTGGCGTTATCTTGTCTCGTCCTGTTGCTACAACCCGAGGGAGCGCGCGGGTTGGTGGTTGGACGATGGATTTACCAGGCTTATTATGGTCATCGGATCGTCCCAAGTGTATGCATGTATGTACCCACCATACTGGCCCGTTGAGGTCAAGGTAAGGTGGCGAATTTTGCCATGGCCATCTTGGCCACCACCATCATAAAACCAACCTGACGCCTCTGACTTTGACCGACACGAGACTTTGGGGAGAGGCGCGTGAATCAAAGCACAGAGTGAAGGAGGTTGCTGTTTAATAGCACTGGGTTGAAGGGGGGTGGGGTGAGTGGGAGTGAGGGGTGGGGGTATGGGTGGGGGGGGGGGGGGGGGGGGTGGTGGCAGTGAGGGTACATGTGCGTAGGAAGGACGACGTCCTTTTTGACCTGCAAGCCTGTAGAAGACTAGCACACTGACCTTGTTTGTGTAAACAGTTGAAGTGGATTTTGAACGGAAAGAAGCTGTAGTCGCGGCTTTTTTCGCTGTTAAACCTTTTTTTTTTGTTGTGTTGTTGTTGTTTCTTTTCTTTTTCTTTTTTTTTTTTTTTTCTTCTTTCTCACCATCCCTGCTTACGTATGTTAATGTATGTGTGTCGTGCTGCGCAACCAGCCTCGAAATTCTGTGAAGACTTCCTCGCGGCGAATCAACGGCTCGTTTTGACATGTTGACACACCGTAACACGTGGCACCAGCTCGCGGGACGGGAGTAAACTCTCGTAAGTTTACTCAGTGCGCAGAAAAAGTGAAACCGGATCGGAGTCTCATTAAGACGTCAGACCCTTGGAGGAGGAGGAGGAGGAGGAGAGGGAGGAAAAAAAAGAAAAAAGAAAGAAAGAAAAAGAAGAGGATGCATCAGTATTTGGATGGATGTATTGGGAGAGGACGAGGACGACGGATGGGTAGGTTCTTCAAGCGAGTTGAAGCGGGGACCTGTTGACACAGAATGGCCGTATGAAAGAGGAGGGGTCGGGATGAAGAGAGAGAGAGAGGGAGAGAGAGAGCGGGGAGAGTGGTGAGGGGGAGGGGGGGAGGAGGGCGAGCTTGGGAGACGAGGGAAGGACAGGCAGGGACGAGACGAGACTGATAAAGAGAGGGAGGACGGGTGGGAGGAGGGAGGCGGAGAGGCGGGAGAGGGGCGACAGGTGCACCAGGATGGAACAGGGCGGGGAGGGGAGGGGAGGGGAAGGGAGGGACGAGCGGTCACACAAGAGCAGCTTCTTCTTCTGTTCGTGTCACCGCGCGCCCCTCTCTTCCCCCTCCTCCCTCTTTACCCACCAGAGCCCCCCCCCCCCCCCCCCCCCCCCTTCCCCCGCGGAAGCCGTACATCTTGGACCATGTGCGTGGGTTAAAAATGTATTCGTACGGTTCAAGAAGTAGCAGTATTATTTCGGTCGTGTCACAGTGTGAATACGATTATAACCGAGATGGGATAACAAGAAATTCTTCCATAAAGCCCTAAAAAAAAACATGCGACGGATGTCTCAACAGTGACGCATGAAGTTAGCACAACGTAGCTGCAAACAAGCGTCAAATTCAAAGATAATATGATAGTAATAATAATAATAATTAAAGAATAAATAAAATGAACAAATAAAAAAAAAAAAAAAAGAAAGAAAGGGGGGAGGGGAAATGAGCAAACTTTTTATGAGAATTGCCCAGTTTTGGGGGGGGGGTGGGGGAAAGAGAAAAAGTAAAACAAAGCAAAAACTACGTTTTTTGCTGCTGAAGGAAAGACACGGGAATTGAACCGTAGTTTCACTTACTGCCGAGGCTGAGGCCTAGGTCACTGCGCACCGAGTTCTTTTCTAACTCCCCCAGTTAAACCGCGTGCCCCATCTCTACTTGGACATTGTAAGCTCACTCGATCATATAGGAAGAGAGGACTCGAGGCAAGACGTCGACTGCAACCCCGCCCTTCGCCATTTTGTCAGCCCGTCTCTGGGTACACCGCGCATGCGCTACAGATGAAAGGCCGTCCTGGATCGAGGCCCTGTTGTTCACCCACCCCCTCCCCCCCACTCCGCAAAAGGCTGACCTGTGGCCAGGGCCAAGCAGATGGTCATTCCCACCACACAAACCGTCACCCCCCCCACTTCACCGTGATGGGCCCTCCCAGACCCCGGGAAGAGTTAGGTAGGAGGAGAGAGAGAGAGAGAGGTGGGGGCGGGTTAGGTAGGAGAGAGAGAGGAGAGGGGGGGGGGGGGGGGCGGGAGAGATGGAAGACTGGGGAAGAGTGTGGAGATGATCAAGGGGT
>JADBJO010001262.1:85000-90000 GCA_016801955.1 Conus betulinus | reverse complement strand
GGCCTGACGAAACTGGCTGTGTCTGGAACTGGAAAGAGGTGGGATTTGGAAGAGATTGGATGGAGGTGGGGTGGGGAGGGAGGGGGAGAGAGAGAGAGAGAGAGAGAGAGAGAGAGAGAGAGAGAGAGAGAGAGAGAGATTCTCTTCAGTCGTTACATGTTTGTGGGGTGGTGGGTGGTAGGTTCTGCTTTGTTTTTCTTTTTTCTTGTTCGTTTGTTTTTTAACATGCTTTTTTAACAACTGCACATCGATCGGGCCCTCCCTTCATCGAACAACAACCAGGCTTGCAGCCATCCAAGAAGAAAGCGAAACAGTTTGATTCCGTTTCCTCGTTCACTGCTTTGAGTTGATTTATCCTCTTTTGACTCCTGCCTTCTAAGCTTTTTTTTTTCTTTCTTTTCTTCTTTCTTCGCTGGTCAGCTGAAACGGCTGCTTTCTTGACTTTTCACATCGATTCTTCTCCTTTCTTACGCATCCCCCCCCCCCTCCCCCTCCCCACGTCCTCTTTCGCGCCTTCCACAGCGATTACGATACAAAGTGGCCATAGATCAGATGTCTTAACCCCCCCCCCCCCCCCCCACACCCCCCCCCCCCCCACACACACACACACCCTCCTTCCCATGGCGACTTCCTTTCCCCATTCCTCCTAACCCTTTCCTTCCTTTCCCCCCCCCTTCTCTCCCCCTCTCTCCCCTCTCTCTCTCCTCTCTCTCTCTCTCTCTCTCCCCCCACCCGACAAGTGACGCCAAGTGAGAAAAACACGCGGATGAAAGTCGGATGGTGTTGTTTTTGTCATCACCATATTTCAGTCCAAGTCTGTCATATTTCCGCCTTCTTTGAACCCCAGAACCCACCCCCACCCCACCCCCACCACCCCACCTAAACACGACGAAGAAGAAGAAAGGTAGAAGGACAAAAAAGCGAGTGATGGAACCATAAAGAAGACGAAGAGGGGGCACGTACTTGTGTGTGTGTGTGTGGGGGGGGGGGGGGGGGGGGGGGGGGGGGTGAAGGGGGGAGGGGGCAGTGGAGGGGAAGGACAGGGCTCTGGAACTTTCAGAAAGTTCCGGCACCGGCCTTAGTCTAGACGAGAAGCAGCTGAGGAGCGGTGAAGCGAACTGTTTGTTGGCTTGTCGAGGAATGTAAGAAGGCGAACCATTCACTCTGACAGGCTCTCGTCTCTCTCTCTCTCTCCTCTCTCTCTCTCTCTCTCTCTCTCTCTCTCTCTCTCTGTATTTTCTTTGTCTCTGCTGCGTGTCTCATTCTCTCTCTCTTTCTCTCTCTCTCTCTCTCTATCTCTCTCTCTCTCTCTCTCTCTCTCTCTCCTCTCATCTGAATCCCTCTCATCCTACAAAAAACTACCCCCTTCAATTTCTACAAAACATCCCCTTCCCCCCCAAACTTCCCTCCGTCCCCCCCCCCCCCCCCCCCCCCCCCCCCCCCCCTGTTCCAGAATTGATGACGTAGATAGCAAGCAGGTTAGCACCGACTTCAGTCGGATTTTTTTTTTTTTTTTTTTTTTTTTTTTTTGCTTTTTTTCTTTCTTTTCTTTTCTTTCTTTTTTTTCTTTCTTTCTTTTTTTTTTTTTTTTAGTTTAAACCTGCAGCATGTGGTGGTGATTGAGTGGTGGTTGTTATAGTGGTAGAGGTGAGGGGCGGAGGAGGAGGAGGGTAAGTACGGGGTGCTTCTAGCATCCCACTGTGTTTCAAGACCAGCCTGCGTTCTGGCAACGTGCCGGCGTGTGCCAGCAGCAGCACAGCAGCAGCAACCCTGACTGCTGTACCAGCTTCTTTTCCTTCCCTGCCTGCCCTTTTTTTTTTTTTTTTTTTTTTTTCAACTGGATGTGTGTACTCGCACAGACAGATGAGGGAACAAGAGTCATCTGGCTCTGTGGAGAGAGCGACACGATGCGTAGATCGATTTTTTTTTTCGCTTTTTTTCCTTTTTTTTTTTTTTTTTTTTTTTGGGTGGGGGGGGGGGGGGTGTGTGTTGTAGGGGAGATGGTTGTTGTTTTGGGGCGAAGACAGAATGGGACATGTTTTGTTGGCCGAGAATTCAGGTTCTGGTGCATGACAGCTATTTTTGTTGTTGCGGTTGTTGTTGTTGTGATTTGGGTGCGTTTGTGTGTGTGGAGTAAGGGGGAGGGACAACTCACCTCTCGCCATCTCTCTCCACCGTCTCTCCTCTCTCTCTGTGTGTGTGTGTGCCTGTGTGTGGGTGTGTGGTGTGATATGGTAAAATACGTTCATGATTACTGTAGACTGACTTATTTCTGTCTGTCTCTGTCTCTGTCCTCCTCTGTCTCTCTCTCTCTGGTTGTGGGTGCACTTTTTTTCCTTCACGCCACATCGAAGCTAACCCACAGTGTGTGGAACGTGTCCGTGGCCGCCTTTCCTATCGGCCTTTTATCGTGGTGGTGGTGGTAGTAGTATAAACGGCGACAGACGGTCAGTTGCCGCGGCGATAAGTGGAGTGGATTTAGAAAACACGATCCTCCACAGAACGTCCGCTCCAACTCGGAGGAATCTTTTTTTTTTCTTTCTCAGTTTTTTTTTCCTTGATAATACGTAGGTATGATTTGGTTAGTTTGCAAGGCAGAATAAATAAATATTCTGCTCTCTCCCTCCCCTCTCTCTCTCTCTCTCTCTCTCTCTCTCCATCTCTCTCTATCTCTCTCTCTCTCTCTCTCTCTCAGTTGCCACCTGTACTTTGCATACTTCCACTGTTGTAGTCTTGACAGGGAAAAAAGATTCTTTTCTCCTTTTGTTGGGGAGAGGGAGGGTCGGTGAAGGGGGGTGGTAGGGTGGGCGAAGGACGGGGAGAGGTGGGGGTTTGAGGGTGGCCGACGAGGGTGTCCTTTTCAGCGTTTTCTTCGCTTTTAACTTCAACGTTTTGTGATGGGCTGTCTCAGCGTCACTCCGCAAACTCCCCCATCCACACTTCTCTCCCCCTTACCCTTCTTTTCTCTTCCCTCTCCCGGTTTTCTTCTCCCTCCTCGCGCGCGCGCGCAACACACACACACTCTTCTCTCTCCTACTCTCTCTCTCTCTCTCTCTCTCTCTCTCTCTCTCTCTCTCTCTCTCTCACACACACACACACACACAACACACTCTCTCTCTCTCTCTCTCTCTTTCTCTTTCTGTCTTGCTCTCTTCTCTCACACGCACAGACTCACTCTCTTCATACACTCTCACACACACACACACTCATTCTCTATCTCACACCACACACACTCTCTCTCTCTCTACTCTCGCTCTCTCTCTCTCTCTCTCTCTCTCTCTCTCTCTCTCTCTCTCTCTCATTATGTCGGCCGCCTCTTCCAAGTTAACGTGCTGTTAACCTTGGGAAGACAAATGGGCTGAGTGGTGGCCATAGGCGTCTGTGTGGAGATTCGACCAGTAGTTTGTGGGCAGCAGCGTGATTTTTTTTCTTTTTCTGTTTTTTATTGAGTCGTGGAGTCAGGTAGTTTTTTTTTTTAAAGAATCCTTGCTTCCTCTCCCCCTCCCTTGTCCTGTCCCCCCCCCCCCCCCACACAACACACACACACACACACACACTCCACCCCCCAAAAAAAGTTTGTGGTCTATCTCCGTTCGGTCTTTTTTTTTTTTTTTTTGCTTCTCCTCCTCCTTGCGACCCCCACCCTCCTTTTTTTCCCTTGAAGGGAGTCAAGGGACGAAGTGCTTCGGGGAAGTCACTGACCGCACAGTTGGGACTAATTATACCCTGCGTCTGGCATCCTTGATGGTCTGTCTGCCTGTCTGCTCTGCCTCTTATGTCTCTGTCTGTCCCATCCATCTCATCCTCCTATATCCATCCATCGCTCCTCACAACCTCCTCTCTCTCTTCGGCGTGCTCCGCTTCAGTCTCTCTCTCTTCTATCTCTCTCTCTCCTCTCTCTCTCTTCGGCGTTGTCTTCCGCTTCAGTGTTCCAAACAGTGGTCAAATAAATAACGGAGATGGATTCGTTTTGGGGGACCGAAAAGGAACAGGACAAAGACACCTCATATCCCTCTCCTCTCTCTCTCGTCTCTCTCTCTCTCTCTCTCTCTCTCTCCTCTCTCTCTCTCTCTCTCTCTCTTCGGCGTGGTCTTCCGCTTCAGTGTTCCAACACGTGGTCAAATAAACGGAGCTGGATTCGTTTTGGGGGACCCGGGACGCGAAAAGGAACAGGACAAAGACCCTCATATCCCTCTCTCTCTCTCTCTCTCTCTCTCTTCTCTCTCTCTCTCTCTCTTCTTTCTTCCTCTCTCTCCTTTCTTTCTTTCTTCCTCTCTCCTCTCTCTATCTCTCTCGTCTCTCTCTCTCTCTCTCTCTCTCTCTCTCTGCTCTCTCTCTCTCTCTCTCTCTCTCTCTCTGGGGTATTTCCCTCCTCACACACAAAGGCTGATCGATTCTTTTGGAGAAAAAAAAAACCTGAAGGTGAGGGTGGGTGACACGCAGGAAGACCTCGTCATATGCGGGTTTAAAAAACAAAAAAAAAATGGTTGAGGGTCCCACAGCCTGCTGCCCGGTGTTGTAGGGCGTGGTGGTCACGGAGGATGCGGTGTCTCCCATCTCCTTCACTCACCCTGATCTGAATCAGGGTGCCATTTACTTCTGGTTGGTCAGTGAGGAATTTCGAAATCCTCCGTGAAAATTCAGCCCTGCGGGGTGGTTCGAACTCGAGACCCACTGGGCTCTCTACACAACCGAACGGTTCCCGTCTCGCGACCCACGGGGCCCCCTACTTGCGCAGTGCACACGGTAAAAAGCGACACAGAGTGGGTTGACGAGTTGTCCGGACCTACACGCCTTCTTCTTCTTCTTCTTCTTCCTTCTTTTCTCTCTTTCTTTTCCTTCCTTTCTTCTTCCTTTCTTTTTTCTTTCTTTCTTACTTGTTTCTTCTTCTGGTTCCTTTCGTTTCGACCAGGGCGGTGTGTAATTCCAGAGGGAGAAGATGGGGGGGGGGGGAGGGGGGCGCAGGAAAACGGCTCACGCTTTCGAGGAAAGCAAGCACT
>JADBJO010001262.1:57500-80000 GCA_016801955.1 Conus betulinus | reverse complement strand
ACACACACACACGCCAGATGGACACATGGTCTGGGCGTCCGCTTCTCCCAAGGACAAGTCTTGAGCACCAAGCGAATTGCCTTACTGTATGATGAATAGCAAACAAGTGCGGTAACTCTTGCTCCAGTGACGTAATAACTGCAGGCCCATAACTCCAAACGAATGCTGCTTACGACACCAGATCGTTTAGCAGAAATGACAACACAGAACGCACAGAACAAACAAGAAGCCCCCCCCCCCCCCCCCACCCCCCATCGTCAGCGGTAAGACTCTTCCAAGTTGTACACCGACATTAGCAGAACAACACCAAAAGCGATGAACGCTTTGAAAGCATTCGCACTGCAGGGGAGAGGAAGGGGAGGAGGAGGAGGAGGTGGGTGTTAAAAGCAAGCGTGCAAAGTCCAGTTTCAGGACCGCTAAAACGAATGAGACTGACAGATTACAAGACAGGGTCAACGCGTTTCGACCTGCTCGTCTTTCTACATGCCAGGCGAACAAATGAGACTGAACCACACGAACGAGAAGAAGAAAAAAAAAAAAAACTAAAAAGAACCCGAAGAACAAAGGAAAGATTGAGCTGAAAGGAAGTGGCTGTCTTTCGGCTAACGACTAGGAAGTGTGATTCATCAGCTGTAGGCAGACGCTTCCTCTGAGCTATGGCATGACTTTCTTCTTCGGTTTTGTGGGTGGTTTAGTGATTTGTCTCGTTTTGTTCGCTATTGTCTGCACAAGAGCAAGAAGTCGAAACGCCGTGCTGCTTCTGTCTTGCAAATGTGTTAGTTCCCCCTTCGTCTGGTAACTTATCTCAGCTTGGCAACTAGCAAATTAAGATGGGCAGTAAGAAGGCTTTAAAGACACGTGTATCTTTCAGCGCGCACACCCTCCCCAACCCCCATCCTTCCCCCCCCCCCCCCCCCCCCCCCCCCCCCCCCCCCACCACCACCACCCATCACCATCCATCACCATCCATCATCTCTTGCCGACATAAGTAGTACAGTTTTTTTTTACTTGTTGTTTACCATTTCGAATCACCACAACATGCAAACAAAAAGTTGTAACCCAGTTTTGATGGCGTAGTATTGTGTGTGGCCTGTGTGTGTGTGTGTGTGTGTGTGTGTGTGTGTGTGTGTGTGTGTGTCCTCTCTCCAACAGTGGGGGTTAGCTTGGCGGCAGGTTGCGTGTGCTGGTAGGCTATCCGTCGACCTTGGTGTGTGCGTGTGTGTGTGTGTGTGTGTGATTGTATGTGTCGGTGTCGTCGTAGTAAGGCGGCCCCAGCTGTCGCCGTCAAGTCCCCGCAACATTTATCACCTCTGATCAATACTGTAGGGGGACGGAGGGAGGGGTGAAAAGGGGGGGGGGGGGGCTGTCCCTTCCCCTTAACCCTTCTCCACCTTCCCCCCACCTTCATGCAGACGGTTCGCACTCCTCGACCTACTAGGAGGAATCCCGCCATCCGGCGTGGTCTAGTCCGTCAAGTGGTTGTGGTGGTGGAGTCCACGCATGGAAAAGTGCAGGCTGGGCCTTTTTGGCTCGACGCGGTGTGGTGTTCGGGGTTTGAAACCCAGATCATCCCCCACAAGCCCCCCGACCCCACCGCCCTCCCCCACAGTGACTCTGTTGAATTTGGTTTGTTGACGACTTTTTTTTTTTTTTTTTTTTTTTTTTTATATAGGATGAACAGGAGTGTGGCCGTGTTGCGTTTTGGGCTCTAGTACCAGATCGTCACATTACAGTAGGACTTAATGATTCTCCGTCCACTGGCTCAGTCTGGTAGTGTTTTGCCTCCCGTCTGTGTCCAGTTCAGCCGCTCTCTTCCTCCTTCCCCACATCATGATATTTACCCGCCTTTTTGTTCTCCTTGCTCGCGTAAACCGCAAAAAGTCACGTTGTCGTTTGTGCTCACAGTGTGTGTTGTACGCGTTTCTGTTTGTTTATTTAGATACATAGTGTGTATATGCGTGTTTGTTTGTGGGCCAGTGCCCGCGCCAGCGCGCGCGCGCGCGCGTGTGTGTGTGTGTGCGTGTGCGTGCGTGCGTGCTTGTGGGCCAGTGCCCGCGCTAGTGTGTGTGTGTGTGTGTGTGTGTGTGTTGTGGATGATCGTTGTTGTCGTTGTTGCTGTTGTAGAGACTGGGGTGTGTAGGTGGCAGATTGAGAGCTGCTGCTTTCGTGTGGTGCTGAATTCACATCGTGGTTTCCTTGGCAGACCTGAACTTCTGCACCCACCACACCCCGTGCAAGAATGGCGGCACCTGCACCCAACACGGGCCGCGGCAGCTACACGTGCAACTGCCGGCCAGGCTTCAACGGCACCAACTGCGAGATCGTGGTGGACCACTGCGAGGACCAACCCTGCCTGCACGGGGGAACCTGCCAGGTACACACACACACACACACACACACACACACACACACACACACACACACACACACACACACACACACACACTGAAACAAAAAAAAAAAAAAAAAAAAAATAGCCAGACCCTTACATTCCTCAGCAACTCCCACCCCACCTCAGAGAAGGATTTATTTTTTTTTTTTAACACCCATCTTCAAGGAGATTATGTTTTCACCCGGTCTAGCGGGTTTGTCTGTCGGTTTCTCTGTCGGCAAGATGAGAAAGCCAACTGAACCCATTTTCAGAGCGGATCCAGGATTTTTTTTTTTTTGTAACAAAACCAAACAGACAGACGTGGACATTCTCATAAGGGTTTTTTTTTTTCAAAAAAACAATGAATTGTAATCACTGAAGTTTAAAAAAAAAAAAAAAAAGGTTGGCAAATGTACTGCTGTTTGCTATCTTCCGAAATTTTGTACGTGCGGATGCGGACTCCAGTTCCGGATGCAGGGAGCAGAGAAAGTGGGTGACCTGGGGGGCGCGGGGACCTGCGCTCTGCCTTCTGTAGTTCCTGATCACACCTCGTCACAAAGGAGACCCAGACTCTCGACTTATTGAAATCAACACGGGATCGTTGATCTCCATTTCTTCCCACCCCCTTTTTTTTTTTTTTTTTTTTTTTTTTTTTTTTTTTTTTTTTAAAGCAAACAGTCCAGCCAGCTTCAATTATTTAGCGAGGAAAGTTGCTGAGGCCTCAAGTAGGTCGATCAATGGTCGGTGTCCATGTGTGGCGGGCCCCGCAAACTGTCGGCGTGGTGGTGGGGGAGCGACTCGACACGCCACATGAACCCCACGCTGAGCGTGAAAACGCTTCTGATGGACGCGCTTGATCACACACATTGTAGGGGAGGGGGGGGGGGGGGGGGGGTGGAGACCAATTCAGTCGCCTCCTTTGTTTATTTCTGTCTCTGTCTCTCTCTTCGAATGTGGGTACTTTCGCTGTCCGAAATTGCCTCTCTCTCTCTCTCTCTCTCTCTCTCTCTCTCTCTCTCTCTCTCTCTCTCTCTCTCAAACTGATTGACATGACAAGGCCTGTTGGTCGCGCTGCTATTCATGATGTTTACTCATTTCTATTTGTTTTCTGATTCTTTTTTTATTTTGATTTTTCTTAATTTTGTTCAAGCAGTGTTCCCCATGTCAAATAGCAGGTTTTGCTGATGACATTAAACGTCATTCATTCATTCATTCACTCTCTCTCTCTCTCTCTCTCTCTCTCTCTCTCTCTCTCTCTCTCTCTCTGTCCGAAATTTGCGTCTCTCTCTTGCCCGTCCGAAATTTGAGTCTCCCTCCCTCCCTCCCTCCATCCATCTCTCTCTCTCTCTCTCTCTCTCTCTCTCTCTCTCTCTCTCTCTCTCTCTCTCTGTCACGTACCTGAAGCAGGAACGCAGGAACATGTCGTCATATTAACGTGTCAAACTATAGCCCACCTGCGGAAAGGAAAGACGTGCCGGCAACACACAGCAACACGCAGAGACCCGAGCACGTGCTCTACGGCGCTTGCACGCTGTCTTCCTCGGCCTGATATCAGTTCTGCCCGGGACGACTGCCCTCTGCTGACCGGATTATGCACGCGTATCGGAGACACGTTGTCGTTTCACGACTTTGTCATGTAATTTTGTAAAACAAAAAGCGTTGACGTGACAGTCACGTTTTGGTCAGTGTACATCGCGCCGATTTGCTAAATGGGCTGTACGGCTTAATAGCAATAAATTTCGTTCGTTTGTGCGTTCGCGTTCTCTCTCTCTCTCTCTCTCTCTCTCTCTCTCTCTCTCTCTCTCAAAATTGCCCGATCGGCCGAGCGTCGGCAAACAATCTCTGCTTGTTCTTTCACTGGCGATCGATGACCGTCCACACCACCACCACCAACAACCACCACCCTCTACCCCCCCCCCAACCCCCCCTCCCTCCCCCCCCCCCCCCCCCCTCCACCCTACCCCATCCATATTGTTATCCTCGCTAGTGGATGACATTGGTTTCGGAGCCCGGCACGTGCGGCGTTTTATAGCCGATCATGAACGGTTGAGGGGGCGTTTTTGCTTAGGTTTGGATCCTCCTGCTCCCTAGCTGCCCCCCCCCCCCCCCCCCACCACCACCATTCCCACCACCACCACCACTCCCCCCCCCCCCCCCCATTCCTATTCACGTCCCCCTCCCTCCCCTTTTTACCTCTTGTCTGCCTGCCTGGAGTCCAGAAAGCGTGGTGAAGGTGAAGCTAGTTGTTTTGGGGGGGGGGATGGGTGTGTGTGTGTGTGGGGGGGGGGGAGTATTTTACTCTACAGCTGTGCGCGGGAGGCCCCAATAAAAGTGGGCACGGCAGCTGTCGTTGGTCGGTAGGGAAGGCGGGGTTCAGATTTATTCATAGGACTTGTGGACTTGAGGTGCCTGTGGGAAGAGACGAAACGTCTCACTATTTCGGTTTTTTTGTTTTTGTTTTTTTTTTAATTAACGTGCATTTGTAGATAATTGTCGGGGTGAAAAAGTCGAAAGGGAAGGGGGGGGGGGGTGAGGAAAAAATCCACATCAGATGATATATGCTTTGGACACCGACGTCCCTTCCACCACCCCTCCCCATCCTTTCTTCCCCCTCCTCACTCCTCTTTCCTCCCTCCCCCCCCCCCCCCCCCCCCACACACACACACCTTCCGTTTTCCCCGCAGTCTTTCTCTGGATTACACTCGTACATATACTCTCGCACACACATACACGCATATACACACTGCCTGTCCCATATCCGAATATCTTCTCCATTTTGTGTGTGTGTGTGTGTGTGTGTGTGTGTGTGTGTGTGTGTGTGTGTGTGTGCCACAGAGAGAGAGAGAGAGAGAGAGAACGCTGCGTGGTTTATCGTGTAATAATGTGCATAGCTGCGTGCACCGCCAAATCACAGCACAAATCTCACTGGCAATTATCCCCCCCCCCCTCCCACCCCCCCCCTTTTTTTCCCTCCTCCCAGAGCGGAGAGCAGGGCTATACGTGCAGCTGTCCGCAAGGGTTCTTCGGCGAGCACTGCGAGCAGGAGGCCAACTACTGCCGCCCGGACACCTGCTTCAACGCGGCACGTGCGTGGAGCATGAGGGGTCCTACCAGTGCCTGTGTCCCCAGGGCTATGCCGGCTTCCACTGCCAGGAGGACACGGGGGGCTGCAAGCAGGACACCTGCAAGAACGGTCAGTATCGTGGGCAGCGTCCTTCTCCCTGTCTGTGGGAATGGTCGGAATGAGCTGTGTGTGCTCCCTGTGTGCAAGAATGGTCAGTGGTGGACTGTGTCCTTCCGGTCTGTAAGAAGGGACAAGTGGTGGGCTGCGTCCTCACTGTCTGTAAGAATGGTCAGTGTGGGGCTGTGTGCACCCTGTCTGTAAGAATGGTCAGAATCAGCTGTGTCCTCCCTGTCTGTAAGAATGGTCAGTGTTGGCTGTGTCCACCCTGTCTGTAAGAATGGCCAGTGTGGGCTGTGTCCTCACTTTGTAAGAATGGTCAGTGTTGGCTGTGTCCTCACTGTCTGTAAGAATGCTCAGTGTGGGCTCTGTGCACCCTGTCTGTAAGAATGGTCAGAATCAGCTGTGTACACCCTGTCTGTAAAAATGGGGACAGAATCAGCTGCGTGCACCCTGTCTGTAAGAATGGTCAGAATCAGCTGTGTGCACTTCCTGTCTGTAAAAATGGACAGAATCAGCTGTGTTCTTCCTGTCTGTAAGAATGGTCAGAAACGGCTGTGTTCTTCCTGTCTGTAAGAATGGTCAGAAACGGCTGTGTGTCCACCCTGTCTTTGAGAATGGTCAAAATCAGCTTTGTCCACCCTGTCTTTGAGAATGGTCAACATCAGCTGTGTCCACCCTGTCTTTGAGAATGGTCAGAATATACTGCGTCCTCCCTGGCGTTAAGAATGCTCGGAATAAACTGTGTTCTTCCCTGTCTTTAAATATGGTCAGTATAAACTGAGTTCCTCCCTGGCTTAAATATGGTCAGTATAAACTGACTTCCTCCCTGGCTTTAAATATGGTCAGTATAAACTGTGTCTTCCTCCCTGTCTTTAAATATGGTCAGTATAAACTGTGTCTTCCCCTGTCTTTAAGAATGGTAAAAGGAAGATATACCTTCCTGTCTTTTGATCTCTTTAATAATGGCCAGGATGTGTGTAAAGAATAGCCAACATAGACCGCTTCTCTTTCAGAATGTCAGCAATGGCATGTAATAGGACTGTGCAATATATCTGCAGAACGGATAGACGGCAGAGGGGTGCACAGAGGTGTAGGAAAAAAATGGGAATACAGGGGGAAAAAAAGGGGGTTGGGGTGGTGGTGGGACCGCTAAAGATTATTGCTCGAGACTGAATGGAAATGGATGGGAAGGAGGGCGCGGCGATGAAGTTGGATGTGGGGGGGGGGGGGGGGGGGTGCAGGGCGTTTGAACGAGGTTGGGTGGATTTGGGACACAGGATGGAAGAATGGGGTTGGAGTTTGAGGGGGGTGGGGGGGGGGGGGGGTGAGTTTGAAAAAGGAGGGGGTAGAGGTTCGGAATTGTTGATATCTGTCTCTGTCAAGCCCAGCAATTGTCGGGTTCAGCAATTCGGCTATTGTGGTTAGAGCATGCTTGGGGAGGGGCGGGAATGGGGAGGGAGGGGGAGGGAGGCTGTGGCAGGTGTTTCGGTGGAACAGAGAATCCTCGCGCTGCTCTTCACCTCGCCAGCATTCCCTCCTCAACTTCGCCCACCCACGCACCCCTTTTACCTATTTTTTTTTTTAGTGTTGTTAGGAGTGTTTCATAGGGCTGATCCATTGACAAGAACCAGCCAAGTGGACACGAAGGGATGGGGAGGAATGAATGAGCTGGATGTGAAATAGAAATGACGTTGAAATTCTGGGGTTCCTTACCCAGCCCCATCTCGGCCTGTGATGGTGCCGTTTCTTTCAACAGGTTGTGTTGGTGGTGATAGTCAAAAACTACCTGCAGCTGGCTATAGTTTGTTGTGCTGCTGGTTAACAGCAGGGAGCGGGTAGTACTCTCCCCCCCCCCCCCCCCCTTCCTTTTTTTTTTCTTTTATACGGGGAGGGCATGGAGCGAGGGAGTCGGGATCATGAAGGTTTGATTTCATATTTTGAGCAGTCCGTCTCATTCCTTTACTTAAAAGCATTCGTGTAGGAAAATGGTGTGTCTGCATTTACACACGTAAGTGTAAGAGAACATTAATTTTGCGTCCGTTGTCATCTGAGGAAATGTACTTGTTTTATTGATGTTTCAGACGGTTTTTTTTTTGTTTGTTTTGGTTTTGTTTTCTTTTGAAGGACGCAGTATTGTATTGTCAGCTTTTTTTTTATCGCAAGACAGGCATAATTTGTGCAGCCGTAAGTACTCGTAAAATGAACCAAGACAAAAGCAATGAACAGCAAAATGTAAGCAGCGCTTATTGACCCCTGTCTGATTACATTAAACCCCCCCCCCCCCCCCCCTTTTCGTCTGTCGATCCCTTCCTTTGAGATCTATGGTGAGAACGGTCTGTGGACTTTGGTAGACGCTTGCAGAGCCTGTCCCCTACCTCGTCACATCAACTGACACGTTGCCTCCTCATTTCAGGTGGCCACTGTGTGAGCGGAGAGTGCATCTGCCCCACGGGATACTTCGGCCCCACCTGCGAGGACGACGGCCACGACTACTGCGCGCACCAGCCCTGCAAGAACGGCGGCGTCTGCATCGACCTGGTCAACGACTTCGAGTGCCGCTGCGTGGCCGGTTTCGTGGGCAACACCTGCGAGATCAACATGGACGACTGCGAGATGCACCCCTGCGCCAACGGCGGGCGCTGCACGGACATGATCAACGATTTCCTTTGCGAGTGCCAGCCCGGATGGACGGGCAAGGACTGCAGCGTCAACGTGGACAACTGCTTCAACCAGCCGTGCCAGCACGGCGGCGTGTGCCGGGACAGGATCGACGACTACGAGTGCCAGTGCCCGGAGGGGTTCTGGGGCAAGGACTGCCACCTGTACGAGGGCATGAGCACCACCCCGGGGCCGGCCCCCAGCACCAAGAGCGCGGTGGCTCCGGACGTGACCCAGCAAGGAGGCGGGGAGCTGCCGTCCACGGACGAGACGTGGCACTGGGCGGGCAAACGCCAGCATGCAGGACGGCGGCCAGGACGAGGGGCTGACCACGCCCCAGCTGCTGGTGGTGGTGTGTCTGGGCGACGCCGGGCTGCCCATCCTCCTGATCATCGTCATCGTCGTCATCCTCCTCTGCCGCAAGCGCCGCCACCTGGGGCACGACAACATGGAGAAGGAGCGACACCAGAACTACATCAACAACATGAACAACCGTGGGGACCGGGGCAGCAAAGTGGTGGACAAAGACGCCAAGTGTCTGGAGGAGGAGGTGGCTGGCGTCAGTGTTGTTGTGGTGGTGGCGGTGGTGGTGGTGGTGGTGGTGTAAGTGGGAGTGGCAGCAGCACGAGCAGCACCGGTGGAGGGGCGGCAGGGGGGAAAGCTGAGAGCAAAGTGGATGGGGGCAGTGGCTCCGCCATTTTCACCACCCCCGTCCTACCCCCCGGCCCATGCTGCAGCCGTGATGCCTTCCACGTCCACGGTGAAGGTCTCGAACGAAGAGCACCAGGACATTAACCGCCTGAACGCGCAGCAGCACAGGGCGTCGCGTGAGAAGAACTCCAGCAAAAACTTTATCAGAGACTCGCTGATGCACGAGCCTGCCTACCCGGCTCCCTCCCCTACCCCTGCCCCTTCCCTGCTCTCCCACAGAGACAGTCGTGTGTATGACTATGAAAAACCCATCCGCAGGTTAGATGTGGACACTTTGTCGGAGGATACCAAAGTGGATATCAGGTGGGTAGCACTGTTTGAGTGTTGAGGTGTGAGAGAGTTGGGGGGGGGGGGGGGGGGGAAGTCTCAAAAGGGAGAGCCTGAGAGAATGAATGAGTGTGATGTTAGAGAGTGAAACTTAATACTTGACTCTTGCAAAGCGAACTTGTGTCAATGTTCATTTTATGCTGGGTTTGCATTGAAAATCGTTTGTTGTTACTAATGCCAGAACCTCTTACAAAATCTTAAGATTTTGTACTGTATTATCTCATATTGGAAGGAATCAAAGTTGATAGGTAAAAAAGACAACAAAGAAAACAAACACTGACACAGTTTGGGACCTTTGACCTGCTCAAATTTTTTTAATATACTGGCACCATTTTGCACAGGTAAAATTGCCTTACTGGTTCCCACCCACACAAGTATTTTCAGTCCTCATGATCCACCAGAACTTTTCCATAAATTTGACGGCACATGGAAAAGAAGGAAACAGCTGCTTAGAAGTTGGATGTCAAAGTACCACCACAGAAGGTCATATTGATAGAAGCTAGAACCTGTTTGAATTGATCAACATTTTCAGTGTTTTCATACATTTATGCCTGGAATGAGTTTAAACAAAAGGGTTTTATCTCAGGGACATCATGCTCTTGTATTTTTGTTGTTGTTGCATTTGGAGGGGGGGGGGGGGGGTAGGTATCGGGAGGGCGATAGATATATCAAACAACAGGCCACTTGCCAGTGACGTCCTTCATATTTGTACGAAGTGTCAAACAGGAAGAATACATACTTGTACAGCAAGCAACTGCGGTCAGAATGTCTCTTGGGAAAGGAATTGGAATGGTAGACTAGATCATACCCGTCTGGCCCCCCCCGGCCCCTGCCCCCCCCCCCCCCCCCCCCTTTTTTTTTTTTATTTATAGTATAATTCCAGATCACACGTTTTCCCCACCAAACTGTTCGCCCCTGAGTGGCCAGTTGAGGAAGGATAGCAGTGATGTGGTGGTCTGGACAGTTTACAGGGTAACGTGACATGAGCGGGTGGATTGACAGTGACTGTGTCAAAGGCATTACAGAAAAAAAAAACAGAAAAGATTTTAAAAAAAAAAAATATGCACTCAGTACCGATTATTTTGAAGTCAGCATGGCTAGAGCCCCTGTAAGGGATACTTCTCTCGGAAAGCTTTCTTCGGCCAGTGCTAAGCACGGCAGTGCAGGCGTGGTTTTTGTAAGGCAGGTGAACTTGAAAGTTTGTCTTGTGTTGGCCTTGTTGGAGGACTTGCAAACCTCGTGTCTTACTGAATGGCCCATGTGTGTGTGTGTGTGTGTTGCAGTACATATCACCGGCACACTCGGGAGACATTTCCATTATCGTCAAGCCTGGCATGGACCCTGCATCCCAGAGAGACAATGTGCGCAGGTCCGTGTACCTGGAGCCTGCACACCCACGACATGCGCACTACACAGAGGACTACCTGGCCACTGAAGTATAGCAACACATCACTCGTTTCCTCCTTGTGTGCGTGCGAGGGGAGGGGGAGGGGAGCTAGGCACGTTGGACTGCTGGACAGACTGACGGAAACTTGAGGCGGATGTTTTTCATCTTTAACAACATCATGTCCTGAAACAGTGGTGCGCGCGCACGTGTGTTGGTTGTTGGTGGTGTGGTTGGTGGTGGCGGCGGGCGTCACCGCCACAGCTGCTGGAATCGTTTGCGATCACGTGACTACTGTGCTATTTCACTGTGACGTCATTTGCTGTGCATCAAAGAACCGGAGCGATCCGCGTGTAGCCAGCTAGTTCAATCTCGTGGATTTCAAGTCTGTGCAATTCATGGAAGAGTGAATTATAATTATATCATGGGGGTAACCCTCCCCCCCCCCCCCCCAACTCTCACCCCATCCCTAACACACCAACCAAATAGTCTTATCGTTACAGACAATTGAATGATAAACTGTTAAGAACTGTTGAATTTTTCCTACGTGATCTAACTGGGAATTGGGAGCAAATGTTGAAGTGTAAATGAACGGATACTAGTGCAAATGAAAAGAATACTAGTGCCTTTGGGAAATGTTGAAGCTGCCTGCATCTTGCGCCCAAAGAGAGTCAAGTGGTTTGCCAAGGATGTGTTGGCATGCGGATTTTTTGGAGCGGTTGCTGTGTACATGAGATTATTGTTTGCCAGCTTTGTTTAGGTTCCTCATTTTTTTTGTGCGTGCCCATTCGAGGGCAACACCACATTTACTGTGTTTTGATTTATAGACCACGCAGCGGACTTGTTTTGAGACGGATCTTGATTGTGTGGATTATGGAGATAAGTATTCATTATATACATATATATATACTGTTTTGTCCAGTTACTTAATGACCGCAGATGGATGGCACGTAAGTTCCCAAGCAGCATGGATTGGGAGCTGGACGTTTCAGGAGAAGAATAGAAAACAACAAAAAAAAAATGCTCCTAGAAACATGTCCAAGTTTTGTGGTTTTGAATGTCAAATCAGTTTGCCAAGAGTGTTTATGTGGACTGTTAACCATTCAAAAACCAAAAACAAGGAGGGCATATCTATACAAAAGGAAAAAAGATTGTATATGGATTTATACTGCACAAAGCAAATGTATGGACTCCTGACTGTACGTTTTTATATCATTTTTTGTGTGTGTGTGTGTTGTTCAAGACTCAAAGAGCACTGCCAATGACAGAATTTTTGTTTTGTTTAGCTTGCTAAATTGCTACGTCACTTTTTCTTTACTTACTTTAGGTACAGCAGTACTATCTACGTGTAGGATGCATCCACCAGATCGTTTGTTTGCATGAAGGTTTTTTTTTCTTCTCTCCAAATGGTAATTCCTTCATATTTGATATACCGTTTGTTTCTCTACAGTAAGTTATTGATTGAGACAGACAGCTGCTTTTTTTTTTTTTCTTTACCACCTTGAAATGTCACATTCCGAAACAACTTAATTTATTGGTTTACTTATTTATTACTTGTAAGAGAAATCAGCTGATCAGTTCTTTACAATAACACATAATTTTCTTTCAACATGTTGTCTATCTGTTTTGACCTGGATGATCACTCCTTCGTCGTCCTTGACCTAGATGCATCACATCCTTGTGCTCTTTGGTCTGATACAATTCTTTCTCTTCTTTGGCCAGGAGATGTCTATTCTTTGGCCCCAGTTCCTTGTCTGGTTTCACCCGGATACATAAACCCCCTGTCCCTTTTGGGCTGATACACACTGTCTTATTTGACCTAGATACGCCGAATCATTCTCTCCTTTGACCTGGATACATCGAATCATTCTCTTCTTTGACCTGGAGACATCAAATCTTTGACCTGGAGACATCAAATCTTTATCTTTGACCTGGAGACATCAAATCTTTGACCTGGAGACATCAAATCTTTCTGTCCTTTGACCTGGGTACATCAAATCTTTCTCTCCTTTGACCTGGGTACATCAAATCTTTGACTTGGATGCATCAGCTCTGTAATCTGTGACCTGGGTACATCAAATCTTTGTCTTCTCAGTTGACTTCTTTGACTGGGTACATCAGTTCTGTCTTCTTTGACCTGGGTACATCGGCTCTGTCTTTGACCTCATACATCAGTTCTGTCTTTGACCTGGATACATCAGCTCTGTCTTCTTTGACCTGGATACATCAGTTCTGTCTTCTTTGACCTGGGTACATCAGCTCTGTCTTCTTTGACCTGGGTACATCAGTTCTGTCTTCTTTGACTGGGTACATCAGCTTGTGTCTTCTTTGACTGGGTACATCAGTTCTGACTTCTTTGACCTGGTACATCACCTCTGTCTTCTTTGACCTGGATACATCAAATCGTTGTCTTCTTTTACAGGATGCATTGATTCTGACTTTGACCTGGATACATCACAACTTTGTCTTTTTTGACCTGGAAACATCAAGTCTGTCTTCTTTGTCCTGAATACATTAAATCCATCTTGTTTGACCTGAATGCATCAAATCTTTATCTTTGACCTGAATGCATCAAATCTCTATCTTTGACCTGGATGCATCAAATCTTTCTTTTTTTTTTTTTTTTTTTTTTTACATGGATGCATCCCTTCTGTCAGCTGGGTACATTACTGTCAGCTGGGTACATTACTGTTTGACATGGATACATCAGTTGTGTGTGTCATTTTTTTACCTGCATGCGTCAGTTGTGTCTTCTTTGACCTGCATACATCAGTTTCCCTTGTCTTGTTCTTCATCTGCCATGGCTCATCTCGGAATCCTAGGTTGATATGCGCACATAGTTTCAAAATGGCAGCAAAAAACATCTTGTTGATCAATGTAAATTTGGGTGAAGATCTCTCTCTCTCTCTCTCTCTCTCTCTCTGTCTCTGTCCTCCTCTGTGTCTCTCGCTCCACTCTCTGTCCCTTTGCGCTTAGCATTTGTCTCGCCGTCTTTGTGTCCATCATAAGTCATGTTGCAAAATGATCCTTTTCTCCTGGGGGGAACCCTGAGGAGCTATCGTGTTATGAATGCTAGTCATGTGCATTTGATGGAGGGGGAATGTGGGAATGGGGTGGTATGATGTTTTGAACGCGTTGACGAGGCACGTTGGTTCTTGGCTGATGATGGGTCAACTGCTTGAATTCATTCTTTCTGCCTGCAGGAAGCGGTTCTTTTTCAGACAGACAGCAAGCTTTGGCTGCAGCAGAGTTGTTGTCTATCACTTGGCGATATTTTTTTTTTTTAATCGGTTGTTAAATGCCTGACCACATGTTTCCTTAGGGGGGGAGGGGGTTGGGGGGGCGGGAGGGAATGACAGGAAGGTGTTTTTTTTTTTTTGTTTTCTCCCACACAAGTGTGTTCTGTTGCGTGGATTATGAAGCTGTGCAGTCAAGTGCACAGAGAGGAAGTTGTATATTATGTACTACTGTTGAATGCTGCTGCTGCTGCTGTACACACTGCAGAGGTACCACTACTCGTTGGAAGAAAGCCTGCGTCTCTGAACAGGTCTAACTGTTCACCAGACTCCCTGTTTTGGGTTAGAATGTTGACAGCTAGCGCTTTGAGCGCTGTGGAAACAAAAAAAAAATGTAATGGAATTGTTATCAAGTGTTCAGCTTGTCGACACCCCGGACCGTTTTCTTGTCATTCCATGATTAAAAGAAGCTATTTTCTTTCTTCCTAGCTTGGAATTTTTGGTCGCCCAGAATGTTCGTTTTCACGCGCAAAACTAACTTGTCTGTCTCTTGATTACGGAGGTATATTCCCCCCCCCCCCCCCCCCCCCAGCGTTAGTTAAGAAAGCTAAGTGGTGGCTGTTGAGCAATGATTGGTTGTTGTACTATATTAGTGAATGAGTAATGGTTATTCCCCGTTTTGTTCGACCTGTTAATGTGTTTTTGCTCATCATGTTACAAATTGGATTCTCTTCTGTCACTGTTCGTCTCCCGTCCAGTCATTTGTCATTATTGCCCTGTCGTTCGACAGAAACGTGCTCCCATACATTCAGTCGGGACAGCACGGAAACGGTCCACCACCATTCTCATCGTCGTCATCGCCATCGTCGTCATCCTCATCCTTTTGCAGCTTCTTCTCTATGTCTGTGATGTCACTTATTGTAGATAATATTGTATATATTTATAGTGAAGACAAAAAAAAAAAAACAAGATGTACAAATCAGTTACTACTTCTATACTATTGACTACAGTTCTGAATATCTGAAATAAAAACAGGTCACAATGTCCTATTTTTGCAAGTTGCCATTCTTGTGGAGATTTTCGATGTACCAGAGAGAGAGAGAAAGAGAGAGAGAGAGAGCATGCGTGTGTGTGTGTGTGCGCAAGTGTGCGCACGCGCGTATGTAAAGAGAAAAGAAGAGCGGCGGTGAACAATTGTGAACACGTTTGATCGCTCATCATCATAAACAATGGAGTAATACAAAACATCTGTTTGTCCTATGTTATACTTGTGCTTAGTTGGCTTTGGGTACGTTTTTGTTTTTGCGTTGTTCTCTCTCTCTCTCCTCTCTCTCTCTCTCTCTCTCTCTCTCTCTCTCTCTCTCTCTCTCTCTCGAGAAAGAGAAGATAGAACACTGGATGAGAAGTGAGCAAGAAACCGGAAGAAAAGCACACGCATGTTGTTGACACGTCGTCCAGATTCAGAGGTGAGTTTCTCTCGCCATACCTAAGCCACTGATCGTTCAATGTGATGTTCCCATCTGTTCACACATGGACGCGACTCAGTTCTCGAGTCTTTTGGACGTGAACCAAGCTACTTGATTTCCTCTTCTTATGATCAGTCAAGATGATCACGTAGTTCATATCAGGTCCAAGACCAAAACCAGGCCAAACGAAGGAACAAATTGAAAAAAAAAACGCGCGTTTCGACCCGTTAGGACTTCTTCAGGCAGGACAAATAACTTTCAAAACAATGAAAACGATGGACCAACAGTCAGTCAGTTACGTCCTGGATGTGGGTGCCAAATTGATTCAGTATTCTGGGACATATCATCAACCGCTCTTCAGAGCTACAGGAACAGTCTTGGTGAACACTGCTCACGTTTTACTGGACTTAGTCATAGCCACACACATAACAATCAACGTGAACACTTTCTTGCAATTAAGATAGAAATGGTAGTTTGTCTCATACAGAGTTATCTTCCTGCAAAGATAGAAACAGTAGTTTGTCCCATACGGAGTTCTCTAGCCATAAAGATAGTAACAGTAGTTAGTCACATACAGAGTTCTCATGCCATAAAGATAGAAACCGTAGTTTGTCACATACAGAGTTCTTTCGCCATAAAGATAGAAACAGTAGTTTGTCCCATACAGAGAGTACTTTCGCCATAAAGATAGAAACAGTAGTTTGTCTCATACAAAGAGCTCTTTAGCCACAAAGATGGAAACAGTAGTTTGTTTGGCCCATTCTTGCCATAAAGATAGAAACATCATTTTTGCCCCATACAGAGAGTTCTTGCCATAATGATAGACAATAGCATATTCCACATAGACAGCTCTCTTGCCATAAAGATAGAAACAGCAGTTTGTCCAATATCGAGAGTTCTCTTGCCACAAAGATGAAACAGTAGATTTGTTTTTGTCCCATACAGAGAGTTCTCTTGCCATAAAGAAACAGTAGGTTGCCCCATACGCAGAGTTCTCTTCCCATAAAGACACAGTAGTTTGTCCCATACAGAGTTCTCTTGCCATAAAGAAACAGTAGTTTGTCCCATACAGAGTTCTCTTGCCCTAAAGAAACAGTAGTTTGTCCCATATAGAGTTCTCTTGCCATAAAGAAACAGTAGTTTGTCCCATACAGAGAGATCTCTTGCCATAAAGACACAGTAGTTTGTCCCATACAGAGAGATCTCTTGCGATAAAGACACAGTAGTTTGTCCCATACAGAGACATCTCTTGCCATAAAGACACAGTAGTTTGTCCCATACAGAGAGATCTCTTGCCATAAACTAGTTTGTCCCATACAGAGAGATCTCTTGCCATAAAGAAACAGTAGTTTGTCCCATACAGAGAGATCTCTTGCCATAAAGACACAGTAGTTTGTCCCCCACAGAGAGATTCTCTTGCCATAAAGACACAGTAGTTTGTCCCCCACACAGACATCTCTTGCCATAAAGACACAGTAGTTTGTCCCATACAGAGAGATCTCTTGCCATAACGACACAGTTTTGTCCCATACACAGAGATCTCTTGCCATAAAGAACAGACAGAGTAGTTTGTCCCCTACAGAGAGAGTCTCTTTGCCATAAATATAGAAACAGTACTGTTTTTCCCCCACACAGTTCTTTTGCCAAGACACAGTAGTTTGTCCCCCCACAGATTTGGCCTTAAAGACACAGTAGTTTGTCCCCCACACAGAGTTTTCTTGCCATAAAGACACGGCACTGTCCCCCCTTGCAGAGTTCTCTTGCCAAAAAAAAAATCATTTTGTGTCCCCCTACAGGACAGGATTCATAAAGACACAGTACTTTAACCCCCACACAGACTTCTCCTTACACACAGAGAAAAGACAGAGTTTGATTTTTTTTCTGTTCCCTACAGAGAGTTTCTTGCCATAAAGATAAACACAGTCACTGTGAAGGGGCCTTACAGCGTTTTTGGAAGACATCTGTTAAAACCATTGGCCTTAAGCCTTTTTGTTCTCCGCATATTTCTTTTCATGGCTTAAAAGATACGGCACTGAAAATCCTTGCAATCTTCGTGTTGGAGGGGAATCCTGTTTCTGGCACAATGTTCAATCCATCGACAATGTGGTGGACAGGCACCCTAAAAGAGAAATGTCTGGCAGTTCTCTTACACAAGCAAAACAAGTACAGAAGAGCTCGACTTCATATTGTTGAATCCTTCAATTGGGAACTGAGTATAAGGATGCAGACATCGTAATTTAGGGCGAGGGTTTGATACATTGACCCTCCCTCCCTCCTCTCTCTCTCTCTCTCTCTCTCTCTCTCTCTCTCTCACACACACACACACACACACACACACACACACACACACGCACGCACGCACGCACGCACACATACGCACACATATACATACACACACACACACACACACACACACACACACACACACACACACACACACACACCACTAATTCACTTGAACTGCTCTCTGATGCTCATTCCCATGTGGTGGACTCCCTGTATCATGGTGTGTCGGGTTTCATCCACAACACGGGACAGTACAAGTCTTTATCAACAACATGCAATCCTAACACAGTACAAGTCATTATCCACAACATGCAATCCTAACACAGTACAAGTCATTATCAACAACATGCAACCCTAACACAGTACAAGTCATTATCAACAACATGCAATCCTAACACAGTACAAGTCATTATCCACAACATGCAATCCTAACACAGTACAAGTCATTATCAACAACATGCAATCCTAACACAGTACAAGTCATTATCAACAACATGCAATCCTAACACGTCGAGAGAGAGACAGACGGACAGAGAGAAGGCAGTGACACAGAGAATACCTTATTAATGCACAGCGCAAAAGCGAGGCAAGACCCTTGTCAACAAAGAATCTGGTAGACGCAGCCAGCCTCGACGAAATCTCGGTCCGGATCGCTGCCTTGAACTGGCCAGCCGGTCAGCAGTGGCTGATATCGCCGGTTGCTGGCTGGATGGTCCATGGTTTGATTCCCTTCTGAGCCATTCATTCGTGGGATTGTAGACTCTGACCTGCTCCGGCACCAACTGGATTTGCTCTGGACTCAACTGGGAACAACGGAACCGAAGAGTCCGAGGTTCATCCACTTCTTGGATGATTTGTCTCCGTGAGTGTTGCTCACATTTTCTGACTAACACTGCGAAAAGTCTGTACCGCATCCCGGGTCTGGTTGAAGCCAGAATGTATTATTATGAAAGTCAGCGCACACAGGCTTATCATGTAGTCACTGGCCATAATGGATCTGTTCGACATTATCATTCTCATCTAGACCTCCTCTAGACCCCTCCTCCCCCCCCCCCCCCCCCCCCCCCCCCCCCCCCCCCCCCCCAAAAAAAAAAAAAAATTGCTCTCGTGGTGACGTTAGATTTAATTTCCTCTCCACATTTATGGCCATGGTAAGTTTGTGTCGTGTCGCCGGTATTGGCGAGTTCACGGGGACTGTCGTTGGCCGCACGGGGTGGCGCCCACCAGAAGAGGGTCGCTCATACACACACACACGCAGACATACACACACACACACACACACGCGCGCGCACGCACACACACACACACTCTCTCTCTTACTACTAGCTCTCTCTCTCTCACGCACGCACGCATGCTCACACATACACACACACACACACACACACACACACACACACACACACACACACACACACACACACGCTCTCTCTCACTCTCTCTCTCTCTTTCACACACACACACACACACACACACACACACACACACACACACACACACACACACACACACACACACACACACACACACACACACACACAGAGGCGCGCTCTCTCTCTCACTCTCTCTCTTTCACACGCGCACACTCACACACACACATACACACACGCGCGCGCGCGCGCTGGCTCCGTAACTAAGCATTTTCGGTCATCATAGGCTGGACCGGAGCAGGCAGCACTGACCGCCACCGAAGTGATTCGGCAGTACGGCAGTGTCTTCTCCAGACGGTTGCCTCCTGACGACTCGATACTGACCAGAGCTGCGACGGAACTTGCCAGGCAGCCGGCTGTGAATGGGAAGCTGGAGTGATCGGCGCTGGAACAACGCAACTCTGGCACGAAAGATGAGAGAGTCAAAAAAAAAAATACCCGACATGGCAATTGCTCGCTGGGCGACCAGCAGTGCCAGTCCCGTTAAAAACATTAGTTTCGGGGTTTTTTTTCCTCCCGGCTTTGGCCAGCTCCTAACCTGAGCTGTGGGTGCTAAGAGCCTGAATGGGAAAGGGAACGACACTGTTAGTGTTTTGGGGGATTCTGTCCTGGCCTGTCCAACAACTGTAGCGAATCTCGAGGTTAAAAAGAAAAAACCCGTCCCACGTAGTCCTGTTCCACCACTGACCCTATTTTGAAGAAAAGCAGCCTGAGAGAGAGAGAGAGAGAGAGAGAGAGAGAGAGAGAGAGAGAGAGAGACAGAGACAGAGACAGAGACAGAGAGACAGAGGCAGAGAGACAGACAGAGTGTACCTGCACTGTAGCAAGCCGGCAGAGACAGGCCCACAGAAGAGTCATCTCCCCATCCCTGACAGACAGGCAGACGAAAGCAGAGCAAGGAAGTCGCTGATATCAGGTATTAATCAATTAAACTGAAGGCGACACGCCCTTCACCTCGTGCTGTGTGTAAAGCCACACAAACAGGCCGACCTCAACAGCCGTTTCAGCAAAACGTCATAAACTGTCCAGCATCAAAAGGGAGGCAAACAGTAACTACTAACTTCCATCAAAACCGGAAGGGAGACAGAAATGAAGCGGCGGAAGCGGGAAGGTGAATGATACGTTGCTATGCACCAACACCAGCACCACCACCAACAGACCAACCACTTGACCATGTGTGCCGGAATGCCAGGCCCTTAACTAAACAAGCCATTATTTATGCTCAGCGACATCTAGCAACCTACACTAACCCATACCCTATCAACTCAGAAAACGACGACACCGAAGAAAAAACTGAGCAAATCAGTCACCTTTCTTTTCCCTTGTTCACCCCCCATCCAGGCCACCATCCATTTTGCTCCCCATTTGAGATCAGAGATCGTTCGTTCTTTGTTTTCATTGTCTTGAATGTTGTGTTGTCTGGCCTGAAGAAACACCAAAGAGGTCGAAACGCGTCGTGTTTTGTCTCGTCATTTGTTTGTTTCTCTCGTTCGGCGGAATAGTCATTTTTCTTTGAGGTTTCTTGATATACCAGCTACCGCATGCTCATTGTGAAGATTCCTTATGACATTACTTTTCTTTCAGAACACCGGTCAATGAGTGCGATTTTTAGCAGGTGCGTGCTTAAACATTAAGCGCTTCAGGAAGACGAAACCCCCCCCCCAAAAAAAAAAACTTCTCAGTATGAATACCACAAAAAGGAACAGTAACTTAGCACCAAGAAGTGTCGGTAAGGCGTCTTGCAATCACAAGAAGTTCTTTTTTTATGCCATGCAAGGGGTGAAAAGGAGGAGGGGGTGCTGAGAGAGAAAGAGAGAGAGGGGGCGCAGAGAGAGAGAGAGAGAGAGAGAGAGAGGCGCAGAGAGAGAGAGAGAGAGGGGGGGGGCGGAGAGAGAGAAAGAGACAGAGGGCGCAAAAGAGAGAGAGAGAGAGAGAAAGAGAGGGCGCGAAGAGAGAGACAGAAAGAGAGAGAGAGGGCGCAGAGAGAGAGAGAGAGAGAGAGACAGACAGACAGACAGACAGACAGACAGAACGAACGAACGAACGAAATGTTGTTTAATGAGGGAACGGAATAAGCACAAGTCAGTGGCTTTTTTTTTTTAAAATCCAGCCCTCAAATTTGGGAAAAGTTTCTCAACAAATGGAAGAAAGCATGCATAGAACTGCATATAAACTCATACACAACGATCAATACATTGCAATTTAGAATAATAGAAAGCATTATGTAAGTAGAGGAAGAGAGTGTTGGGAGGGAGGAGTGACGGAGAGCGACAGAGAGAGAGAGAGAGAGAGAGAGAGAGAGAGAGAGAGAGAGAGAGAGAGGTGGGTGGGAAAGTGGAGACACAGAATTAAGAGACCGGAGTCTCTGACAAGGAGAGAGAGAGAGAGAGAGAGAGAGAGAGAGAGAGAGAGAGAGGAGAGAGAGAGAGACAGACAGACAGACAGACAGACAGACAGACAGACAGACAGACAGAGAAGAAGAGAGAAGAGAAGCATATAAAAATTTGCCACATCACAAGCGACGAAATACAATGAAAGAAGAGTCGTACCAAAATCAAGTCATGCAACAAAGAAGAAAGAGCTGAAAACATCAGAAATGCCCATCGCAGCAGCAAACAACAATGCCATACACATCATCCCCCCTTCACACACACACACACACACACACACACACACACACACACACACACACACACACACACACACTTCAAAACAAAAAGAGAAAGAAGAAAGAGATCAACATGGGATGACAAAATGAGAGAGAGAGAGAGAGAGAGAGAGAGAGAGAGAGAGAGAGAGAGAGAGAGAGAGAGAGCAATCACGGTTGTTCAACCAAAATGGATAGCACGTATTTTCAAACATTTTGGTTGAGATTTTGGTTGAAGACTAGTCACACGGCAGTGCGCAGGAGAACAGTTCGAGTTCTTCGCACATCGGGTGAAACAGATAAGAAGCATGGAGAGAGAGAGAGAGAGAGAGAGAGAGAGAGAGAGAGAGAGAGACAGACAGACAGACAGACAGACAGACAGAGAGAGGCAGACAGGCAGGCAGAGGAAGGAGTGGAAGAGACATGGTAGAACGGGAAAGCGGCACAGAATTAGAAAAGATTCCATTCTGACCTTTCGCCCTAAACGACAACAGTTATCTTGCTGGCATCGAAGATGAAGTAGACAGTAAAATGGAGGGAAGCGGCACCAGACAGGGACCAGAGGCAGGTCTGTTGTCTGAGACTCTCTCTCTCTCTCTCTCTCTCTCTCTCTCTCTCTCTCTCTCTCTCTCTCTCTCTCTCTATGATACGGATCCAGTTCAAAAGGCAGATCCATGATCCGTTCAGCAAAAAATCATCACAAAGTTTCTGCACGGAAAATTAACAACATAAAGTGACTCTTTACGACTTTGTCAAGTATCCGTGGAAGTAGTATATTTTCATGAAAATATGAAAATTCTCTT
>JADBJO010001262.1:47500-52500 GCA_016801955.1 Conus betulinus | reverse complement strand
ATGTACCTTAGAAATATGTACCTTAAAAAAATTAAAAACGAAAAGCAAAAAAAAAAAGAAGAAAAAAAACCTAAAGAAAGGTCGACAAGAAGAAAAAAAAAAAAAAAAAGGGGGGGGGGGGGGGGGGGGGGGGGGGGGGGGGGGGGGGGGGGGGGGGGGGGGGGGGGGGGGGGGTGGGGGGGGGGGGGGGGGGGGGGGGGGAAGAAAAAGAAGGAAGGAAAGAAAGAAAGCAAGAGACAATAGAGAAATGCCCCAAGAAAGAAAGGAGGAACGAACTAAAGAAAGATCGAAAGGAAGAAAGAAAGTTGTTGTTGTTGTTGTTGTTGTTGTTGTTGTTGTTGTTGCTGTTGTTGTTTTTGTTGTTTTTTGTTGTTGTTGCAAATTTAAAGAGAAAAGAAAGGAAGAAAAAAAAAAGGAAAGGACAATACATAATTGCCCAAAAGAAAGAACGAAAACTAAAGAAAGCTCGATAAGAAACAAAAAGTCTTTTTTTTTAATAAGCAAAGGAAAACTTAAAGAAAGAAAGAAAGACAGAAAAAGAGAGACTGAAAGAAAAGAAAGAAAAAGAAAGAGGCAATGCAGAAATGTCTAGAGATTTTTTAAAAACAAAAGTAAAAAAAAAAAAAAAAGTGGAAAAAAAAAGAAGAAAAAAAAAAAAGAAAAAAAAAAAGGATTGCCACGGTCTTCACTGACCCCCGTCGTGACCTCTTGCCCTCCGCTTCGCCCCCTCCCCCCCCCCCCCCCCCCCCCCCCCCCCCCCCCCACACACCCCCACCCCCAACCCTCCTTCCTCTTCCCGTGCCCCCACCTCTTTCCGTCAGCAATCCCCCCCTCCCCCCCCCCCCCCCCCCTCCCCCACCCCCACCCCCCGCCCGCCTGGTCCGTGTGATGAAGTGAGTCTCTGTCCAGAGGACGCAACTTAATGGAACCAAGCCACAGGGGAGGGAGGCTCCGTCCTGCCTTCTGTCTGCTGGACCTCGCCGCTCACTACACCGGCCCTGGAGATGGGTGGGGGCTGGGGTGGGGGTGGGTGCAGGGGGTGGGTGCAAGGGTGGGGAGGGGTGAGAGGTGGGTAGGCTGGGGCGTGGGGGCGGGGGTGGGGGGTAGGGCGGCGGAGACGGAGCTTCTTCGTAGTTGTACTGGCGACGGACTAAGAGAGAGAGAGAGAGAGAGAGACAGACAGACAGACTGACAGACAGACAGACAGACAGCGACAGACAGACAGAGAGAGTGTGTATGGTGTGTGTGTGTGCGTGTGAGTGGGTGTAATTGAGTGTGTGTGTGTGTGTGCGTGCGTGCGTGCGTGCGTGCGTGCGTGCGTGCGTGCGTGTGTGTGTGTGTGTGTGTGTGTGTGTGTGTGTGTGAGCGTGCGTGCGTGAGTGTGCAAGTGTGGTTGCGTGTGGTGTATGTGTGACTGTGCTCACGTGTGTGCGTGCGCGCGTGCGGGTGAGCATGCGTGCGTGCGTATGTGTGTACACGCGTTACTGACCATCCGGGAGTCTGATTGATGGACCCTGCTGACTGACCATGGTACTTACCCGTCCTTATCCCCACCCCTGCCCCCAACCCCGTCCCACTCCCACCCCACCCCCGCCTCCCAGCCACCGAAGAGTTTCCGCTGTCCCCCACCCCACCCCCTCTCTACGTCCTCTTCCGTCACATTCTCCTCCATCAAGCCCCTCCTCCCCAGCGCGGTTACCACCATCACCACCATCTCTCCTCTCTTCCGCTCCCTCTCCTGGTCTGGCCTCAGCAGACTTGGTTTCTACAGTCAGGCAGGCTGGTTCTTTCAGCTGATGGTTCAGTTAGTATCCCAGGCAAGAGAGAGACACAGAGAGAGAGACAGACAGACAGACACAGACAGACAGACAGACAGACAGACAGACAGACAGACAGACAGAGAGAAAGAAGTTGTTTGACTTCAGCCCCCATGAACTCGCCGATACCGGTGACCAGACGGAAGCAAACCAAGGCCCATAAACGTAGAGAGGTCATCGAAACTGAGGTCACCATGACAGCAGGGCATGAAGGGCCAGAAAATTTGAGACTTTTTTTCCTTTTTATGCTGATCGATGAGAATGAAGGTGATGAAGAGGATGCTAACGATTTCCATTCCGGTATGAGACTGCACGACAGGGCTGTACTGTACTCTGACTTTCATAATATATCCCGGTGTTAACCAGGCCCGAGAGATACAGACGCCTGCAGTGTTGGTCAGGAAATTGGAGCAACACGCCCAGAGACACATCCTTAAGTGGATAAAAAACTCGACTGTGTGGTCCCAGTCTTCCTAACCGAGCCCACAGCAAAGTCAGCTCTGGCTAGGAGCCGGGGCGGGCAGAACAAATCCACATGGCTCTTATGGGAACCCACGAACTCCCAGCCAGGAGTCCGCGACACTAACCACTTCGCCACGGCTGCTGGTGAAACTCGTTACATTTTGGTGCGAATTCGGATCAAAGGACGGATCCAGAATCCGTTCAATCTGGGCAGAGGTCTGCGCTTCCCAAGTGCCTTTCGTGGTTGTGTACTGAAAGTTGGTCATCTTTTGTCTTTTTCTTTTTTTTTGCCACTGGTTAGGAGCGCTCGGTTTTACCTTTTGATAATGTCACGAGGAGGGATACATAAGACGACAAGTCCCTCCCACATCCCCATTTCTTATCCCTATGCCCCACCTCCACTCCTGCCCCCCACCCCCCCCCACCCCACCCAATCCAGGCTTCGTCGTCCATCTTCACTCTCCACCTTTCCTTCCAGACTGTTATCTTTCCTGCCCTTCCTTCAGGTCTCATTACCTTCCTGCCTTTCTCTTCCTCCTAGCCTTCCTTTCTTTCCTCCTCTTCCTTCTGGTCTTTTCCCTTTGTCTTCCTTTTCCTGTCCTCTTCGTTCCTGTCCTGTTCTTCACAGCCCTTTATATTCCTTTTTTTCCTGTCCATTTCTTTTCCCTTTCTGTTCCTTTTCCTGTCTTCTTCGTTCATGTCCTGTCCTTCACAGCCCTTTCCAGTCCTTTTTTTTTTTTTAATTCCTGTCCATTTCCTTTCCGTTTCTATTCCTTTCCTGTCATTTTCGTTTCTGTCGTCTCCTATCCAGCCCTTGCCAGTTTTTTTTTTTTTAAACTCCTGTCCATTTCCTTTCCGTTTCTATTCCTTTCCTGTCATTTTCGTTTCTGTCCTGTCCTTTCCCAGCCCTCTTCGCCTTTCAATGCTTTCCTTTCTTGTCCCTTTTCTTTCCAGTCATTTGTGTTCCTGTCCTTTTTCCTTTCCAGTCAGTTTGTTTCCTGTCCTTTTCCTTTCCAGTCATTTTGTTTCCTGTCCTTTTTCCTTTCCAGTCAGTTTGTTTCCTGTCCTTTTTCCTTCCAGTCAGTTTGTTTTTCCTGTCCTTTTCCTTTCCAGTCAGTTTGTTTCCGTCCTTTTTTCCTTTCCAGTCATTTTGTTTCCGACCCTTTTCCCTTTCCAGTCAGTTTGTTTCGTGTCCTTTTCCTTTCCAGTCAGTTTGTTTCGTGTCCTTTTCCTTTCCAGTCAGTTTGTTTCGTTCCTTTTTCCTTTCCAGTCATTTTGTTTCCGACCCTTTTTCCTTTCCAGTCAGTTTGTTTCGTGTCCTTTCCCTTTCCAGTCAGTTTGTTTCCTGTCCTTTTCCTTTCCAGTCAGTTTGTTTTCGTGTCCTTCTCCTTTCCAGTCAGTTTGTTTCCTGTCCTTTTCCTTTCCAGTCAGTTTGTTTCGTGTCCTTCTCCTTTCCAGTCAGTTTGTTTCCTGTCCTTTCCCTTTCCAGTCAGTTTGTTTCGTGTCCTTTTTTCCTTTCCAGTCAGTTTGTTTCCTGTCCTTTTTCCTTTCCAGTCAGTTTTTTTCCTGTCCTTTTCCTTTCCAGTCATTTTTTCCTTGTCCCTTTCCTTCTGTCCTGTCCTTTCCTTTCAAGTCCCTTTTTCTTTTTTTCTTTCTGAATTTGTCCTTTCCTGTCCTTTCTAACATCTTCCTTTCTTGCATGTCCTTTTCTTCTTTTTTTTTTTTTCATGACTTGAGCATTGACTTCAACACGGTGACAACCCTGACATGGCCCTTTGCGGTCGGCTGGGCTAGGAGCAACATTATATCTTTCTCTCCCCCCACCCTCTTTCTCTCTTTCTCTCTCCCCCTCTCAATCCGTCTCTCTCCCTCCCCCCTCTGTCTCTGTCCCCCCCTCCCAATTCCCCCCTCTCTTTCTCTCTCTCTCTCCCCTCTCTCTCTCTCTCTCTCTCTCTCTGTCTCTCCTCTCTCTCCCCTCTCAATCCGTCTCTCTCTCTCTCTATCTCTCTTCTCTCTCTCTTCTCTCTTCTGTCTTTCTCTCTCTGTCTCCCCCTCTCCTCTCTGTCCTCTCTCTCTCTCTCTCCCTCTCTGTCTCCCCCCCCCCCCCCCCCCCCCCCCCGTCTCTCTCTCTCTCTCTACCCCCCTCTCAATCCGTCTCTCTCTCTCCCCTCTCTCTCTCTCTCTCCCTCACTCTATATCCCTATCTCCTCTCTCTTTTTTTCCTTTCTGCTCTTTTTTCCTGTCTTTTCTTTCCTGTCCTTTCTTTCCTGTCCTTTCTTTCCTGTCCTTTCTTTCCTGTCCTTTCTTTCCTGTCCAGTTTGTACCTGTCATTTTTTTCTTCTGTTCTTTTCTGATCTATCCTTTTCGTTCTCTGTCCTTTTTTTTTTTTTTCTTTCTTTCCCGTTTTTTTTTCTTTTTTTTTTTTTCCCTAAACCACTCCCCCTCCCCCCCCCCCCCCCCCCCCTTCCTTCCCTATCCGTTTTGGTTCTCATTATCTTTGACCCTCCCTCCTCACAACCACAACTCTCCCCCCCCCCCCCCCAACCCCCACCCTGTACCTCCCTTCCCACTCATCTTCCTCGCTCCCTCCGTTTCTTTCTCCCCATCCCCTATCCCCCTTCGCCTCACCCCTCCCTCCCCCAGTATCCCCCCAACCAACAACAAGAAAGAAAGAAAGAAAGAAAGTAGAGAGAAAGAAGAAGAAGAAGACAATTAGATAAA
>JADBJO010001262.1:32500-40000 GCA_016801955.1 Conus betulinus | reverse complement strand
GAGGTGCTTTGAAAAATGAATATCATTTGTAACACCTATAGTCCCTGAAGACAGCGTTCATGTTGCTGGCTACAAAGAGGAACGGGATTATCAGTGGACACCAGCTGAATCAGAAGAGACTAGGGGTTGTGAAGACCCCCCCTCTCTCTCTCTCTCTCTCTCTCTCTCTCTCTCTCTCTCTCTCTCTCTCTCTCTGTGTGTCCAAATCCCTCTCTCTTACACACACACACACACACCACACACACGTGTGTGTATGTGTATATATATATACGCACATATATATATATATATATATATATATATATATATATATATATATATATATATACGAGGATGCAATGAGGGTACCACGCCAAAACCAGTTTTAAATGCGTGCGTGCGTGCGTGTGTGTGTGTGTGTGTGTGCTCGTGCGCGCTCTCATACGTGCACAGATAGATAGATAGATAGATAGATAGATAGATAGATAGATAGATAGATAGATAGATAGATAGACAGATAGATAGATAGATGGATAGATGGGCTTGTGTCTAATAGTTTGACAACATCTAGGAACCGATACTTTGCTTGTTGAGCGTGTGTTAGCGCTGGGAGAGGGCATGTGAAAAGGGAATAAAAATCATTTTCGTTTTAACAATGCTCACCTTCCACTTAGTAATACACTCACGTACTGAGTATATAATTGGTGCAAAATTCTGCAGAGTTTCTAATGCAAATTAGTCAATGACATGGATTTTTAACAAGACCATTTGAGTTATGAGCTTCTAATGTAACCATTTCTTTCGTATTATGTCCTGATATTGTGCAAGATTTGACCCCGCCCCCCACACCTCCCCCCCCCCCCCCACACCACCACACCCAACGCCACAAAACACAACACTTTATCACGCGCACGAACACACAAACACGCACACGCCACGCACGCACCCCCGCACAAACACGCATCATGTCCCCCCACTGTCCTCCCTACCGTACCGCCCCACCCATCCATTAAGCCTCTCCTCATACACACAAACACAAACACGCGCGCTGCGGCGCGCGCCGAGCACACACACACACACACACACACACACACACACCACACACAGATAGAGAGAGATACGGTGAGGTGAGGGGGAGAAGTGAGGAGAGAAGAGTCGGTGAGAGAGAGAAGGCGAGAGGGGGAGAGAGCTACATCCCCTATCTGCGAGCGACAGACATCTGACCCAATTTCTGGAGAGTTGAAAGAAATTACAAAACGTGTGCATGCTTACACTGTCTTTAATGGCAGAGAGTGCATCATTTTTACCGTGGACAGGTTGGACACTCCGGAATTACCGGCTTCGTTTTTCCATTTGCTTTGCCAAAAAAAAAAAAAAAAAAAAGCCGTCCTTGTGTAGACATGAAGACATGAATTCACTACGGGTCTTATCCCGCAGGAGGAGGTTAAAATAATTACTCCTGGCCACGCAGCATTTCACCGTGGAGGAAAAAATTTTTTTTTTTTTTGCAAAGCGACCAGCATTCATGACTGCAACATTTTAGTGGTGTTCCTGTCGAAAAAAAAAAAAAAAAAAAAGGAGCTCTGCGCGACAGTTATTTTATGGACAGCCAACCGTATTTCATAGGACAATTTTCGTGGAAAAGTGTCGCGCGACTATCTGTCAGGAAAGCGACAGTCGCCAAGTCGTTTCACGGGGAATACATATCGTTGCGACGGCGACAGTATCATACACGACACCGGCAGAGACTCGTTCAGAGATTGATGCGATCCCAAGACTTTCATGGCCAGTTCCATGATTCCCGTCTCTGTCGGGCAGCGAGTAGTATTAAATTAAAAAAAAAAAAAAAAATGGGGGAGGGGGGTTGGGGGGAAGCAGCCATGCAGTGTTGGGGATGGGGGGGGGGGGGGGGTCGTGAGGGGCGCCGTCGGGATGGAGGGTGGGAGGGTGGGGTAGGGTGTGGAGAGGGTAGGGAGTTTATCCAGGAAGGTTTGGGACAAAAGGAGCAAAGAGTGTACGTGAAGAAGGGGAGGGGGGTTTTTGTTATGTTTTTTTTATTAAATTATAGTTTTATTTATTTTTTTTGATTATTTTACTTTTGAGTTTTATATTTTTTTTTTTATTTTTTTTATTTTCTTTATTATTTTTTTTATGTTTTTTTTTTTGTTAAATACCTCCCTCCCTCGAATTTTTTTTAATTTGTTTATGGTGTTTTTTTATTATTTTTTTTTTTATTTTTTCTTTTTTATTATTTTTGTTTTTTTATTATTGTTTTTTATAATTTTTCTTTTTTTTTTTTACTTTTTTTGTTTTTTTGTTTTTTTTTTTTTATATTTTTCTTTTATTTATTTATTTTTAGTTTTTTTTTTATGTTTTTAATTTTTAAATTTAATATTATAAAAAGGGATGGCGGGGGTGCGGGGGGGGGGGGGGGGGGGGGGGCGGGGGGGGAGGACTAGGGAGAAATGGCAAAGACCCCCCCCCCCCCAGACAGGGTCGGACAAACCCCCATCCATTTCCCCGCCCGCCGACCTCCAAATCGCTCTGTCAGCGCCAAGGCGGGGAGCGGGGGCGGGGGGGGGGGGGGGGTCCAGGGGAGCGCGGTAGAAAAAGGAAAGCGGAAAACTAAAGACAGGGAGAAGACGCCGGGAGTTGTATGTGTGTGGGTGGGGGCTGGGGGGGTGGAGGGGGGTGGTGGAAGGGAATGGGAAACCCCCCCCCCCCCTGGAGGGCAGAAGTCGGGGAGCGAGATAAAAAAGAAAAAAACAACAAAGGAAAAAAAAAGGAAGGGGAAAAAGAAAAAACAGCGGCGCGAGCGATGGAAGGGGAGAGAGCATACCCCTCCCTGGCAGAGACAACAACAGCTGTAGTGTACAGTTCACAATCCATCCATCTTTTGACTTCTCCCAGGCGGAAAGACAGCCTGTCACAAACAGCGGCAAACACGAGGAGGAGCAAAGGTGCTGCCTGTCCACTTGCCTGCCTGCCTGCCTGCCTGCCTGTCTGTCTGTCTGTCTTTCTGTCTGTCTCCGTCCATCATGGTCAGTGTCGCTCAGGCGGACAGTGGTCATCTTCTGTCATCCATCAGACCTCCTCCAGCTAATCATCTTTCATCCTTTAAACTCCTCTCTCTCGTTCTAGTTGTCACTGTCCCCTCCCCCCCTCCACCACACACACACACACACTCAACCCATCCCATCCCACCTCTCTCTCTCTCTTTCCTTCTTCTCTCTCGCCTCCCCCCCCCCCCCTCCCCATCACTCTCCGCCCCGTAGAAGCTAAGGATGTCACTGAAGAGAGTAACGGGACACACTCACGTGCGTTTTGCTCTAGACAGAGCACAGTGCATGCGATGAACGAGCAAACCTCCAGCAGCACGTGCGAAAGAAAAACCAAACTGGTTTGACAAGGTGACAAGGGATCCCAGAACAGAGAGCGCGCAGCTAATAGCGCGCTGACTGTTGCACTCGCACACTCAACCCTCGCTGTAGGCCTACGAAGCTAACACCAAGGAGTCAGAGTTCTCCTGATAGAAAGTGGACAATAATTGGAAAGCTGACATTTGAACCAAAAGTAAACATCATCAGTGGGGGTGACGCAATGAAGTTTCGGTCAACGACACGCAGTGTTAAAATGAAAATGTGATATTTGCCTCCCACGTTGATTGCGAATGTAAAAAAAAAAAACACATTTTGAAAATATTGCCCCCGGAACGAAGTCATCGCGTGAGTGTGGATCCAAAGGAAGTTTACAAGACCTGTAGGATAACGTTTCTGACTTAGACAGAAAAAAAATATAAATGCGAAGCACGTTTCCATGTCTTAAAAGCGGCAAAAGTGACGGGACGACATGAAAAATAATCACTGAACTTTTATAGTTAAGACAGCTGAGCCTACTTCTAGTATTTTTAACAAAACTGTTTAGTTATCAAGCATATCAAAATAACTATTGCGCTACAACCTCCATTCGAGGTGCCATTATTTCATTGCTGAAGACAGGCGATTTTACTAACTCTTAATGTCAGAGGCATTTCTTCACGCAGTAGCTTATCGTTCGTTCAGTTTTCACGTCTGTCATGAATCAGCCGTTTGTGCCAACAGGCAAAGAAGGAAAAAATGAGCGAAAAGCAAGCTAGATTCCGCAAACACTCTTCAGTAGACCATGACTTTATTGCATGGTCAAAAAAAAGCCTTAAAATTCAAGTGCTTTCATCGATTGTCAGATGGCATTTGATGCTGTAGATCACAATACGCCTTGACAAGTGTTTTCAAAGTAAACTCGCGCCTCTTTGGAAACGATTTGTATGTTAAATGATATACATTTAAAGTTCTGTCCAACGTTGTACTCTGTAACTGGGGGTCGCAACGTGTGTGAATTCTTCGAATCACTGTCCGGCGTTAAACAGGGCTGTCTAATGTGTCCTTTGATATTTCACCTGTTAAGTAATGACGTGGCCCAAGAAGTCACGGATAATGGTAAAAGCAGATTTCAGCTTTTGTATGGACAAGATTATTTTTTTTAAGTGTTTGCTTTTAATGTTGTTTAGTTTTCTTAGCGTATGTATGGACTGTAGGCAGAATTTCTGTGTTTTCTTTTTCATCATGTACTGATAATTGATTATCTCCCTTACAGATTTTCTGATCCATTCAATCATTTTCCCACTCAAACGTGTGCCCCTTATATGCAGGTGGATGACTCTACAATTACATCCTTGAATTCTCTCTCTCTCTCTCTCTCTCTCTCTCTCTCTCTCTCTCTCTCTCTTATATATATATATATATATATATGTGTGTGTGTGTGTGTGTTGTGTGTGTGTGTGTGTGTGTGTGTGTGTGTGTGTGTGTGTGTGTGTGTGTGTGTGTGCATTCATTCGAGCGTGCGTGCGAGCGAACGTGCGTACATGCATGCGAATGTGTCCCCCATCTCCGTCTCTCTCTATTTCTGTCTCTCACATTTATTGTGTCAGTGTGTATGTGTGTGTCAGTGAGATGGGGGATGTGTGAGCACACGCTCATGTACTCGCCTGTTAGTGAATATGCAAAATGTGTACGTTCTGAGGACGATTGTAATTCATCTCCACGGTGTGAATGATACAAAAAGAAGCGTTAGAATCCCGATTGTATTTCTGTCTTCTTTGTAAACAAAAGATAACATCATTCTTGGTCAAACTATCCCCTGTTCTCTCAACCCCACCCACCCGCCACAACCCCCCATCCTCCAATTCTTCAAGAAACAAATACCAACAACAGATGATGCTGAGCCACACGTTTTAAAACATGCTGCTGTTTCACACACACACACACACACACACACACACACACACACACACACACACACACACACACACTTAAATGCTGTGCTGGAAACATCCCATTGTTACAGGTAAACAGTAGACATGATACAAGGGATGTGCCAGACTTTATCGCAACGTTGCCGACATTTGAAGACGGTAAAAACATCAGGCATTTGATCTGTGTTTTGTTTTGTTTGTTTACCGTGCGAAAGTGCCAATCTTCTGGGTTATCAAAGTTCAGAAAGTACCACTTTTGAATCATGAACCACATAGCTGCATGACGTCACTTTTAAAAAAGCGCTGTCAGCAACCGACGAGGGAAAAGGAAAGGAAGACTGATACTGCTGCAGAGTGAACATCTTTTTAAACATCAATCTGGTGCCAAAGATTCGGGTCATGGATATTTACTTGAGCAGACTATGGGCAAAGTGAACGGAGACGGACAAACAAATGGAATGAATTACAAACTCAGTTTGTCTACACTGCAGACCTTTTTTTTTTTCACAGCGATCAAAGAAAATCCTTCTTAGTCGAAAAGTAATCTTTAACCCTGCTGAATAAAAATGATGAATTGGTTCCTTTCACAGCCGAATATGCTAAATTACCGACTGCACAGCCAAGTCTGATGGGAAATAGGCCTGCTCTCCTTATTCTTCCGCCTTCGTACAAACCCATCTGTCAGGATATCCTTTCCCCCCTTTCCCCCTCTCCTCTTTATCCATTTCCCGTTCTCTCTTTATGTACCGCCTGAACCCTCACTCATTCCAGCTTTCCAAACACACCTACATCCAGCTCGTTAGTGGCAATTTCTGCATCGGTGGTCTACGAGAAGAATTCAATTTTCTCCTTAGATCGGAGGGTTTTTTTTTTTGTTTTTTTTTTTTTTTTTTTGTTTTTGTTTTTTTTAAAGAAACGTACCCAGAGGTACGCTGTTAGTTGCAGTTCTTTTCAAACGAAAACAAAATTGCACTAGATGACATCATTAGGAAGGACGTCTTGTCGCCTTCAAGAAAGCCGTCATCTGACCTTCTAGCTAAAGGGAAGGGATTATCCGCATCCAGGCTCACAAGAAATCATTGACGTATAGACGCTTTCTAATCTGTTCACTGAAATTCTTTCAATCAATGGATTATCCCCTCTCACAGGGGATAATGTGGATATAGCCAAAGGAAGAGCGCTAACTCAGCTTTGATCCTAAAGGAGGCCGACTCATCACTCTGTGATTCAAAGGAAGTTGATTGACTATATTCGTCCAAGAGGGAACGGGTCACTATATTTGACCCATAGAGAAGGTCACGAAGTACACGTTGACCCAGGGAGGTTGACTGATTACGCTTCGACCCTAAATCACAGGGAAAGCTAACTGACCATTCTGCGCTTCGACAGAAATGGAAGTGAAGCGGACAGCAAAACTGCTGAAGGGAGGTGTACTTACTACACTTTGACCCAAGAGAGTAGTCACCAAACTATGCTTTGACTCCAAGGGAATCTTAGTACACTTTGACCCACAGGGAAACTTGCTAATCTAATCTATTAGTATCCAAAGAGAAATGTTCTAAACTGCGCTTTGACCGACAAGAAAACGGAACTTACCAGCAATTTGCCTGTGACTTACCGAGAGACGTCTTGGCTCGTCATTTCTCATGATGATCCTTCAGTGTGCTTCAACAGCGCGTATCACTTTCACTGACGTCCACACTTCTGACACGAAACGTTCCACATTGATCTCTGATGTTCCCGCTCATGCGACACATTCCACATTCCCGTTGACGTCACGTACACCGCATTCCCCCATTGATATGACACATTCCACAACCCCACTGACGTCTAACATTCCACGTTCCCACTGACTCGTTGCATTCCGCGTGAAATATTCCAGATTCCCCGGTGACGTAGTACATTTCACATTCCCACTGAACTACTACTTTCCACATTCCCAAGAAGGGTACTTTTCGTTTTTTTTTCTCACTGAAGTGTTTGAATTTCACGTTTCCTCTGACGACGTGGCGCCATCCACGTCCCCACTAACGTGGTAGACTCCACATGCCCACTGATGTGACGTCATACATTCCCACGTCCCATATTCCCGTTGTGAACGTGGTAATTCAATTTATCAACTGATGTGGTACAGTTAAGATCCCCTCACTGACGTGGTGCATTTCACATTCCCACTGATTTGATGCATTTCACATTCCCCACTGATTTGATTTGGTGCATTTCACATTCCC
>JADBJO010001261.1:407500-456926 GCA_016801955.1 Conus betulinus | reverse complement strand
GCCGGTAAAAAATGTTATAACTTAGGCACCACCACAACAAAGAAGAAGTTGCAGCAATGCTAGGTCTGTTGACAGGATTGCATCGTATCAGTCAAAACTCTTAATCTCTCTGTGGACTGCTGGCACTGAGATGTGAAAGACACAACATAAGCTGGGGCTGGAAAGACTGCGTCACAGGAGTAATGTCCATGGAAAGTGCCACGAGACTGAGCCGGTGGAAAGATTTTTGTGTTTTACACACCTAGGTCATGTTTTACACCAGTTGTCTGTATTGTGGGTGGATCCCTGGATCACATAGAGGAGATATGGAAGGAGGCATATCAGCAGCACAGCCCCTGTCTGCAGCTGACCAGCCTCCTGTGGAATGTGTGGACAGCCATTGTCTTTGTCTTCATTTCTCCTGCTTGTCAATTCTGTATGCCTTGCATCCAATGCAAAGTTCTCATCTGAGTGTGTCACCTTACAATTCCCTATCCATCCAAAGCAATGCAAGCTGCCAGGGTGGACAACATTCTTTACTCTCTCCTGCAGTGCAAATTGCCACAGGAGATGATAATCAAATTCTGTACCCTCTCATTGGCAGTGTAAGCTGCCATGTAAGATTAAAATTCTTTACCTCTTCATGCAGTGCAAGCTGCCATGTTGGACTTACCGTTGTGACCTCTGCATGCAGTGTAATGCTGCCATGTAAGACTTAACCCATCTTTACCTCTTTATGCAGTTGTAACGCTGCCATAGGTAAGGTAGGACAACAATCCTACACTCTTACATGAGTGTAAACTCTTGCCATTGTAAGAATGTTAACATCTTTACCTTTTCATTGCAGTTGCAAGCTTTCCGTGTTGGGCTAACACGGCCTATTAGCCATTCATGTAATTACAGCAAGTTAACTATGTCAAAGTTAGACTCCATGTCCTACACATGTCAGTTGCCCAGTGTTGGACTCTAATTCTCTCTCTGTCTTGCACTTTTACAATCAGTGTAAGCTCTGCGGTGCTGCGACCAATATCTATCTATCTCGCGCCCCCTTCAGGGTCCGTTCCCATGTTGGCCTAATTCTCTCTCTCTCTTCTATCCTATGGCGTCTTCTATCTTCGGGTCAGGTCCCATGGTGGCCTAATTCTATCTCTCGCTCTCGGCTCTTCAGGGTCAGTTCCCACGTTGGCCTCCCATAGTCTCTCTCTTCCCCCTACAGTCGATCAGTTCCCAAGTGGACCTAATTCTATCTTTCTCCTTTCACAGTGTGTTCGTGGTGTCTGTGGGCTAAGTTCTCTCTACTCTCCTCGACAGTGTCAGTTTCCCAGGTTGGGCTAAGTCTATATTCTCTCGTCCCTTCAGTGATAAGTTCCGATGTTGCGCCTCATTTGTAATTATCTATCTTCTCCCATTTTCAGTGTCAGTTCCTCTGTTGGCCTTAATTCTCTCATCTCTCACTTCAGTGTCAGTTTCCCATGTTGGACTAATTCTCTCTCTCTCTCTCCCTTCAGTGTCTGTCCAAGTTGGCCTAATTGTCAAAACTCTCTCTTACTCATGTGTCTAATCAGTTGTCCCCCTTCCCATGTTGGCGCTAATATTCTCTACTTCTCTCCATTCAGTGCAAGCTCCCATGTTGGGCCTAAGGTTCTCTATTCCTTCATCGAGTGTGAGTTTCCATGTTGGGCTTATGCTATTCTACAGCTAGGACAAGTCTTATATTGTGGACTGAAGCTAAATCCAATGATTTCCTACCACAGCAAAATGTCCAAACAATGAAAAAAAAAGGGAGGACTAAAGGATCCTTTCATCTGATTCAATCCTTGTGCCCAGGCATTTTTAAGGCACAGCCTGCTGAACATGGCCATGAGCCTGTCACCCAACCAATGCTCAGGTGCTGACAGAAGTGATATCCTCAAACTGATTTAACTCCAATACTATGTGCAAGTAGCTGTGAACAAATTTGAGAGAGCCAGAAAACAAAAAAGACTGATGTTAACATGTTTAAGTTTTCAGTCTTTTGACCCTATATGAGTCTGCTGTGTACATTCAAATACAAGTCGGGTAAAAGAAGGTAATAATTGAAGTTTGTCAAAGCATTATAAGACCTAAAAACTACATAATACTTTATAGGATTTTAATATGTCACAATGCAAGTCTTCTGTCAAAACGATATGAAGTTTTTCATATCTTAGTAGAGAATATTTCTCAAGAGTATAAGAGTTTGAAAAATGAAGCACCCAGGTTGTTCATGTAAGGAAAATAATGTATTTTTTTTAAACGCACACAGGGGGTTGATTCATCCCTTCAAAAAAACATTGTTTTTTTTTGTTATGCGGCAACCAATGATGGAATCTCACACAGCAGTGTGTAATCCAGCCTGTGTCAACTGGTAGTGCGCACGGGGGTCTTGGTGACCCGTTACCGCGCGGGATAAAAAGTGCAAAGTTGCGTTAACTGTGCCTGTTTTGCATCAAGCTTGCTGGCGACACAAGATGTGTAAAATGAAAAATTCTTTTTTCCCGTGCAAGAGCAGTCTCTCAAGTGAGTTTTATGCCCCTTCTTTTGGCTGTTTTAAGCGCGGGGTTGGTTACTGTATACCACTTCCCACCAGCATATCCAAAGGCAGCTTCGTATGGGCAAATAACACATCCATCAGCCGATCAAGTGGCCATACGAAACCGTCTTCACCACTTTCGGCCTGGCAGATCACGTCGCCCAGCTGTTCGAGCGCCCGACCTGCTAGCAAGCCATAGGCTGGCTCGCGAGCTTTCTGGCCATCGTCATGTGAGATGGAACCAACAACAGTTCGGTCCAGGTCCTCTTTTCAGATGAGTCTGCGTTTTGTCTTAGTCTTGAAACAATGAACGGCTGCAACGAACTAGAGTTTTGGAGGCGTTGTTGGTGAACGTTACATTGATGCAACCATAGTTCGCCAGGCCCAGGGGATCTTTGGGGGAGGATCTGTTATGGTATGGGGTTGCCTCCAAGCCTCCACCAAAGGACACTGCCCTCTACCATATTGATGGAAACTCCACAGCATCGTCTACGTGCGGGATGAAATCTGGCGCCTTTGGCGTTGTTGCCGTCCATTACGCATGTGGCAAGCACGGATAGGACCCATGGCAGTCTTCCCAAGACGACAAATGCTCACTCGCCACATAGGGCCGGGGTTGGCCGAAAACTTCATTGTGCAGGGCCGGCAAATCAACAGGATGATCTTCCCCGGCATTATAGTCCTCCGCGACCTCAATCCCGATGTCGAGCAAATTGATGTTGGGTATGAGTGGGTGGAGACGTGTTGAAGGAGAACCGCATCCACTCTCCCCAGAGGACCGTGGCGCAGATCCTCTTCTCACAATGCTGCACTTCCTGGAATGGGGCAGAGGAATCCTCATAGTGGTTGCATCAGAACACTCGCGTCGAACTCGCCATGAGGAGTCGCTGGCGTGGAATGTCTCGCCCGAATGGCCGGTGGCCCACAACCCACGATTGAAATGGATTTTGTGACTGACAGAGGGATTGTTTAGCTGACACGTTGCATTTTTCGAACCTGACTCGTGTTTAATGTCTGAAATAAACAAAACGGTTCATCGATCCCAATGAAATTCAATGTACGTTGCTGGAACAAGATAATGAATTAAATCTGTTCCCACAATTCAAAATCGTGGCTTTTATATTTGGAAATTATGCGGGTACATGTAAACTGTGCTTCGTTGTGAGTCCATATCCTAAGCAATTTTCCAATGAGGTCTTTACTCAGAGAAACGGCAATAAGACCAAACACAGCTGACATACTCAAACACTAACTGACCCCAAAATTGGCGGGAAGGAATCAGAAACTGTATATTTGACATATGGCTTGAAGTTTTTTAGAATAGCATTGCATCAATGAGACCCACATCTAACAGAGGACAAGTGATTTAGTCCTTGTGAGGGACGAACGCTCACAATCAGTCTATTGAAGCGGTTCCAAGTCGTGCTATAGGACATTTGTGCCCGTAGAGAAAACAAGTCACCAAAAATTACGAAGGCGAACAATTACCAGTGGCCATCATATTTATGAGTTAACACTAATCTCGGCGGAATGAGAAAAAATCTAGGTCCCCCCATTATTATAGGGAATTTAGGGAGGGGGGTTGGGGCGGGGGGGGGGGGGGCAGCAGGGAGGTCAGATGTAAAAATTAAATGGGCAAGAAAACTAACGCAAATATATGAAAATCTCAAGGGCTGGCATAGCGGAACCATGTAATCCTTTCTAAAGCCCGCATATTTGTCTGCCTGCTCTGAGGGCCTCCCAGTATCGTCTCGCGGGGTCCGGAAACTGCATAGAGGTAGGACAGGCTGGATCGGGTATCTGCAACTCTTGACGTATTTGCAGCTTCAAATTCGAGATGACGACACCACAGTAAAATGACGGCTGGGGTTCCACCCACCAGGTGCAAAAGCCGTCCAATAGCCCCGCCCACGCAATCAAGCCCTAGCGAAGCGTAGGTAAAGGCAAAACCTAAAAAACGTGTGCTGAGGAAAAAGTCACTGTATAAATATTGACAGAGATAGCAAATAGTATAAAATGTAGGGGGGCAATCTTGAGCCTACGCTTGAGGATCCACCAAGGAGTGCATTAAGGAGATCAAAAGACAAATATAAAGACAGACAGGAAATAATACAAATAACCTGATTTATCGCGAAACGAAATTGGAAATGAAATGAGGCAAGGGACCAGTAAACACTAAAACAGTAAACAAGTGGGGTAGTCTTTGCCCTCCCATAAGGAACCTAAACACAGAGTAACTTTATCCAAGACTGGCACAGCCTTTTAAAAACTTGAATAAAGTCAGACTCAATACAAAGACGAACAATCTAATAGTGGGGGGAAAACAAGCGCAGGCCAACAACTAATTGTCTTCATAGTAATGACTTGGGCAAAAACTTTGAACTTAAGGAGGGGGGGGAGGGGGGGGTGGGGGGGGGGCCCAGGCTGGAGGTTTGAAGATGTAAAAAACTATCCTTTTTTGTATGTTGTTATTTGGCTGCTCCCAAATTCCTGACGCCACTCAGACGCATTGTAGCGCCCATGCGCTCATTCAACACCTCTCGTCCCAGCACAGCTTTGGCCGTCCCCAGGGAGCAGTTCAATGTCAAGGGCGTCAAAGAGGAACAACCGGAGGAGAGGGAGCACAGCTGCACTGCTGCTGGTATTCAAGTGGTGTTCAGTGGCACAGTTCTGATTAAGATACGCACTGACACCACTACCACCAACAATATTGCTTAGTCGTCCCGGATGCCGCCCCATGGCGTGACGTGAGTTTCTTCCCTCCAGCGGAATGCAGGCGCCATCACGTAGTTCCCAACGGACAGCCCCATGGACTCGCCGCTACTGGTGATCGACGGGATCAAACCAACGGCACAGCAAGTCCGCGAGAGGATCATCCCCCCCCGCACTGAGGTCAAACAGAGAGCAGGGCATGACGGGCACCAGAATCTGAGACAGCTTTTTTTTTTTTTGTTTTTTTGTGCTGTAAGTCTGATCGATTGAGAATGAGGAGATTAAGATTGATGTGCTACGGATTTCCATTTTGGGTCTGCGCTACATGACGGGTCTTACTCTTACGATTTCCTTTCAAGAATATTAATATATCTGGCGGGTAACAGCTGCCCAGCGACGGAGCCTTATCAAGGCCCGCTGCAGTGTCTGGTTCAGGAAATTCCGAGACTCACTCTCAGACCCGCCATCATTAGTGGATGAAACTCGACTGCCGTCTCGGGTCCTAGCTAGGAGCTTCCCCCCTGAGTGGTCGAGCAGCATAAAGTACTTAGAACTCTGTGGTCGGAGTTATCAGGTTTAGTTGGGGCAGAAAAACCCCCCCCCGCCTCTGAGGGATTCAAACCCCGCTCCGCAGGCGTAAGTGTAGACCTTGCTGAGGCTGGCCAGTCTTCCTTCACTTTGCACCATCACTTCAAGCACACAGAGGGAGACACACAATCATCGGCCACCGCAAGGGTGCCCTGGAAAGACAAAGACATGTGGCCAAAACCGTCCGCTTCCCTGGCAGTGTTCCTATTGGGATGGTTGTCTACACTCTCGTCTATTGGTGGGCCAAATACCAATGTTAGAAGAAAGTCTCCGCGTGTAAGGTGTGGATTTTATACAATACATCTATAACACCTTACAACCCCTGACTAGCTAGTTACATGACATGAGAAGGTGGACGAAGTCATAGACCAAGCAGGAGTGGATCAAAAACACAGACAGTATTTGGAGGAATAGTCGGGGAAGGCCCACAGCAAGAGACAGAGAGAAATGAGCCGAGAAGCATATACGAGACAGGGGAAATTGAGTGGACCCATGGAAATTTCCTGAAAATAATTTGGGAATAGCGAATTCCATTCGTCAGTTGAACCATAGCAAAAATCCCCAAGTCAAGCATCTTATCGCTTGGTGCGAAGTATAACTCACATGCGGCATAGGTCATTCCGATTGGCCTTTTCACTAATCTGAAGCCATTTTTGCCAACCCACACAAACGCCTCTCATTGGTCCGTCGATCAAAAACAACATCCTGGAACAAGTATGAGTCGACATAGAGTGAACGCTGTCGATAAAACAACTCAGCCATTGTGTTGTCATCGGAGTACTTGTTATGAACACAGAAAACAAAGACACACAGTACTGCCTATATACCCTTAAGTCAAAGTGGACCATTTCAATGACTACTGAGAAATAAGTCTAAAATCCTTTTTTTGTTAATTACATCCGATTTAAAGGCAAAATTCATGCACGCTAATTGTCTTCCTGTTTCCGAAATTAGGGTGGACATTGAGACCAGGCCCTGAGATCTATGGTCATTACATTATTTTGCAGGAAAATCAATCGTTCATTAACACTTTACAGAACAAAGTGTTGAGATAGTCGTTGTTGTATTCGAAACTAAAATGTTAGCTAACTTGCAACTTAACTATAAAAGGGTTCGTTAAAAAAAACCATGCACTGCCGCAGACAAGAATTGTGTTTTTTTTTTCATTAATACATTCAGAGAACTAACTGCACATTATAACATGGACCGGCACAGAGTCGGCCATTCAGATGTGGCGCTCCCGTATCCCGACGGACCCAGTGATTTGCCCAAACATAAAACAGTGATGTAGGTTGCTATTAAGGTTGTCATCGACCAGGGTCCCGGCTGACCCAGCCGCCATGCTTAGGTGAGAACCCTCCATCCCTATACATTCCCCTCCTTCACTTTTTGCACCCAGGTGTGGCTCTTACCTGTATCTATATGACCTGAAGTGAGCGGACAATAAAATTTCCCCTCGCCTCCCCTCCCCCATCTTTTTTTTTCTTTCCCGCAGTTTTTTCTGGCTTCTGAACAAATACACACATCTTTCTAGACAACTAACAATCTTTGAAAGCTGGTCAAAAGCCCAGCTCTTTATACACAGTCACGCTTTGTAGATGCAAAGTGACATACGGTCCCAATAAACTATACATGTTGTGAATTCAATGCACTTGGGGAAATGAAAGTGGGCTTCTGGTCCGTGAAACGTCTTTCAAAGTCTAATCTCGAGACTGGCAATACTTTGCTGGAAAACGGTCCTGCAGATGTATAACTACAACAACACGCATTTTCAAGACGTTTGCTGTTATAATGTGATGAAATAAAAATTCACTTCGCGTACTGTTTCAAACCAAGTCCCCATGGATGAGGAAAACTTTGACGTCACTTATTGGGGCTGCCTACATACTCTAAGGTGACCATCAACCAAAAATTTTAACTAAAAGCTGGCATATGATCACTGTTCAATGTGTCACCAAGGATGCGCCAGTAATAGAGGGTTCTAGTGCCATGAAGTTAGATGTGAAGCACTTGCCTTTTGTCAGCAGCCCACTTATTGAAATACACACCCACACCGTATTCAAGAGAAGTTGAGCAAGGCCCAGATATGGCTGATTATTTCCTTTACCTTTGACTGAATGTGAAAATGTCCACCTTGGTGGATCGTTATGGTTTGATCAGAAATATTCAAGTGTTTCACTTTTACTCTTTGTCAAACATTTGATACACTCTGTCAAGCTGACAAATTATTACAAGGTCCAAGAGCAGACCTGTAAAGGATGGAGGCTTGACTGGGAGTTCCAACAGAGAAAAAGACCCAAGAATCTGAGGAAAAACAAGCCTAAAATTGATAACCATTTTTCCTTTGGGAGGTAAAACTAGTGCAATGAACGAAACATTTCCTAGAAAAACCCCAGAAGTCTTCATCATGCAGATGGATTTTTTACTTGGTGGTAAATCTTGAATGATACAAAGAACGATAAGCCTTCAGGAAAAATAAGAGGTCTCAGTCTTTTCCTTCCGTTTTCTTACTGAGGGTTCACTGTGTTACACGCTAGACTGCGACATGTCTGACAAAAAAAGTCCTGTTCAAAGGAAAGGGGGAAGGGTGTGGAGTACTGCTATGGAACCAAGACTGAAAAAATAAAAAAGTGAAAAAATGAAAGACCACTCATAGCAATTTGTTCCGGTTTAAGTCCTTCTTGGGCTGACTTGTCCCTTCTTTTTCTTGCTTGAAGGTCATATCTGCCAGTGGCATCAGTATAACCTGGATTGAGAATGAAAAAATAAGGAATGAGGTAGTTTTCATGGTGATGCGTAGCAGAAGTAGTAGTACTTCAGTGTTATGTTGGTCACAACGATGTGATATTAGACGAAAGAGAGAGAGAAAGAGAGATCAGGCACTGCCCCATAGTGTTCGTGACTATGTAAGTGTATGCAATAATGTGGCTTATTGGGCGACTGAAGGTGCATTATTGACCTGTCCCTCTAACATCCGTGCAAAGTGAAGTGAGGTGTGTGTGTGTGTCGCTGCCCCCAAGCGTCGAACGTGTGTGCAAGCGTGCATGTTTGTGTGCGATGTCGGTGTGTGTGTGTGTACCATCAAAGAATTTTGGACCAAGCTATACTTAAACCTGAGGATCCAACCTATAGTAATAACACAAGTGCATTACTGGAGGAGGGCAGGGAGAGAGAGGAGTAGGTGTTAAATATATGGGACATGTCCTCCATTTCAAAACGGCACCAGATCACAGTGTTGAACTCTATGGAACATTTTGCATTCAAAATTCCCACCAGATCACAAGTGAATACCTGAATCTACGGGACAATCCTGCATCAAACCCCTACCAGATCACAGTGTTAATATCTAGGCGTAATATTCTGCATTCTCAAACCCACCAGATCACACTGTTTGTTGTGATCTCATGGGAACAAAATCCTGTATTCCAAACCCCACCCACCGATCACAGTGTTGAAATATATGGGAATATTCGGTCATCGCAAAACCCCAACAAGCGCTATCAATGCGACAATATCGGCATTTAAGTTCCTGCATTCTCAAAAACAGCCACCACGATTACACAATGCATTTGAGGGGACAGCCGCTGTCTGTTGTCAACTAGGAAGGCGGAACTACCATCAAAGTCTACCGATCTGCGATTTACTATTTGTCGGTTCGATCTAGTAGTCGCGTACCATTCAATGGACGCTACTGACCAAGAAAGCACGATGATGGAACATCATTGTTTTGTTTGAACCACTACTGCTGCCGCAGGGGAAGGTCCAAATTGTTGTGAACCTCAGGATGTTGAACCATGCTATCACTCTTCTCATCCCGGAGAATAACGCCTATGACAGAATAACGGCCAACGACAGAAAAATTCACTGAGTCTGTCTAGACCCTCGTTTTTGTTATTTGCCTTATTGTTCGACAGTAGGCTAATTTTACAATTAGCACAAGGGCCGTAGCTATGGAAGCTCTGTATTACAGACCTGTGGTGTGTTGAAAGGGTAGCAGATTGGCCGGAAAGTGCCCTGAACATGGATTTGTTTGACATTGGGGTGTCTCCTGTTGCTATCCACTGTCTCGGTACCTGACTACTCGAGATTTTTACTTTTGTGCATCCTATTTTTGCCTGTGCTTTGATCTGTGCCATGCTGCGTCTGAGGTGATTACGGTATTCGCCTAGGAAGGCCTTTTGAAGTCCTTTAGTGAGGGAAATATACCATTGAGTACAAAAATTGACCATGGCCGTTTTTACCCAGTGTATATTAAAAAAACACCATTATAAAAATGTAAGTGGTTGCAGACAATAAAGCCATTCTTTATTTCCTCAACACTTGTAATGTTCTCGTTTATCCTTCTTACCCGCCTTGGCACAAGCTGCAATCGGTTCGGATGTCTATGGTGACTGCCGAATTCCAACGCGCATTTATTGTCTGCCACTGAATGCCCTAGTTCCGTTTTGGGGCCCTGTAGCGCGACTACTGTTTTTTTGCAGCGCTTTGTTGTTGCGCTGGCATTTCGTGTTCCCTATCATCACTGTTCGTCTCTAGTTGTCATGTTACAATTGCTGTCGTAGATTGCCGAGTTTTTGTGGTTTCATACCGGCTTCCCGAGTGATGCACTAGAATTAAATGGCTCTCTATATGCTTAGTTGCCACAGACGGGTTCGACAGATAAGAACTGTATTCCCATGCCTTTCCACTCCTGCCATCTCAATGTCATCGATTTCCAAATGCCCTACCATAATGTGACGCGCTTGATCACTTGATATAGATTGTCATCTCACTTGCAAGCATTCGGGATTTTTATACAAGAACAGACTGAAAAACAAAACACACTTGACTAGCCTTATCTGGACAGCTACGACAGGAGCTAGAAGGCTTACATCTAGCAAGATATAGAAGGTATTGTCTACTACACTCTCTCTTAAGGATTATTCGTTTAGGAAATTTCATCAATTTTGCCCCTAATTAGGTTCATGCTCTTGACGTTATGACTCCCATGTCACTCATCAACCCTTGTTCCAGACCCAGCCATTCCCCTAGTCAATAACCATGTAACTCCAGGGAAGCCAATTCCCTCTGCAGAAATGGCCTTCGCTGTGGTGGAGCAATTCAAACCCATTACTACCCCCCGCTATCATGCTTGGCTTGACGCTACTGCCTCACTATCGAGGTTCTAGCAACGTGAGCTATCGGCGCCCCCCCTTTCTTCGAAGGCTGCCTTTCACCAGACCCAAAGATCCTCCACATAGAGCAGCATACCCATAAGACAAACAAACATTTGTGCACCGCGACTTGCAGAGAGCACTGTTGGTAATTAGAGATGTACCCCAAACTTCGTCGTAAGCTCGGGACATGGATTGGTTATGCCACTCGAATTTATTGGATCCACCGTAACTCTCTCTCATGCATCTAAGCAACTTGGACCACCCCACTTCAACACGAACCAGTCAGTGTAATGATTTCTAGTGCTTAGAAGGGACATGGGGAGAACTGGAGGACAAAGAAGCAAGAAAAAGAACAGTTAGGCGGCCAGCTTGAACTTTCTGTTCACCTGAAAATCTTGATTTGAAAGAAATTTCATGGCCCTGGAGCAACCCTATGATCTCCTGCGATGCTGCCAAGAAGAAGCAGCCTCAATATGTGTGCGAGCTCTTGTCTCCCACTCACAGGGCGGGCCACTTCAGGTTGTCTCCTTGTTGCCATTAGATGACTCGCACTGTCCCGAGAGTACACGTGAATAAAGCTTCACAAATTATGAAACCGAACATGCACATGGGCATATGTTTTGTTGTGTGAAAGGTTGGTGTTTGTTTTCCATATCCCATTAAACAACGAAGGGAACGTCACAATCTGTTAGTTTAGCGTAGCAACTCTGTTTAACCTCCCAACATTTGTAGGTGTCTATCAATGTTGGGATAGGACCGCGCAGACCAATGCACTGATGCTATCAATGATGGGAGTTCCTCTGTTTGGGTTTGGCACGGCTGAAACCTGAATGTAGGGTGTGTCCCCCAAGGCGGATGTCACCCAGTTGCCCATCTCGCACCTCGAGTGCCCTACACAAGACACATCCAGTACACCCCGTATTGACGGTCGGTCTTTATTCTGTTCCGAATGTGGATAGAAACCCCCAATGGTTTCCTTATAGCCCCCCACCAGTCTTGAAATAAGTACTTAATAAACGTCCTCCCCTGTCCCCCCGACATGATCTATTTTGTTTACCGGTCTATACAAGACACGTTGCCCAGGCCCACCCACCCCGACGCCTCCTCCTCCCAGTCATTTCCATCTCCCATCATCACCCAGTGTTCTTGGCGCTTTTGGGTTTGGCAGATTCATTTCTGCCGTACCGGGTACGCCTGCAAAACCTTACACACACACCAAATATTCCTCTCTACTCGCGGGCGCAGTGCCTTAGAGTATGTTGTTGTTTGGGCGTGGGGAGGAGGGGGAGGGGAAAGCGAGAGTGAGACACTGATTGTTCGATTGCTTTAAGGTGGGTGATTTGTATGTGATTAAAGCTGCCTCCTTCATATGTAGTAGTTTCCTTAGCTTTGCACCACTCACTTTTTGACGTGGTTGACAACGCCACTAGTTCGATTTTGACATACTGATGTTTGGTACCTTACTCCTTTCCTTTTCTGTGCAGTTTTTCTTCCCCGCACCGTGCAATTATTTGAGCCTTTGCACCTTTTAACAGTGGGCAATGTATATTTCCTACCGCCTGATATAGTGTCTAGACAGTGTTACTTTTTCGTATAGTTTGGATTGAACCAAGTTGATTTTCTGATGGTGCACTTACACTTGTCACAATCATTTTCACATTCATTCTCTACAGCTGACGTGACCGTTTCTGACTTATATCTTAAGACGTCACTGCTCCCCAAAAGCATAAGAGCTAAGTACAAAACAGGAAGTTCCACATTGAGGCCGCTCTTCAGACACCTGTTTGTTGGGCAAGAAAAATTAAGCCACTTTCGTCTATCAAAAGCTTGTCTGTTCTTGCCAATGTGTTCATTGCTTCGTTTCACTATTGCTGATACCCACGCACACCTTCCGCGCGCCACCCTCGTGGCACCCCCACACCCAGTCTCTACTATTGTGTGTGCATTTGTCCCAACAATATTCATTGTTCTCTATACCTCCCCGCACTACCCCTTATCATCCTAGCAAATTTGCAGAAAACCATTTGTTGTATCGTGCAAGTAATTGTAGAATTGATCTCCCTTCCCCTTCCTCCAGGTTTGCAAACTTCACCCCTTAACCTTTGCTCTCTCACCCTTGTGGCTTTTTTTATACAGTGGGATGAAACACACTTAAAGTTAACGGATCATGAGCGGGGCACCCCCGGAGGGGGCGCCCCGGAGGAGGAGGTCCCCCTCCCTTCATGTTTCCCCACACAACAACCTAAAACAAAACAAAAAACACCATTTACCCGAACACAAAACCACCATCAACGCTAGTTGCTAGCCGCGACGCCAAGCGCCCCCATGACTGGGTGGCTTTTAACCGATTGCGCTGAGCAAGCAAATGACCCCAGTACATTTCAGTGTATAAAAAAGTGCAGCAGCTTATAGGGTTGGAGGATGGAGGCAGGGAGGGTGTGCATGTGTGCATGTGGGTGTGATAGTGTGTGTGTCGTGCGGTTACAAAAGGAAGAATTTATACCTTCCAAAAGTGGCTTGTTTTTAGGCCTATTGGACTTTGCCGGGTTTGGTGTAAAAATGCTGATTGGCAAAGTTTCTACAATTCAAGGGGGGGAAAATCGCTGGGTGCATGTGGAGAGGGTACTTAGGTGGTGTGTGTCTGTGTGTGTTTGAGTGGGGGGAGAGTAGTATTTTGAAAGGTGTTGACCTTGTAGTTAGTAATCCTCTGCCTGCAAGTCTTCCACTTGAATGTGGTACAAACAGGTCCATCCGTCGTTCCAAAGATGTACACGTCCTTGGAAGTGATTTTCTCTCGACACACGTTAACCTGAAGGCAGAAAAAAAAAAACACTGAAGTTCCATTTTACTTCAGTTTTGTTACACACCATGGCCGTCTGCTCCACTGGCTGAGTAACAAAAATATAGGAAGTAATTGGGATTTTTTGTGTGTATGTGTGCCATACAGAACTGCCAAAGCCTCAAAAGCCTAAGGTGTTGTCAGCAGTAAGACACTGTTATCTGTGTAGGGATCCCAAATCTACAGCATAGCACTCGCTGCATTACCAAGTGAAACAGCCACTATTTCACCCTTGCCCTTGTCTTGGCGTCTTCGTCGCCACTATGGATATATGTAGTTAATCGTACATAAGAAGACCATGTTAATTATTGTGTCGTTTTTGACTGTCCCTCACTCAACCCTATTATTTTTTGTAAGGACTTTACGACAGTTGGGACATCACAGGAAGCCTGGTGTGTTTTACCAAGCTTTTCTCACTCATCCCAGTTCTTCGCAGACACTCTTGCGGCAAGCTGCTAGGTGTTAACGGCAGTCAATTCACTGATGTTGTCATCCTCACTGCTTTTGTACTTTCCTCTCCTTCTGCCCTCCTCGCAAGTGTCTCTGTTCGAATGGTGTTCTGGTAAGCTATGTGTGATCTCGATGCCCGACCATACCATCTTATTTCCTTGTTTTCACGGTCGACACATGTCTCGTATTAGTCAAAGGCTTGCCTTATTCTGGACCTGGACCTCCAAGTTGGTTAACATAGGTCTGTTGTATGAGATGCTAAGGTCTTGCGGAAGCACTATATCGAATGCCTGAATCCTTCTCTCAAGTCAGCTGTCAAAGAGTCCAACGTCTCACAGGCCAATGAGAAATACGGCGATAAGACAAGGCGCGCATCTGTGCTGATCTTAGGAATGATTTTGATGTTTGTCATTCCAGAGGGTCTTTTGTCTGGCTAGCGCTGTTGTCATTGGCTCAACTCTGGAGAGCACGTCAGGTGTGATCCTCATCTTGAAAACAAACGCCGACAGTACCTGAAGTTCAGAACTGTCTTCTAGTATACTAGCGTTGATGCAATCAGTGTTGTTGGGTCTTTTCATAAAGTTTTTGTCTTTTTCGGCGTGATCTCCGTGCAAATTCATCAGAACAATTTGTCAAGAGCGCTCTGCTAGTTGGCAAGTTTCAGCGGCTTGTCTCCTGCTAGCCGTTGTGTCATCACCAGCAAAATGCGGTTGTTACTGTCTGCCCCAGGGCTTGGACTTATTGAGCCTTACAATGTGTCCGTCCAGTGCGTCAGTCATAATTCTATTCAGGTAAAATGGCTGAAAAGGATGTGGATAAGAGTAAACACCATTGCCTCACTCCAACCTTTGTCTTAAACAAGTCTCCTATGGTGGTCGTTGAGGAAGACTGCCTGGTGGTGGTCTTTATGATAAAGGCATTCTAGTGGTCTGACCACACTGACGTTGATGTTGTACAGTCTCAATGGTCGCCCGTAAGATTGCATGCCACACCCGTGATCCAAGACTTTTTTAAAACTTACAAAAAGGTGGTAACGGTCACCTGTCTCATGCTGATGATATCTCTCACATTTTTGTCAAGTTAAAAAAATCTGTTCAGTGGCCCGCCGCAGCCCTGGCACCGGCAATCCACAGTGAGCAGTAAATGTCAAGTTGTCAAGAGGCAACCCCACCAGAGGAGACGCTGCAACTGCTGCCGAGTCATTTCGGTGGTGTTCAGTGGAGCCTGTTCTGATCTAACATACGCAGGACACCACCTACTAAGCCCCTACTGACGACAATAATTGCTTAGTCGCGGAGCGGTGTGAGTGAGCTCTCCCTCGGGAGGGCGCCACCACCGTCTGTCCAACGACAGCCCCCATGGACTCGCCGATACCGGTGACCCGACGGAACCAAAACCAATAGAACTGGTTCAGTAAAGTAGTTCAGAAAATGAGGGGGGAAAGGTGTACAAGTTTATCGAAAAGAATCTGAGCTTAATTTTTATTTGCTCTGTGTATTTAATAGTTTTATAAGTCGTATCATCTGAAACAAAAAACAGTGAAAAGTGTGTACTGTGTGCAATGATTTAAATGCCTTAAAAAAAAAAAAAAAGAATTCACTTGGATTACACATATTGAATACCTCAGGCTTTCTCTGCATCTGTTCAAAGTAAGAGCGAAGTTTTATGTCCCTTTTTTCTTCCTCATTTGCTGTTGTCATACTAACCAAACAAACGTAAACTAGATTGTGTTCTCCTACATTTTACTTATGTTGTTTCGTAACAAAAATCATGCTATTTTACCAAAAATGTATTTTAATTCTATGCTCATTACAAAGTTCACTTTACCCTTTCCGTTGATATATAACAAATTGCTTGTTAGGTTATATTAGGAGACATAAAATAAAATAAAAAAGTGCGAAAAATCGCACGTCTGCAACGGTGTAAGCACGTGCACGTGCACGCGCATGCAGGGAAGCAGCAGCAAAACTCAACTCGGGTAGGAGCTGGTTGGGGCAGAAAAAACCCACATGACTTCTGATGGGATTCAAACCCACCACCTCCCTGCCGGGGAGTCCGCGCCGCTCCACTTCGCCATGGTGGCTGGTTGGGTCCAGGTTTGGGCCACAAGCACGGCATCGGGGTTGGCCAGTTTTGTTACAAAGTGACATTGAGGGCACTGATCAGGTCACCTCCTTCCTTCACTAACTCTGCTGGAGGTTGTCCACCCCTACTGAAATTTCCCAGTTTCAAGGACTTAACTGCTGTGTGATAAGCTGACTGAACATTCTCCAGTTTTTTCAGCAAATTAAGGTTATTTTGCTTATGTTGAGATTAGTTTCTTGGAGCCTTCAGTGTGCGCGACACAGGCATCATCAGAGGGGGATACCCGAGTTGTATACTGAAGGAGGGAGAGTAACTGGGAATTGATTCACATTGTCCAGGGGGTAGCAACAAGTACATATCAAACGCTGGTCCTGGGCAAGGTAGGCATCCAGCCTCCACCGACGTCTTTTTCACTGGTTCCTCCAATGAGCGGGAGGAAAGATTGTAAGCATGTGACCATTGCGGTTCCGCGTCGTCGGACGTGCAGGTAGTTGTCCTGAGGCGATGAACACCTTTTGGGAAGGCTTCACCTGTTAGGTTAGTAAATAATTCAGCCATTAACCTGTTGTGGAGACTCGGGCATGCATAGTACAATGGGGCGCTGGGGCAATCGCACATGAATTTGCAATTGGATGTTAGTGGCATACACAACTCCAGTTCACCCATACCACTTTCTGTGGGCTAGCACTGTGCGTGTTACTGCGGTGGTGGGTGTGTTGTTGTGTGTGGAGGACTAGTGATTACACGGTGGAACCAAATAATTCGGAGCCTTAGGTGGTTGTAAATCATGTGATGTGTGTGTGCAAGTGTATTCAATGGTTGTGAACAAGGTAATAGGGTCTTGGTGTGGAGTAAAGATGCTCGGACCAAAACCAAGAAAAAAGTGTGACTGCATAGGGAAGTGAATATCCGTCTGCTGAGGCCTTAAGATAAAATATCGTGAAGAATCGAACTTTCTGTGAAAGCAGGGGGTTACGTCGCCCTAAAGCCACAGGGAACATGTTGAGAAGTGTCTTTATGGGTTTAGGACGTAAGCGACAGTGTGAGGCTTTGCTGTCGCCAAGAGCTGATGCAGTAGAGAATTGTTTCCGGTGGGTGACAGTAGGACCAGCCAAGACTTCAGCTGGTTGGGGCTAAGCAGGGCGACGCCAGCCCAATTGTGGGTGTTTGCAACAGAGAAGATCTGTGCGGAGAGGTCAACCAGGAGCCCTTTGTCCTGGAGGGAAGGAAGACCCCCCGTGCAGTGGAGTCCGGAGACCCGGTCACTTCGAGGGTGAAAACTCAGCTACATTTGCCCGCGTTCCCCACATGGGGACTTGGTCACACCAACGGTGTTGATGGGAAGGAATGCTAACAAGTGCTGCATCTTTTGCTCTTCAGCAATCATAGGGCCACGGGCGTCGTGAAATCGACTGGGAAACAAGGAGCCTGGTCAAGTTCATACTGTCTATTTGTTCTGTCTTGTGTTTACAGGTGTGTAAAAGAATACTAGGGCCATGTGGTACCTTTTGGTCGTTAGTTAAAAGTAACTCCTGAAGACTCCCGGGGTTGGAGACATTTATTCGGGGTAATGTGATACCACGATGTTGTACATTTTTTGTCTCCTCTCAGATCTCTTTAGTGGCGTTGATGGGTGTTGTGGGTGTTTTTCAGAGTCAAGTTTATTGAAAATTTAATACTAATTCCAATTTTGCAGAATGTATTGGTTTCGCGCTTTGTGCGGGCCCGATGGAGTACAGAGTTGCATTGTGTCGTATGTGAGAGCACACCGTTGTGAAGATATTGACTGCTATATCTGTCTCTACCCCCTGTCTTTGTGTAGGTGATAATCATAATTCAAGAATGAAGGGGAATCATTGGGAGACCGTCACAGTTGCCTGCGTTTATGCATATGGGGAGGTGGTCCTGTCCGTTATGGGGGGACTTAGGACTTGGGCGTCTCCTGTTGTGATGAAGCGGTTAATTCAAGCAGTATTTTTGGTCCCAAACTGTCGAATGGCTTTGTCTCTTCGTCGCGGTTCTTGCTGTCCTGTATGGTGGAACCCGTCCTTGCATTAGAGGTTGTCAGGTCTTTTATAAGTGACTATGCGTTCCCAATGTGTTTCTTATGTAGGAGCTCTACCTATCCTTTTTATTTGTGTTTTTTTCTCCTTGCGCGTTTTCATATTTTCCAGATCTCCCGTAACTGCTCTATATGTTTGACTTATCTGCTTCATTTTTTGTTATGTTTTCTATTTTATTTTTCCTGTGGCACAAATCAAGAATATCTATGTGACCAACGATTTTTGATTTTCTCTAGAGTGATGTTTCCGCATTGAATCTCAATCGGCAAGTGTTTGGTCAACCGCAGGTGTTGAAGGTGTATGTTTCTACAAAATGGTTTTTTCTCCTCCCGCAGTATCTCATCTCATTCAGGCATGGCCAGTCTCCCAGATTCCCATTGCCATGTTATGTAAAGGCCTTACAATTTATGTAGGGATGACTGGCCTCCGACGAAGCAACGGGTGTCATCCCTCGGAAATGGATCGGGCAGCGCAAAAGCGCGATGTATTTCTTCTATGTCTTTTTGATTTTCTTCTCTGTTTCTTTTCTTTCGTTTTTCTCATTACGAATTCGGCCATTCTTTTTTGCTTGTAGTGCATAAGCACACCAATCCACAACATTTAGTTATCTCGGTTCAGTTTTAAGCCACTTCCGAGTTTAGCACGTCCCCTGAAGAGTGCGTCTTTTTCTATTCTTGTTTTTGAGTATCCCTTCATTTCACCAAACGTGTTAGCGGCGCATCTTGCCACAATATAATCATAGCATGCTACGCATGAACAGCTTGTGGAGATGTGTGAAAACAATGACGCTATTGGTTTATTATTTTTTACAGAAAATCTGTCCTAGGAAAGGATGATAGTGTAGCCATGAATGCTGTCCCCAAGCGTTTAAGAACGAATTTTTTTGAACATAGTGATAATACATGAGAAAGGAGATTTCCAATTAATCCAGCCATGTGGGAAAGTGTCATTGTAACCACCTGTAACATTTTGTAACCAACAGGGCAGAGGGTCTCCCCAGAAACCAGCACGTGTGGGAGCTCGTGGTATGGACCCCCGAAGGAAAGCATTGCATCACTTTGGAGTGTACCATAATTATAGAATGCTGCAATTAAAACTTCTGTTCTGTTCAAGGAAGAACTCTTACATCATTTTCGCTTTTGTAAAGTGTATTTGGTTAATGATAACAAAGAATCTATGTTACGGACCCAGCAGGTTGTTGTCTTAATTGCAGTATCTTTGCTTTCTTTGATTTCTTCCTGTTTGATCATTTCCGTCTGTCTTGAGGCTGCTGTTAAAAATGTTCTACTGCATTGCATCCCTCTATACTCGCCCTGTCTTTTCAATCCCAACACTTTTGTTGTTAACACATAAAGTTTGACAATGTTAGTGTCCCAAATAGCTTTTCTAAGCCCCACACATACATCGCCTCACAGTTTGGGGATTATTGTTGTTACAGGTGTAAAGAGAACTATGATTGCTTCATTCAGCTCAGAACTTGTTTCAACTGACTAGTTTTGGCTCGGATGATTCTCTGGTTCTCATTTTTTTTTTTGAGCTCAAGATATGACATTATCAAAGCTTAAAGCCAATTCTTTCTGATACATCAGGGAACAGTGTTGACCTCAAAACTCAGAGAGTTTGCTGCCGCACACATCGTCAAAGTATCTGTCACACCTGCCTCCAAAAAAATCAAAGATCCTCTTATGCATGCCCACCAAAGTTTTACAGGGACGCTTTGATCATTGCCCGATACTTGGACTATCCACAAGGTTTATAAACACAGCTATAACAGTCTCAAGTTCACAGAGTATCTATGCTTCAACATTCACAACACATCTTGCCTCCCAACGCTCAAGCTAGTCGACTGCCTTTCAAAAACTGAGTTAGTCGATTGTTCTCTCAAAACTAATTACAGCTGACCAACTCATGGCCTCAACCCATAGACTATCAACTGCCTCCACCAACCCGCAGACTACAGTCTCCACACTCACAAAACTATTACATACTTCAAAGTGTAACAGATATCACACCTTGCCTCAATATCAGATTATGAATGCCTCCAAAAAGCCACATGACTATCACTGCTTCAAAATTTATTAGTATTATCCATTCCGTCAGTCAACACTCCCAGACATCCTTTTGCCCCAAGCTAAGCGCATGTGAACTGATGATCCTAAGGGATGTGAACAAGAGAATTAATGACATCAGGACCTTAGTCTGCACCTGGCTTGGTTAGTCATTGATCCTGTGTTTGTCTTTAAAATCTGACGAAACAAGTCGAGGCTGTGTACTCCCTCTCGGCTGACACGGCGATACCCCCCCCCCCCTACGTGTCTGCCACACCACTTCATCGTACCGTTTTATATGCATCCATCAATAGTAGCCGCAGGTGATCATCTAAATTAGCATTCATCGATCATCTCATTATTGTTGCGACAGGGGTTTGCTGTTGTCCCCGGTCTTAGGCTTCTATCGTTTCATTTCATTGCGAGAAGGGAGCGTCAGGGCGAGCGCCAGCGCGATCCGGTTCATTTGCTGCTTCTGTCCCCAGAAAAGCGCATCCCTCGAACACTGCCTACTTTCCATATCCCCCCGCCCAAGCCTCCTATCCCCGCCCTCGTCCACAGCCCCCTCACTCCGCTTAGGTATTCCCTAAGATCTTTCAGGCGCACATCTTCCCTGTCTTTTCCAGCACTCTTCCCTCACCACCATGAAACTGGCCACCACTTGTTCTAAATCTGGTGCATGAACACCGCGACACCCCTCTCCAACTCACCCCACCCCAGGCGCTTTTCTTACCTGACTCCCCTGTCGGCTCATTCCGGTGCCTTCCCTTCTGATGCCATCTTTCAATCACCTATATGATTTCCATTAACACTGTTGGGCCGCCTCTCCTGCCCCCTCCGCCCCTATATCTGTAGCTTGTGTTCCTGCGCTTCCTCCATTTCCCTTGTTTCACCAGCCTCCGCAGGCTTTTTCATCCTCACCATTTCCCCTGCTCGGATCTGGTTGTCTCTTTTTACTGGCAGATCTCTCTCTTCTTCGTTTTTTCTTCTTATCTCTCTCTCTGCCCCACACACTCAGCTCACCCATGCACCACGTTGGCGTGAATCCTGGTGCACGCGGCCGCACCACTATTCTTTCTGCTCCTCCTCATTAACCGCTCACGTTGGTACCGTGCACACAACATTCTCGATGGATATAGAAGCGCCAGTTCGCATTCACCATTTTGTTGTGTCTTTTTTGTGCGTCTCCTAAGCACGGGGCCAGAGCATCCTGCTTTTCCCCTCTTCCTCTCTCTTACCTCTTCTTCTCTCTGCCTTCCTCTCTCATCCCTTGCTCTTTTGTGCTCCCCAGCACTCCCCCCTGGAGTTAGGTTGGTCCTGCCCCCTTCTGTAGCTGTATTTTTCTATCTGGTCTAGTGTAGTACTAACACCGTGGTGGTTTGTTCTCCCGCATTTAGGACCGCTACTCCCCTGCTCAGCCCCCTCCTCTTCCTTTGTTTCCCACAGTGGTTAACACAGTCTCTGTCCCCCCCCGGGTTGTCACCCACCTTCTCCACGTCCGGCTTTGATTGTTCCCCCGTTCTCTCAGCTGTGCATGTGCCTACCTGATTACAACATCAATCCCACTTCGCACTCACCCTACATACAGCTCGCTTGATTTTTTTTGCCCGGCGCGCGCGAGCTTGAGAGCGACAGCGGATGATGACTGAGACGACCCACCTTTTTTTTACCTCTCCTGCTTTGTGTCTTTTGCTAGTACGCTTTGAAGCCGAGGACTTGTCATGGCCTGGCATTCCCCTTGGTTGCTGCCAGGCCCTGTTCAGCACGTGTGTCAGGCTCCCCCTTGTTTGTAGGCCGCGTGCGTCTCCTCTGATCGCAACAGGGGTACCATTGTTTTTAGCCAATGAAACCTTTCTCTTCCTTGCCAGAAGTGTTGCATAACAGTTCCGTACACAGTAGTCACTGTCCCTTTCCTGCCCCGGCCTGGATGTGATTACCAGGCCTACCCAATCATCCCTAATTGTGCCCTGTTGTCTCATCCTAGATCACCCCCATCCACCGGTTCCCGACCCATCGCACTCGTTGAGCCCATTATAACTCTAGCCCCCTCCTTTCTGTTTGCTGGCTTCCCCCGGTTATACCCATCCGTGCCCGTTCTCCGTGCTACAGTGGTTACCCTATCAGGACTTTTTCTCTAGGTGCGGCTCTGGCTCATCTCTCTTTGCTGTGTCTTCGTGCCCTTTCTTTGAGTCCATGTGGTTGTACGGTGTCCATCCCAATATAGGTTTGCACACAGTTCCGTGGACTTTGTCCTTTCTATATAAGGGATGCGGTCCGCCCTTGTGGGCGTTGGCATAGGCTATTTCGCCCCCCACCCTCAGCCATGTGTTGTAAGGCGCGATCACGGCCCCGATCCACCTCGCCCCCTGTCTTACGGCACTATCACGGGGTTGGTAGCCGCTCACACTACCTGTCCCACACATCCCGTTCCCGCAGCACCCTCCCCGACCCGGCCCCCCCCTCCACTCCTGGGCCGGACGGGTTCCGTCCTGGAGGCTTATGACTTGGTGCTCAGGAAAGCCGAACGGAACTGCAAGTGCTCTTTCATCCCCGGCCCCCCCCCGCGCGTCGTCCAAGGCAACATCAGGCTGATGTCCACCCCGGCCACACCCTCCCCGTAGCGCGCGACGCAGAAAAGACTACGCCGAGTGTAGGCTCTGCGTGAGACCCGTGGTCAGTAGGACAACTGCGCCTTCTCTGGCGACTTCTCTGCTCCGGCCCCACAAGGATCGGCGCCCCCCTGAGGGTGTGGCATGCGCTGGCACTGGCGGCCGTCCGGGGGCCCCTGTCAGCGCGCCCTCTACAGCCATTGTTTACTCCCGAGAAGACGCCAGCAGCCTGCACTACTCCCAGTGCATGCTCTCCCCCCCTGCTGCAGCCGCAGCGAGTTTTATTTATGATGCCTTTACCCGAACACTCCGGAGCGCTGAAGACAGCAGGCGCCACGGACCACCCAGAACCATCTGATGGGGATTCACGCCACAATTGGCATGGCCACAGTGTCCGCGGCCTCTGGGGCACCCAGCTTGGGCTGGACCGATTGACTGAGATGGTGAGCGCTTGCCTGTTATGGTGCCTGCACCAGTGGGTGATTCGGGCGGAGCCCGACCTCGACCCACACCAGCAATCCCCCAGCCACATGGAGAGCTCAACCCACACATCCTTATAGACAAGTTTCAGGGTGTCAATCCCGCATTCGCCCCGTAGTTCCGGGCGATCCTGGCATGGATGTGTTACGTTAGTGATGAGCGGGTGCCCCGGTCATCCCCTTTGTCGTCCTTCTTTTTTATTCTTTTTCTTCTTCCCCCCCCCCCTTGTCCTCCTCCTGTCATCCCGACCCCTTCTTCAACCCACACGCGAGACTTCCCGCACAGAGATTCACCAAACGATATAGTACTCTACGGACCTTCTAACTATCTGCCTGGCTGCTCTCCGCCCCCGCCCCCCCCCGCATCGATCCGCCTTCCACCGGGTCGCCCGTGACGGGTTTGTACCCGCTAGCCAGTGCGCCTGTGACCCCTTTGCGCCCAGTTGGGCACACTGCCGCCCCCGCCCATGCGCCCTAGGCCATCGGTGAGTTAGCCTCTCCCTTCCCTGTCGGTCCATCCAAGCTTTCCGCCCCTTTTTTGACCGCGACATTATGATCTTTGCTCGCTCCACCCCTCCCATCGCTGGCCCTCGGTTCAGGCGCGCCGCCCACCTCAGCTCTTGAGCATGCGTTCTTTTCTTCCCCCCTTCGTTCCCAGCCGCTATGGTTTCCAGGTTTTATGGATAGAGCACGCCGCAGCCCCCCGCGCGTGCGAGCCGCTCACGCGGGCCCCGGGGTCCTCGCCCTTGTGTGCGTCCCTGGTGAGCAAGCTGACGGCAGGCGAGCCCGGCGCGGAACTGCAGGTCTTTGTTACCTGGTCACAACCCCCGCAGTTTGAGGGCAAGTGTTCGACCCGGTTTCTCTGGGACAAGGATTGATCGCCGGCTTGTCGCCCCTGCTCCGAGCCAGCTAGGCCGTTCGGCTAGCACAACTCAGTGCCCGACCCGCTCGCCTGCTTGTTGCTATTCCTCGTGCGGTTCCGGGGAGTGGCAACCCTCCGTTACACAACTACAGACTTATGAGGGCCTCACCCGGTGTCGCCGCGCGCGATTGTTGTCCGGCGCCTGTGCGCGTTCCGGATGTCCGAAGCTTGGCTCCATATGGGGCACTCCCACCGACATGAATCTGTTGGCTTGCCCCTCTGGTAGCTGTCTAGCGAAGCTTTCGAGGTGGAAGAACGGGAGTTCAGAGGGGTGCATGCTTGTTCTAGTCCTCTCCTCTCTGGTCATCGATGGAGTCCGGGCATGGACACACACCCGCGGACGAAGTTCTACTGTGTGCCCTTTTGTGGGTTCTCGCCCGCCTTCGACCTTTCGCTGACTGATTCTGGCACTCCGGTCCAACCTTCTGCCCCCGGCTAGCTGGTCTGTTCTACCAGCCCTCCTGCTGGCGCCACCTCCGCTGGATCTGGCTCCAAGACTCCGGTAAGCTTTTAAGGGGGGTCTGACTGCGGCTGCCATCTGCACCTCCTGGACCCTCAGTCCCAGTTGTGCGAGCCCCTTTTGGAGTGGGTCTTTGTTCCTGGGCGCGTGGCTGGCCTTCACAGGGAGGCAGGCTGTAGCTGGTCCCAAGCAGCCGCGGCTCCACGGTCCCCCAGTTCCGATTTCCTCATATACCCGAACCTCGCGGCACCTGGGGAGTCAGGCCTCAGACGCCCGATCCTCCGATCTTCCGGTCCTCCTGTTGCCAAGTCCTTCCTGCTCTGGTGTTCTCTCTGTGTTTTTTATTTTCCTGTGGCTGCGACATGCGCGGGCCCCCCAGAGCCGCAACAGACGATTCCGCTCACGTCTTCAGATACCTCTGTCGGAGTGGCCCTTCCCACCTCGTGGCAGGAGCCGCTCCCGCAATGCAGCTCGTGGGGTGTGCGGACTGGACCCTTGTTGGCCGCGCGCTCCTGCCAACAGGACGTGGGCGCTGGCTGGCCCCGCTCTTCCGGCTACCGTGCTGTCCCCTGGCGCATATGGGCCTCACGCTCTGCTCTGCGTTGTGCTTATGGGATACTCACTATTGGCTGTTCTTGTGCTTTTGTTTCTATCCGTGTGTTGTGCTCCTGGCTCTCTATATCTCCTTTTGCTAGTGTGGGATTTTGTTATCTCCCTCGTGCTTGTCCGGCTCTCCCCTCTTTGCTAGGTGTTTTTGTGCTTTGGGTCCTTACACACCATAGTTGTGATATGGCCTCCACCCCATCTATTTGCTCGTTTTTGTGCCTTTGTCCTTTATCCGAGGTTTTGGATATTTGGGCCTCTCCACCTGTCTTTGTAGTCCGTGACTTTTGGTTCTCTCCGTTGCTCCGGATTCCTCCAATCTTGTCTCGTGCCTTTGTCGTATTTTATCATCGTTGGTGCTTAGGCCCCCTCCCCTCTGTGCTAGTTCTTGTGCCTTTTGTTGTTATTTTATCCGGTTGTCTGGCCCCCCCTTCCTCTTTTGTTCGTTATTGGGCCTTTCTGTCTCACACTCGTGTTGTCTGGCCCCTCCTCTCGTGTGCTGCCCTGCAGTTCCCCTTGCCGCGCATCCCCCCCCTGCGGCCTATCACTTCGGCGTCTGGCTGGCCCCCTCCCTGGTCATTTATTTCTTCGGTCTTGCTTATTGGCGGCGTGGGGCCCCGTCTCCCTTTTTCCCACCCTGACTTGCTTTTTCGCCCAGGTTTTCTCTCGTATCTGTGCCCCGGCTGTTATCCCGGCCCGTTAGGTCTCAGCGATTGCCTTGTCCCCACAAATGCTGTGCTCCTTCCCGTTAGTGTGTGGACCACCCTAGCCTCGCCTGTCCTCCCAACCACCCACTACATCCACTCGAATGCCTCCAGCTGTGGGTCTGTCCCCTCGGCCCGGACGTTGCTTCTTTGTTCCTCATAGTTCATACAACTTCCCGCTCCGCTTGTCATTCAGTTTTCCTTTCCCCCCCTCCGTTATGGGGATTGGGGCAGGGTTGTTTGTGTTTAGACAGTACGTATCTATATCCTCTAATTGAGTGTAATGTCCCCACCAACTGCCGGAATTTGCCACACGGAGGTCGGCACCCTCTCCTGAGGACCGAGCACATGCCACGGGATTCCATATTGTGTTGTTCGAGTTGGCGCCCGTCACCCGTTTACGCCTCCCTTTCGGGTCACGGCGTCCGTTTCCTTTTGCTATCCCCTCCCCGCCTATCCTGCGCAAGCTTATGTTGTCGGTCCGGAACATGGAGAACGTAGACCCTGCAATGTCTCTTTCACCGTTCCCATCCTGATGTGTTGCTGGCATGGTCCCTGGACACTGGACCTGTTTATTGCTCCCTCCCCACCAACAAAGTAGCCGTGCATTATGCGCCATCCCTGGTGCCCATGTTTTGCCGTCTTACCACAATTGACAGGACTGTCGATCCTCCTGCAGCGCCAACAATCGTTGCTTTTTGTTCTTATCAGCTGCCGTAGTGTTAGTGTTTCTTCTCTGGGGGCGGTCTGAGCCTCAGGGGTTCTCCATTGAGCGCGATCCGGTGATACTTTCTCTATGCGCTCTTTCCTTCAGACTAACCAATGACTCGGAATGCAGTCTTCCTATGCAGCAAGACTATACACGTCCTTCTGATCCGGTGTAGTCCAGCGGCCATGCTGAACTGACCTGTGCCACAGTTACCTCGCTCATACCAGGCACCAACGCCATACTGTGGAAATACCGAGACAGGCTCAGACTGCTGCATGAGGAAACCTATCGCAATCCCTCTCAAAGACACAAAAAAGAATCCAACAGCACCCCCAGAAGCAGCCAGCGAAAGGTAGTAAAATTAAACAAAACAAAAGAGTGGAGAGGAAAAAAGTGTTTGAAAACTAAAAACATTACGCAAACAGTATAAAATGTAAGGGACAATCTTTGAGCCTATGCTTGAGGATCCATTTAAGGATGCAAGGGAGATCAAAAGATATGGAACAGTCTGAGTGGTCAGCTCTGTCGTTCAATAACCCAAGCATTGTCAGCGGCTAAGAATTGTGCAGAACACCTTTCCTTGGATCTCCTAAGAGATGCAATCACCCACCAATTGACCAAACAATATAATGCTGAACAATTAAGTAGTGGAGGAAAACAAGTGCAGGTTAACAATTCTTCCATCATTATAGTAATGACTTGGCAAAGATTAGAAATCAGAAGAAGAAAAATAAAATCTTTTTTTTAGGAGATAAAGTAAATGGGTAAATGTATATCATCAAAAATATATATATATATATATATATATATATATATATATATATCTCAGTCCTCTCTGTGCCTGCTGGTGCTGAGGCTACAGCAAGAGATCTCCATCTGGCTCTGTCTGCGGCTGCTCTGGGGGCTGTGTTGAGAGTCAGTCCTTTGTATTTCAGCTCCCTTTCTATTGTCCTGCGCCAGGTTTCTTCGGTTTGTCCCCGTTTTCTTTTACCTTGGGGGGTCCAGCGCAGGGCTGTTCTGGGGAGTGAGCTGTGTGGCATGCAACAGACATGCCCTAACCATCTCCCATCGACGCACCTGGATGGTGACCTGTATTATGGAGACTCTTGTTCTAGTCCTCAGTTCTTCGTTTGAGATGATGTTCGGTCAGAAGATCCTGAGGATACATCGCAGACACTTGTTCTGAAACACTCCAGCTTTTTCTCAATGGTGACAGTCGTCTTCCAGCACTCTGAGCCATAAAGGAGGACGCTGAGGACATTGCTTTTGAAGAGTCAAATCTTCGTTTGGATGCTGAGGACGGTAGATCTCCAGATGGGCCTGAGCATTGCGAAGGCTTGGTTGGTTTTGCTGTTTCTGGCGTTGATCTCCTGGTTGCAGTCGCCGTCTGTAGTCATCTTGCTGCGCAGGATTACAAATTCCTGAACATCATCAAGTGGTTTGCCGTTAGCCATGATGGGGTTGTCAACCACCATCAACACAAAAAGGCCTCCCCGTTGCGAACGGTAGGAGGTACAACATGTATTTGCAATCAATAACATAATCATATCATAAACATAACATTAACCATAGGCGATCCCCGTTGCAAACGGCAGGATCAACAACATATATATGCAGCTTGTCTGAGTCTTCATCTTTGTAAGTCTGTGAACAGTCAAGCGGCTGAATTGCTGGACACATGTCTATATAGTTCAAAACCTCAGCATCTAATGTATTCATTAATCATACAATATACATTAATGATACAATATACATTGTTTACTGTCGCCTGGGTCGCACATCTAATGTATTCATTAATCATACAATATACATTAATGATACAATATACATTGTATATTGTCGCCTGGGTCACATGTCAGTCGCATGCCACCCAGCTCACTCCTGACTCACGGACTTTTAAATAAATCAACATTGTTTTTATTTCTTTGATTTGCAGACTGTTATAATAATGAAGTTATGTTGTTGATCCTGCCGTTTGCAACAGGGATCGCCTATGGTTAATGTTATGTTTATGATATGACTATGTTATTGATTGCAAATACATGTTGTACCTCCTACCGTTCACAACGGGAAGGCCTTTTGTGTTGATGCACTTTAATCTTGGCTTAATTTGACTGATTATGTTTTTCTCTGTGTGTTAACATATAATACCTCATGTTATGATTATTGTTGTTTATGTCTTAATAGGTCGGTGGTTTGGTATGGTTGGTGCGATCCAACCATGATTTGAAATAAAAAAAGAGAGAGGAAACCAACAAGCTGGTGTTGGGTGTGGAAGTTGATGTGTGAATTCCTCTCTTCCCCATCTCCTACTACCCTCTTCCCTCCTTATTTCCAAACCACTACTCCTTACATATACACACACACACACACATGGTGTACAATAGCAATAATAACAATAACAATATGTTTAATTCAGTCTTTTCAAGGCCATTTAACCCATATGGACAAGAGAGAGATACCGAATATTACAATGCAGCAACTGAGAAGTCTTTTTACAGTAAACAATATTCATGTAGGACATATCATAAACAAAATGTATATACAAGGTTTTGATAATGATAATTCATTTCAAGGGATATCTAATGACATTATCTGTTTTAGGCACGTTAACCGTTGTACAAAGCATGTGCAAATATATATTTCTTTAGATTTACACATGACTCCTGAAATAGAATTCACTGTTTCTAAACATTATTTCGTATTTTCAAACATTCAGTTACAAAAATGGCGGTCTTTAGTGATAATTTTCCCTTTTAACTTTAGTATTAAGAGTTGCAATTTCGTTGTGGAAGGAAAACGATAATAGAAAGGAGGTATATATTTATGCCGTAACAGTGTATACCTTGGGCATTTCAAAAGGAAATGGGTCAAATCTTCAACATGATTTCCTTCACATTGTTTACAAAAAAAGTCTGTAGATAGTTTGCCGAATCGAGGTACGCCCATTAAGAGCAATACTGTTACTTCTCAGTAAACATATTGGACGTCTATATTTAACATTATCCAGATCTGAAATATATGTCGCTTTAACAATCTCAGGGTGATATAAAACATAATCCCCCACTGAGGAAACTGCCTCGTGCCAGTTTTGGCGATATATATCTTGTAGTCTAGCTTTAAACGATATCAAAAACAAATTAATATTACCTGGATTTTGCATTTCCCTCACTATACCAAAACCATGTCTACACAGAATATTTCTTATGTTTGTAACCCAGTTTTTTCGACCAGCTCTGTAATGATTTAACAACATTTTATAACATTGCTTAGGATATCTATGATCAGCTAAATGTAGAATTCTACACCAGTATTTTTATATCTGTACGTAAGTATCAATAAAAATGGGAAATCTACCACATTCTCCAAGAACTATCTTATTTCTAACATCTCGTCCAACTCCAGTATCATTTTGCAAATTTTATTTTGTACCCTTTCAATCACCTCGTAACTTTTATAACCCAAATCTCTGACCCATACAGCAAAATCGGTTTTACTTTCATGTCAAATATTTTAAAGACGGTTACGGTTAGAATGGTTTCAAGTTTAAAGTATAACCTTTTTATACCTGCTACTGCTCTTACTGCATTACTGCTCAAGTTTTCTACACATTTTGTCCAGTTTAGTGTTGAAGAGAAATTAATTCCTAGATAGCAATAAGATGATACAACTTTTATCTCCTTTTGGTCAAAGTTCCATTTTTCACTCTTCTTAATAAAACCAATAACTGAAACTGAAAACAATAACTTTTGTCTTATCCATATCACTGATAATCCCCATTTTTGACAATACTTTCCTAAACAGCTGATTTTTCTTTGAAGGTCCATAACATTATCCAAGACAAGAACAATATCATCAGCATACATTAGTGAAACAATTCCAAATGTGTCTGCAAAAATATCAACTCCTCCTGCCCCACAATTTAACAATTCTGTCTGAAGTTCTGAAAGAAATATAGAAAACAGCAGAGGACTTAAAATACATCCTTGTCTCACACCTGAAATACATTCAAAGTATTTTGTTATCTTATTTCCAACGCACACTACTGCTTTCACCTTTTTATATACGTAGCTTTTAGAGTGCTAAAGATCTTACCATGAATACCTTTCGATAATAACAAATATAGCATCTTTTCTCTATGAATACAATCAAAAGCTTGGAAAAATCTACAAACAATCCATAAAATCGACCTCCTGATTTAGTTAAATATTTTTGGACCAATGATTGGAGACACACATGATGTGTGAATGTGTGTGTGTGTGTGTGTGTGTGTGTGTGTGTAAAGGTAGCTGCAGAACAAAGAATCTGAAGCTTTAAGAAAGAAAAATGTCTTCAATGATGTGTGGGGATGGTTAGATGAAACCAAGGCTGAAATTCCCTTTAGATTTGAAATTAACAGTGCTGTATATCCTTTTTCCTTCATGATCTTATCTGAAAATGCAAGCAGTACTCTCATCCCTCATACTTAAAGAGGAGGCTAAGGGTCAACTTCGTTGTCCAAGTTGGCATTCAGGTCCACACACACACACACTAAACGTGATAGTGCAGATGAGGGACTACCATCCCAACAGATGGAGCAGTGGAGACCTATCTCCCACTCCACTGTTGACCCTAAAAGCCAGCTCATTGAGACAAATGGCAAAAATGGCATTTTTGAAATATTCAGCACCAGTGGAATTCGAACTGGCAACATGTGACCATGAACTCAGTGCGCATCCAGTGAGCCATCCATGCACGCAAGTCTTTCATGTCCGAGTCGACAGCGCACTTAATTCAGGGTATGAATCAAAAAGAGCGAAAGGGTGGGGAGCAATTGAGAGGACAGGGAACAAGGGGGCAATTGAGGAAGGGTAGAGGGGAACGAGGAAAGACTCTTCATCTGTGTGCAGCTGCACACTGCCCCAGAGGCAGACTTTTGACCATGTCTCTGTTTAGTGCAATGTCTCGGCAACACATACAGTAAACAATGATGTGAAGCCTTTTATGTCTTATGTTAAAACAAGACAAAAAAGGGTCTTATCCATGACATTTTCTGATTCATTTAATTGAAACACACACATTTTCTGATTCATTAATTGAAAACATAAACATGTTAGCAAGCTATATCAAATGCCATGTTGAAAAGAGCTATTCAAATTATTTGAAAATATACACAGACGGTTCATGTATTGATAAACAAACAGGTTGTGCATTCTTAATACCAGACTTAAGAGTAGAGAAATTATTTTATATCGGAATTATTAACAAATCGATATTTACAGCAGAATTAACAGCGATACTCCTGGCTTTAAATTACCTTTTAAACTTTCCAAAAAACAATATTTCAAACTCTGTTCTGTGTTGATTCTAAATCAGCTCTTCAGGCATTAAAAGTTTTTCAATTGCACACAAGACCTGAAATGATCACAGAGATAAGTTGTATGATACACATGTTAATTGCTAGAGGAACCCATGTAGCTTTTTGCTGGATTCCTTCACACTGTTCTTTTCATTATAATGAAAAAAGTAGACAGGGCAGCTAAACGTGGAGCCAAAAATAGTTTTGAATCAAAAAACTGTTTGGTTTCCCCTTATCAGTACATGAACAGTGTAACTTAGTTAAGTCGCATATCTGGAAAGCCTTCGAATGTAGTATGGTAGATCATGTTGATAAAGAACAGTTTGATATTAACAGAATCAAAGAGAAATTTAATCTTAATAGAAAATTACTCTCATTAATGCACAGGTGGAAACTTAATGCATTCAAAACAAATATATAAAAAAAACATAGTTTGCGTATGTGGAAACAAAATTACTCCAGTTCATATTTTTTCATGCAATGATATGAAAAAAAATCATTCCAGTATTGAAGCAAAATACTGTGCAGGCCATTTTTCAATCTCCAGCTTTAACGTACGAATTCTTGTACACTTAGAATGCACCCCTATTGGGAAAATACTTATAACATTCTTTATTAACTTTATTTGCGGTGGATAAAGAAGGAAGGGGGTTGGGGTGGATAAAATGGGCGGGGTCGTGGTGGTGGGGGGGGGGGAGGGGGAAGCAAAGGTTTTCGCTTGTTTTGTTTGTTTGGGGTTTTTTTTTTATACTGTGTCATCCGTTTTGACTTTGATTAGTTAGTTGTTGGTTGTAAGTATTTTGTTTCATGTTAATCTTCTCTTATGACTTGTGTAAAGATATTCACACACTTACACATCCACAACTCTCACTCACACACACACACACACACACACACACACACACACACACACACACACACACACACACACACATATTAGCGTGCACACGCACCCCATACATACACACATTATGTGCACGCTTGCAATTACTACGGTACACATTCACTTTTTTTTTTTTTTTTTTTTTTGGTCTAATATCACAAATAGTGGATAGACGTTAAATGAAGGACACACACACACACACACACAATTTTGTTTCAAGAAACAGAAGAGTTGATAAAAAAAATTGCATAACACAAAATTCTGAGGCTGCTGCTCTTCTCTCTGGCTCTCCCCATCCTGAAATGTTTTCAACACACAAAGATGATAATGATGATTGTAAGGGGTTCACATAGGACCATGTAAGTCTATACTTTAAATACTCTACAGTTCCTTAAGAACAAAACAGGGTGACAGCCCTAATATGGCCCTTTGCAGTTGGCTGGACTATAAGCAAAATGAATTGAACTGAAGTGACTTTAACAACACAATGGAACCCGTCCATAACGACTTGCAGCAATTTTCAGGCATGGAGTTTTCACTGGAAGGTAAATCTAATGCAAATGAACAGCTGCTGTTCATTTGCATTAGATTTACCTTCCAATCCGTGGTTAGCATCGCCGATTTGGGGGCTCAAGGTAATCAGTTCAATCCGCATCAGAGGTATTCATCTGTGGATTTTTTTGTTGCTCCGATCGGCTCCTACCCAGAGTTGAGTGTGTTACAGTTTAAAAGACAAGAGGACGTACTTTCACGAAAGACGTCACAGCAATGAGGAGGAGTTGCAAGCCACCTTTTACTTACTGCTGTTAGATCTATGTATTTTCAGTCAGTGTGGTGCTATTGTTCATTCATTTAAAACATTTGGAAAGCAAACATATGCGTAATTGTTCAGTTTTGTTTTTGGATCAATTGATGATGCAACTGGAATATTCGAGATTATGTTAGAATGTTCACCAGGTTTCCTGTAAGTTGCTAATGCATTACGGAAGGATCGAGAATGTTGTAGAAGCTTACCGAATTACATTCGCATAAGCTTATCATGATTTCATTGGCTGAGCTTACTGATATGCTGAAGATTCTAGAAAAGAATGACAGAGTATGTTCCAGAATATTTTTAAACAACAACATAAAAAATGAGAGAGATGTGCGACTGAGGAAGAGAGAAATGACAGTGGCTGAAGAGTTCCAGTCATTGTCAAGCACAGAGGTGTTCGAGTCTTCATTGATTTTGAATCTAGTCAATGAGAAACTGCCATTAGTAGAATATTGGCTGCGGCATGTACGACTCAGTTCCTGTACAATTTATTGAACCTGAAGGTCAACTGATTGCTGTTTGTTGTTCTTATAGCCTTCAATGCTTGTAAATAAAAGGATCCTCTTTGTTTCAATACCCCCTGTGAATCTGTTGTCTGCAAGCTGAACACCGACCACAGGATCTACAATGAACTCTTACAAGCTACTGCGCTTACCTGTACATGTTCACTTACATTGTACTGAGGAAGTCAGCAGTCTAGCGTGTAACAGAGTGAGCTATGAACTCAGATGCGAAGAAGACAGCAGCCACACTGTCAAGTTTCATGTACTTATTACATGCATCTTTGGGGATGTTACTCAAATTTCCAGACAGACACTGCAGGTGTCTGAATCTCTCAGGCTTGACCGACGCCAGGATACATATTAAAAGAAACTGCAGACCACAGTCTTGTTCTGTAATATCTGGCCAGGCAGGAACAATACAGCATCATTTTCAACACCCTCGTCCTCCATGATCAGCATAAAAATTAAAACAGTCTCAAATTTTGTCCACCTTCATGCGTTGCCACCTGAATTTGAATTTCCTCTCAGCATCCATGCTCTTGGTGAGTTCATATCAAAATGATCAGTTTCGGCGAGTTTATGAATAGTGTTGTCAGATGGGCGTATTAACACTCTCCAGAGAGGAGTGCTCATATACACTGGCTTCATCACTATGCGTACTAAATGGTGTCCTGCATATGTTGGATCAGAACTGGCACACTGAACACCACCAAAGCGACTTGGTAGCAGTGCAGTGTCTCCTCTAATGGGTTGCCTTTTGCGTGACCATAATCTGTGGACTGTCAATCAGTCTGGGGGACAGAACAAACCGGCTGTGGCTGTGTTCGGGAGAGAAGCATGAGTGGCATGGGGTAATGCCACTAGTGTAACGCAGAAGATAAGACAACCAAAAAAAAAAAAAAAAAAAAAAAAAAAAAAAAAAAAAGAGAAAAAGAGAATAGAATAGATAGGAAATCTAGTACAAACAGATGAAGCTTCAATTAGCTGCATAGCGGAAACTATGGAAGATGAGACAGCAAAAAAAGACCCCCCACCCCACTCTCCCCCACATGTTTGATGATGATGGTGGTGGTGGATTTATCTTACATTAAGAATGATGTAGGAGTCACCGATGTAGAAGCTGCCGTAGTCATCAGTGGGCCAAGTCTCCACCTTGAATTTCTGCAACAGAATTACATCATCAAAGAAAATGTGTTTTACAGAATTACATCTTCAAAGAAAAATGTTTTACAGAATTATGTCATCATCAAAGAAAAATGTTTAAAAAAAGTATTCACGAGGGTCTAATATAAACTCCAAGGTTCTGTGTGTGTGTGTGTGTGTGTGTGTGTGTGTGTGTGTGTGTGTGTGTGTGTGTGTGCGTATGCACCTGTATTTGTTTGTTTACACGTTAACAATAATCACGAGGGAAAAAGAAAAGAAATGACACAGAAGACATAAAAATGAAAAAACGAGACAACACCAAACTCATTATCGAAACATGCCAACAATTCAAGACAGGAAAAGGGAAAGGAGGGGCGGTCAATTAGGAAAAGGGGGAGGAGACAGGCAAACAGATGGACAGATTGACACATACATCTTTAAGAAGGGGGAAAGAGTGGGGGACAGAAGGTGGTGAAGAAGGGGTGGAGAGAAACACTGAGAAGCAGACACAAGGACAAGCTGATACAGATGGTCAGATAGAAAAGACAGGGTGAGAAGGAGAAAGACAGATGATGAGTGGCTGCACAGAGAGTGAGAGGGTGAGAGGAGGGCGAGAGAGAGGGGGAGAGAGAGTGAGAGAGAGAGAGACTGACAGAGACACAGATAGAAAGACAGACAGACACCAAGGTAGGGAGAGTGAGAGAGAGAGAGACAGACAGATGGAGACAGAGGAGACAATTAGACAGACAGGCAGACAGACATAGGGTTAAGAGAGAGAGAGAGAGACAGACAGACAGGCAGGAAGATAGAGATGTGTACTTTAATCTGCCAGAATATCACTCAGAAAAGCAAACTGAATTGCAAAAAAAAAAGTCTGTCCATTTACATCAACTCTGCTATTCTTTTGGCAAACGAGTGTTTTCTTCCATCCGTAATTAGGATTTACACAGTACTGGTGTGAAAAAAAAGAATTAAAGACAACATTATGTGACTGGTATCAATACAAGATTCTGGGAGAAAGAACACACACGCCCACACCCACCACCACCACCTTAACAACAACAACACAGACAAGACTTACGTTAATCCTCCAGATCTGTAGTCCTGGCTTCTTGCCTGCGTTCCTCCAGGCTGGTTCCTTCTCAGCTGCTGCCTCTGCCACAGGAGTCACACAGATCACATCAGTCACAACTAAGTGCAGTACAACCTTTCAAAAACCACATTGGGAAATCCTTTATCAAAGCAAAGCAAAGCAAAACAAAAAACCCTGCATAGGGTGCCACCACGTCCACCCAGCAACAGTGCTCATGAACTTGCCAAGACCGTTGACCATTACATGAACTGATCGTAGCCACAGACATGGAGTGAAAACTGACACTGGCGACATCATGACAGCATGGCATAGACACATGAGAAAAGAAGCTGAAGGCTGACCTGAGATACACCAGCAAGACCCAAACGATGAAATGACCACGACACATACACGCCCATCACCAAGCACGAACAACATCCACATCCAAATACCAGAAGTTAGGCGTGGACAATTAGTGTCCGGTTCATTTCATTGAACGAACTGAAAATCTCTGATTTCCCTTTAAAAAAAAAAAAAAAAAAAAAAGCATGGCATAGATAGCCACCGATTTTGTGACATTTTATAATCAATGAGGATGAGGTTGTTACTATTTTTATGTGTGTGTACGTGCGTACACGCGTGTATGTGTGTGTATACATGCGTGTGTGTGTGCCCGCGCACGCATGTGTTTAAGAGAGAAAGAGGGAGAGAGACTGGACAGAGAGAGAGAGAGAATGTGTGAACATGTACACATGCATGTATGCATGCATGGGTACATGTGTGAATGTGCACGCACAGGCACGCGTGTGCATGCACGCCTAAGTACATACAAGTGTGTATGTGTGTGTGTGTGTGTGTGTGTGTGTGTGTGTGTGTGTGTGTGTGTGATCAAACTAAAGCATATCTCCCTCCCCCCTCAAAGCCAATCCACCCTCCATCCCAAAGTGTGCCTACAAAATGAGCAAAAGGTACATACTTTTCACTTCCTTCTCTGTGTCGGATCCAAAGAGAGCGAGGTTGGAGTCCTTCCAGTCATACTTTTTTGCTTTCACCAGACCTGTTGTACACAACAGACTTGACTAACGAAAACTTGTCTTGTTTTTCAGGTATTTCTTCTCTAAAGTTAATCCGTGTTCAACTTGAACTGACTGACACACGTTTAAACACACACACGCATGCACACTTATCCATAGCCATACTGAAATAAGGATAGGATACAGTATTCATGATGAAATGGACACAACTCAAAGCGTGTAGATCTAACTCACTTACTCTCTACTCCTGCAAGCAAAGCTGTCACATTATTGTGGGAACAGTTTTGTATAGCTTAACACAGTTTTGTACCATGTATAACATCCTCCTCCTTTCAGTTGAGGATCTAATCTTAATAACATTGAAACGATCGAACTCAAAATTAAATAACTTTGTTCTCGAAAACGAAAACTGTTACTGAACTTGCAGATAGCCTGTGCATGTAAAAAATAAAGAAAACAAAAAGCAAATCAGTTTCCTTGTTTTGGTACTGCGGTGTGTGTGTGTGTGTGCGTGTGTGTGTGTGTGTGTGTGTGTGTGTGTGTGTGTGTGTGTGTGTGTTGTGTGTGTGTGTGTACGTGTTTGAACAGTCTGTGTCACTCTTCCCTGTATCTCAGGAGTTTTCTCACTTCCCTGCCAGATCATGTGGTGCTGCATGAGGGAGGGCTCTGTGCCGGAGTATCTGATTGTCCGGGGGCACTTGGGGAACGAGGGAGCTCTGGCTGCCTGCTGACTTCGATTTGTCCGGAACCTGCATCTCCTTTGGTCCGCTGGCCTGCTGCTGTGTCGGTGCATCTCGTGTCCCAGATGTGCCGGTACTTTCCTCTCTCCTGACGCGCTCGCACAGGTCGATCCTGTTCCGGCGGAGCGTGCTGCCCATGTACTTTCTGACATTGTATGACCTGGGAGTGGGGTCCTTGTTCACCACCTGTCCTGGCTCCCATCTCTTGATCTCCTTATTCAAAATGCGAATGTCCTGTCCTGGGTAGAATGGGGGCAGGTCACTGGAGGCAGGTTTGTCGTCATTGATTTTCATAGTATGTCGCCTCTCGTCCAGCTGTAGCTTGTAATGTTAATGCTCGGTGCACGGAGCTACCCGCGAGGACAAGAGGATGGTTGGGGGCGGCCGAAAAGCATTTCAGCGGGGAATGGGAGCTTGGGATTCTACAGGAGTGGCTCGGAGATTGAACATGGTGAGCTGGAAACCTTTTCCTTCCCTTTCGCATTTCTTAATGGTCTTCTTGACTGTTTGCACCTGGCGCTCAATGAAACTGTTTGATTGGGGGTATCTGGGGGACGAGGTGACGTGCTCGATGCCGTATTGTCCATGAGCGCCTTGAAAGGCTGTCCTTGGTACTGTGGACCATTGTCACTGACGATCTGGTCGAGATGGCCAAACATGGTAATGGCCTTCTCCACTTCTTCCGCCTCGGCTTGCCTGAAAGTGGTTCTCATCTGGGTCATGATGCAGTACTTTGAGAAGTAGTCTGCAATCAGGCGGAAGTTGCAGCCTTCGATCTCAAACAGGTCTGATCCTAGTTTTCTCCAAGGGCTGTTGAGAATGTCATGGGGAAGAAGGGGCTCAATATGGTTTGTGCTCGTGAATTCCTGGCATGTTGCGCATGACCTGACTGCTTGCTCAATGTGTCTGGAGATTTGGCCAGTATGCACATTCTTTGGCCAGGAGCCGCATCTTCTTGAGGCCTTGGTGAGATAGATGGGAGTTGGCTCAGCATGTCCTACCGGAGAACCTAGGGTATGATGACTATGATGACTTCCTGTCCTTTGAAGATGATTCCATCGTCGATTGCAAGCTCGTCTCCGAATGACCAGTATGTGTGTTGCCAGATGCTCCAGTGTCAATTTTCAGCTTAAACAGTGTCTTGCCCATCTTTCTTGGGGCCACAACATCCATCGTTGTGAATGCTTCACTACAGACGCTGGAAATATTGATTGTGTAGTACTTGATTTCGTCGTCGTCACTCGTGTCCTCCTTCTCCAACGCCATGTCGTGAATTTTCTTTCTCCCTTTTGTTTTCCTTTTGCTACCACTGCTTGGTGTATGAGCCAGATCTTCTCTCTTTCTCTGTCTGCATGTCCTTTGCCAATGTCCTTTCTTTCCACAATGGTGACAGGTGCTGTCAAATTTCTCGGCATTTACGTGGCTCATGGGGAGTGTTGCAATTCCCACATGACCTGGCTTTCCGAACCTGTTCGTCGCTAAGCAGGTCAAGCTTGTGTTCCCCTGTGCTAGGGTTGAGTTGCTGAAGCTTGCTATGACAGGCAACTATGGCTTGGTATTGTCTGCCTTCAGCCTGAGTGTCCGCAAGCTTGTATCCTTTTGCCTTTCCCAGCAGGTCACGCTTGAAGTCCTCGAGCAGAGTGGATGCTATGATCAGTTCTATCAGCCTCTCTTCCATCTCTGTTTGGTCAAACTCGCACTTCATCGCCAGAGTGCGCACCCGCAAGATAAAATCATCTAGAGTTTCATCCTCGTGTTGCTGACTCTCCATCAGATGCAAGCAGTGGACTCTGAAGTTGATCTTGGGCTTGAGTTGGGATTCGAAGAATTCCAACAGCTTGTCTGGTTTGCGTTCGTCCTCCTCTGATAGGCCGGACACTTGTAGTCATCTGGTGCCCTCGTCACCTATACCAGGCATGATCTTGAGCGCTTTATTTTTCTAGTATCCGTGATCTCTTCATCTTTCACAGTGCATGCAGGTATTGCTTTTGAACAACTGTAGAGCTTTCTCGTGACTGTCGAGACTGTCTTGCTGTGTGAATCACTGAATGTATGAGTGGAAGGCTGTTGCGGACCTGAGTTGCCTACTGCAACCTGGGGCCAGCTAGTCCATAGTAATGGATGAAAAGTCACCATGGTAGCCTGCTGGTAGCTCGGCACTTAACTTTTTTTATTGTTTTGTTTGTGTAGGCTAGTGAGTAGGCAAGATGGGGGGGGGGGGGTCACTTCTTCTTCTTCTTCTTCGAGTGTCCACAATCAACAATTTGATTTTTTTGACACTGTTCAGGTTGGGGCTCGCCGAGCGAAGAAGAAAAAACAAAAAAAAAAAATCAGAGCAGCAGTTGCACCCTTGACAGGAAGGTGTCAAGAGTGGGGGCGATCACAGACTCAGCTGGCAACTCACTCCAGTCTCTAATTGTTCTAGCAAAGAATGAGCCCTGCCGATTCTGTGTGCGGAACTGGATGGCAGAGTACTGCTGGTCATGTCCTCTTATCTGGCGGACAGGAGCTGGATGAAGTTTGCTGTGGCTACCAGCCGCCGTGGCAAAGTGGTTAGTGTCGCGGACTCCTGGCTGGGAGGTCAAGGGTTTGAATCCCATCAGAGTCATGTGGGTTTTCTCTGCCCCGACCGGCTCCTACCCAGATTTGAGTATACTGCAGACACAATTGGGAAGACTGGGACCACACAGTCGAGTTTCATCCACTTAATGGATAGGTTTCTGAGAGTGTTTGCTCAAATTTCCTGACCAACACTGCAGGTGCCTGTATCTCTCGGGCCTGGATGAAAGAAAGCGTGGAGTATAGCCCTGTCATGTAGTCTCAGACCGAAATGGAAATCCCTAGCATCATCTTAATCATCCTCATTTCTCACTGATCAGCATAAAAAAAAAAGTCTCAAGTTCTGTGGCTCTTCATGCCTTGCTCTCATGGTGACCTCACTTTCGATGTCCTCTCCATGTCTGTGGCCTTGGTTTGGTTCCATCGGGGTCACCGGTATCGGCGAGTCCATTGGGGCTGTCACTGGACGGATGTGGTGGCGCCCTCCGGGAGACCTCACTCACGCCGGCTCCGCGACTAAGCAGTTATTGTCGTCAGTAGGGGGCTTAGTAGGTGGTGTCCTGCGTTTGTTAGATCAGAACAGGCGCCACTGAACACCACCGAAGTGACTCGGCAGCAGTGCAATGTCTCCTCCGTTGGGTTGTCTCTTAACGACTTGACACCGACTGCTCCCTGTGGATTGCCGGTGCCTGGGCTGCAGCAGGACCGACCGGGCTGTGGCTGTAGACAGGGTGTCGGAATGAGCGGCGTGGGTACATTGTCTCTGAGGTGGCGCAGAGGTTGGGACAGCAAAACAAAAAAACAAAAAAAAAATGCGCTATCTGCCGGCGTCGCTGAAGGGAGGGCCATCCCAGTCGTGAAAGCATGTTATTTACACTTGAGGTGTTGTGGTAGCGGTTCAATATGAAGCGAGCTGCCCTTCTCTGTATAGCTTCTATTCTGTCCACATTCCTCTGTATGGGGTCCCACACAGAGCTGGCATATTCCAAAAGGGGCCTGAAAAATGTCAGGTAAGCACTCTCGCTCAGCTCTGTGGAGGCAGCTTTCAAGTTCCGACAAAGAAATCCCAACATCCTGCTAGCTCTCAAAGTGATGGCATCAATGTGAGAGTCCCAGCTGATGCTCTTCTCAATGGTGATGCCGAGATACTTGACCGATGACACAGTGTCAAGTGTGTGTCCTCACAGCTTATACTGTAGTGAAGGGGGGTCGCCAACTTCTGGTCACAGGAAGAACAGTACACTTCCCAGGGTGAAAAACCATGTCCCAGCTCTTCTCCCATTCTCCAAGGTGATGGAGGTCCTCTTGTATCTGGTCTTGGTCTCGCTGGGACTGACTACTCTATAAGCTGCAGTGTCGTCAGCGAACAGCCTACAAGGTGGAGACAGGCTCTCAGGGAGATCATTAATGTATACCAGGAACAAGCAAGGTCCCAAAACTGATCCTTATGGTACACCTGACTTCACACTGACATATTCTTCTGATTGGGCTCCATCCACTACAACTGCTTGACGTCGGTTTGACAGAAATCCCTTGATCCAGCGGTTGACCGCACTCCTGATGCAGTAGTGGTGAAGCTTGTGTAAGAGGAGACTGTGATTTACCTTGTCAAATGCTTTAGCGAAATCCATGACAAGGATGTCAGTCAGTCGTCCCTCTTCCATGCCGTCTGTAGTATGAATGTTATTCCTGTTAATGAAATAGGAACTGGAATAGTTTTTTTTTTTTTTTTTTTTTTTAAAGCAGATCCCCTATTGCACAGTCTCAAAATAATCAGCCTGTTGATTCTGATTGTGGAGACACAACGGAAGAAGAAGTCAGTAGGCCTAGCCCAATTCATTTCCAGTAGGCCTATGCGTGCAGCAGCCGTGATTGTGTATGTGTATGACTGCAAAAGAGATATTTATAGTACGTAATGTCTAATCTCAAATGTCCGTTGGATATAGCTCGATAATAGAGAAACACAATGTTGTGTTGCTGAATCTCTCGGGTACTGTGTGGATTAGGCCTAATCTTTGGCGATGGGAGACATAGCGGCGCTGTCTTGCGTCATCGTTACATCGAGTTATGGTGTCACGCAGCCGGTCTTGTTTTGCGCGTTGATCGAAAGTAATGGCAATTTAGCGTTTATAGGTTTACTTGCTGTTAGCGTTGAACCATCCCACTGCTGCCACCGTGAAAAAGAGGAAAGGGTACAGTATTCATGATGGAATGGACACAGCTCGGTGCGTGTAGATCTAGCTCGCTTATTCTCTAGTCCTCCAAGCAAAGCTGTCGCATTATTGTGGGAGCAGTTTCGTATAACAGTTTTCGTACCATAACACATACAAAAATAATCTTGTGCAAACACACACACACATATACACGCACGCGCGCGCACTTAAAACATACTCGCCTGCACAAACACTGACACGGCACCCCACACACACACACACACACACGCGCGCGCGCGCGCGCGAGCGCGCACCCACACTGAAATGCGCGCGCGAGCATACACACACACATACACATACACACACACACACACACACACACGCGCGCGCGCTCGCACGCTGACACACTTACAAGCACAGACACATATGCCTGAACACAGACGCACACACACACACATAGAGACAGAAAGAAACGGTACACCCCACCGGACATATTGCAGTGTAACAAAGGAGACAACCAGGAACAGCTTATCACGTTGTGTCACTCACAGTCTACCCGGAGATGCCAGGCCGCAACTGAAACAGAATATAGTGAATCATACAAATTTCACGTTGAAATTAGATTCAAAGCAAACGAGAAACATACAGTGTACAACAACATCACGATCTTTAGCTATGCTTCAAACCAGATTCCTTGCAGCAAAGGTGTGGTAATTCGTGCGACTGAACTTCTTCATTTCTCCTTTCATTCTTAAATGACATCGAGACATTGCATAGGCTTTAAAAATAATAATAATAAATTTTTTTTAATCGTCAAAAATGTGCATGTTACGTCAAACACATTCATGTGCATCGTCTCACATCACCACTCCGGACTTCTCAACTTGAAGCACAAACGCCCGCCGTGCGTCAAAAACCTGGCCTTACTTGGCGGACTGTTGCACTTTACATCGTTAAAACTGCTAAGCGCCTCCTTATTTTTGTTTAATAAATTTGTAGATGGCATCGTCGCAGCCATCTTTTTTTTTATTCTCATTTCAATCACTACTGTAATGAATGGCGACGGAGTTACCACAGATCATCCCAACGTAGTGAAATGAGAATGTCCAATGTTCACACACACACACTGACTGAGTGACTGAAACCAATTTATTGTCAGATTAACTCAAGGTTGTACTGACATTTAAGAAAACATTATTAACAGAAAATCAACGTTTTTCATTCAAAGCAAAGAAGCATAATTAACACACAAAAATACGCGCTCACACACACACGTACATACACACACACGCGCGCGCGCGTACTCACGCACATGCACACATACATTTGCGCGCGCGCACACACACACGCACAAACACATGCACTTACACAAATACACACATCATCAATACGAACACACCCATACCCTCACATACACTCAAACTTACACACTCACACACACAGACATTCGCACGCCCACACACATGCGCGCGCGCTCTCACACACACACACACACACACACACACACACACACACACATACACACACACACACTCATACTCGAGCACTCGTACACACATGCATTCACTCTCACAAACACACGCTTACACGCACACATACACATGCACGCACATACACACCGTACCCACGCTCTCTCTCTCTCTCTCTCTCTCTCTCTCTCTCTCACACACACACACACACACACACACACACACACACACACACACACACACACACACACACATGCACGCACACACAAACAGAGAAAAAAAATAATAAAAAAAGAATTCTGCCCATTACACACACACACACACACACACACACACACACACACACACACACACACACACACCTTCTCCAGCCTTCAGCTTTCAAAATCAAGAGAGCTCAGAAGCCATCATGGTCAGTATCATCTCAAACTACATACATCATGGCACGATTTCAAAGAAGACATTGGCTAGAAAAAGATTCGCAGAATAAACGAAATTTAACGATTCAATGCGATACCTCCAAAATGACATAGTAATCAAACGCAATGTTCTAGAGGGCACAAACTCGCGCTTACGCGCATGTGTGTGTGTGTGTGTGTGTGTGTGTGTGTGTGTGTGTGTGTGTGTGTGTGTGTGTGTGTGCGCGCGCGCGCGTGCGAGCGCGTGTGCAAGCGAGAGAGAGAGAGAGAGAGAGAGAGAGAGAGAGAGATTTAAACATTAAGGACGCAATGTAACAATTATTTGACTGACTGTGGACTTATACTGAAAGCCCGGGTTGCCACAGAATAATATGGGTGTGGCTTTGTTCCTCCAATGTTTGGGTTTTGCCAGGATAAGCACTGACACAAATTACGGAAAAAATCAAAAGGTAAGAGGTGCTCGTAGCTTGGCAGCTTACCATTCACTGACATTGTGCAAAAATGGAGGTGCGCCAGGAACAAATTTGCAGCTTAACATTAACTTTGTGCAGAAAATAAGAGAGGCCCAGAGGAGTAGAAAAACAGCCCATTAACCCGCATAGACTTGCAGCCTACATTGTTCTGAAAACTGTACTGAAAGTAGGCGGCCACAGGTGTAGACTTTGCATCCTACAAGGTATTGACTTTGCACAGAAAATAGGCCAGAGGTGCAAACTTGCAGCCCATGACATACTGACTTTGCACAGAAAATAGGCCAGAGGTGCAAACTTGCAGCCCATGACATACTGACTTTGCACAGAAAATAGGCCAGAGAGGTGCAAACTTGCAGCCCATGACATACTGACACAGGAAATGGGCCAGAGGTGCAGACTTACAGTCCATGGCGTACTGACTTTGCACAGAAAATAGGCCAGAGGTGCAGACTTACAGCTCATGACATACTGACGTTGTACAGGAAATGGGCCAGAGGTGCAGACTTACAGCCCATGACATACTGACGTTGTACAGGAAATGGGCCAGAGGTGCAGACTTACAGCCATGACATACTGACGTTGTACAGGAAATGGGCCAGAGGTGCAGACCTACTGCCCATGACATACTGACGTTGTACAGGAAATGGGCCAGAGGTGCAGACCTACTGCCCATCACATACTGACGTTGTACAGGAAATGGGCCAGAGGTGCAGACCTACTGCCCATGACATACTGACGTTGTACAGGAAATGGGTCAGAGGTGCAGACTTACAGCCCATGTGTAGGTTTCAGCCTACGATGTATCGACACTGCATAGAAAATAAGTCAGAGGTGTAGACTTGCAGCCTACGATGTACTGATATTGTACAGAAAGTAGGCCAGGTATGTGAACTTGCAGCCTATCACGATCACGTGCTGACTCTGTACAGAATATAGACAAGAGTAAAACTTGCAGTTTATCAGAGACTGACATTGTACAGAAAATAAAGCCAGAAGTGCAAACTTCCGGTCAATCAAGCACTGACACTGTACACAAAACATGAGGCCCAGAGATACAGCTTAGCAACCTAACATACATTAAGACAAAAAAGAGACTGGAGCAGACTGAAACGTTCCTGCAAACACGCCAGAATGCACATCAACTCACAAAACAAGGTGCAAAGTAATGGCTTATTTCACAGACAGTGCTAAAAGGACACGTAAATTTTCGGCAAACATGCCTTCTTCGGACGTCACAAGTAACAGAAACAGGCCAGAAACACGACTGCCTAGAAGACTGTCGACAGGAGAGTGATAACTCTTACCCAAGGTACTGTACTCGTGAGGCGAGTTTTATAAACGCGAGAACTGGAAAGCTGGTTAGCGTATACTTGCGGCGAGGGATGTGAAAGGCAAGGGAATAAAGAAATGGGCCCAACACACACACACACACACACACTTGAAATGACAATGTGACTTCCTCTTCAAGCTCTTCTTGCTGTGGAAGAGTCAGCGTTTTGACCGTTTTATGTACCTGTCAAAGAACGTCACTATTTTTCGAGCACCATTTACCTGACGTAGCAACTGCTAGCCGTTTAACTTGCATGCGAGGCAGCCTCAAGACAGTCTAGCGAACTCTCGCCTTTTTTCCTAGCCCTGCTGGCTGCTAGTGTGTGTCATGAAACGCTCACACTCGCGAGGCAAGCAAGAATTCTCGCCATCTGGCCTCTATGAGACGCACAATTGTTCATGTGCACTGACGTTGGATAGAAAAAAAGATCACACCTGGCTGCCTACCTGGTGCCTGGCTGGCCCAGTAGGTAACAACACCGAGTTTGCAGTCAAATGTTGCGGGTTCGAATCTCCCTGGCGCCCCCACAAAAGCTGGCATTTTCGCCATCCACTTGTCTCAGTGCTCAGTCATTCTGATGACGTAGTGTAGAGATAGGCCTTACGTCCGCTTCCCTAACTCCGCAGAGATGCGGTTATCCCCGTCATCCATGCCACTGTAGGTGGGTCAGGACATTTGACCTGGACTGAGGCAACTACCTGGCTGCCTGCTATGCACAGAACCTGTACGACTGCGGAGAAGTCAAAGGTGCAGGTTTACTGGCTACCAATATGCACTAACATTTTACATCGCCTTGCAAGTCTTCCACATCCAGAGCTGGGCTGAAAATGGAGAAGAGAGAGGCGAGTACTGTGCGTAGCCTTGTGGTCTACTACGCGCTGAGGTTGTTCTGAAAATAGAGAGGTGAGACGTGTAACCTGAACTGACGTTGTACAGAAAACGAAGAGACCAGAGGAGCAGGAAAGCAGCCTAATAACCGAATATATGCGATGACACTGGAGCATAAACTGGAGAGGCGATAGGAGTAACAGAGCAGCCTGCCACATGCTTCCATGAAACAGAAGTTGATTAGGACCGCCAACACGAGAGAGAGAGAGAGAGAGAGAGAGAGAGAGAGAGAGAGAGAGAGAGAGACAGACAGACAGACAGACAGACAGACAGAGACAGAGAGACAGAAAGAGAGTTGAAGCTTTCTGGAGGAGCGTCTTTTTGTCACCTTGTATGAAGAGGGAAGGGAAGGAGAGCTCCTTTTTTTTTATTCTCAGGTGTTGGAGAGAGAGAGAGAGAGAGAGAGAGAGAGAGAGAGAGAGAGAGAGAGAGAGAGAGAGAGAAGGTCAAAGAGGACCGCTGTGGTGGAATGCATTAACTGTGTTTCACAGGAAGCGGCCGTGAGGACGGATGGGAGGGTTAAACGGGTGAAACCGAGAAAGGCACCCGATTCAACCCACGTCCACCCCCAGCCCTCTCCGGCCAGGTAGTATGACAGTCAACGGGGACAGGGTGAATCGCTTGCCGACAAATCCTTTGGCCGGGTAGAGGCTGCAGGAAATGGGGCCAAATGACTGTGTTTGGGCGTCTCAGGCGGTTGACGTTCACTAGCTTCTTCTGCAACACCGCCCCCCCCCCCCCCCCCCCCCCCCCCCCCATCGTGCCCCCGCCCTATCCACTCCCTCCTCCCCCCCCCCCCCCCCTCTTCCACGTGAACCCTTCTCTACTTCCTCCTCACATCCCCACTATCTCTGACATCTTCGTCTTTCTCCTGTCCTTTACTCATGCGGCTGTCTCGGCGCCTGTCTGTCTGGCTGTCTGAACGTCTGTGTTAGGGTGCCTCTGTCTTTCTCTTCTGTACCCAGGCGCAGTAACTCCTCCAGAATGATTCCCGTGAGATCCAGTTTGATGTTCTTCTTCATTTTCATTTTCCGCTTCCTCTTCTTCTTCTTCTTTTGTGTGTGTGTGTGGGGGGGGGGGGGGGGGGGGGGGGGGCATGCGCGCGCACACACATGCACGCACCATGCGCGCGCACGCGCGTACACACACACACACACACACACACACATACACGATAGTAAGGACTTACGCCTGGATTATAGATCTCAAGACGTGTTCCCTGCAGGACTATACAATTTCTTAAATCTTCAGTTATTTTAGAAAAGCAAACTAATAATGTTTTCAATAATTTAACTGTCTCTGCGGGTCTGGCAATAATAAAAAAAAAAAAAAAAAAAAAAAAAACCCGCGACTGGTACACAAATACATGAGTCGATTTTTCCCAAGGTCTGGTATCAGCTGATTCTCTCTTTGAGGAGTGCAATGTATGAGAGTGGTGTTTCTGAAGAATTAACGATTTTAAATGTTGGCTAACCCAACACGTTTTCCTGTCTTCCTTTGTGCTTGGAAAGAAAGACTGCTGTCAATGTTTGCCTTGTAACGGGTTTGCGGCATATTCACTAAGAAACGACGAGGATGAGAACTTGCGAAGAGGAGGAAAGCTATTTTACCGGCCTAACACGGTGTTATCACGTGATGTTGGCGTTTCAAC
>JADBJO010001261.1:397500-400000 GCA_016801955.1 Conus betulinus | reverse complement strand
AGGAGATTTTCTTGTTCATTCTTTCTTTCTTTATCTCATCTTTTTTCTTTTAACCTTTTAACAATGTGTAAAACCCTTACAGCACGATGTCATGTTTGTTAAATTATTGTTAATCATGATACATGCTGCATTCAATGTTTTCCTTGTTTGAGTGGTGAAAATATGATGTAACATGTACTTAAGACAAACAGAACCTTCAAAGCAAGGCGATACAAATTTCGGTTTGATCAAATGCCGGAAGTTAATGTTTTTTTTTGCTTCAAACACTATGTTTTGTATGTAATGAAATTTTTTTCTAACGATTTTCCCTGTTCTGTAAACAAAAAGCTGCAGAACGTAAAACATCGACCACAGAGCCCTGAAACATCAACCGTGTGTGTGTGTGTGTGTGTGTGTGTGTGTGTGTGTGTGTGTGTGTGTGTGTGTATCTATCTGTCCATCTGTCTATATGTGTATCTGTGTGAAACTTGAAACTTGAAACTGTTCTGTAAACAAAAAGCTGCAGAACGTAAAAACATCGACCACAGAGCCTGAAACATCAACCGTGTGTGTGTGTTTATCCTTTCCATGGTGTGGGGAAAAAAAAGAAACTGTTTGTACTAATGAACTGACATGTTCAGAGAATAAAGACAAAAGAAACAAACAAACAATCAAACAAACAAAAGTGTAAAATAGATGGCAGTAACGGGACAGCTACTATATGCTCCGTGCTGAAGGGCAGCTGTGTGCTGCATGTGTGGGAGTGAAGGAGACACAGTGCGTGTGTGGGAGTGAAGAGGACACAGTGTGTGTGTGGGATTGAAGGGGACACAGTGTGTGTGTGGGAATGAAGGGACACACACAAAGTGTCCCCTTCCCTCCCACACACAATGTGCCCCCTTCACTCCCACACACACACTGTGTCCCCTTCACTCCCACACACACACTGTGTCCCCTTCACTCCCACACACATACTGTGTCCCCTTCACTCCCACACACACAAAGTGTCCCCTTCCCTCCCACACACAATGTGCCCCTTCACTCCCACACACACACTGTGTCCCCTTCACTCACACACACACACTGTGTCCCCTTCACTCCCACACACATACTGTGTCCCCTTCACTCCCACACACGCACTGTGTCCCCTTCACTCCCACACACACAATGTGTCCCTTTCACTCCCACACACACACTGCGTCCCCTTCACTCCCACACTGTGTCCCCTTCACTCGCACACACACACACACACACACACACATGTGTCCCCTTCACTCCCACACACACAATGTGTCCCCTTCACTCCCACACACACAATGTGCCCCCTTCACTCCCACACACACACTGTGTCCCCTTCATTCCCACACACACACACTGTGTCCCCTTCACTCCCACACACACGCTGTGTCCCCTTCACTCCCCCCCCACACTGTGTCCCCTTCACTCCCACACACACAAAGTGTCCCCTTCCCTCCCACACACAATGTGCCCCCTTCACTCCCACACACACACTGTGTCCCCTTCACTCCCACACACACACTGTGCCCCCTTCACTCCCACACACACACTGTGTCCCCTTCACTCACACACACACACTGTGTCCCCTTCACTCCCACACACATACTGTGTCCCCTTCACTCCCACACACGCACTGTGTCCCCTTCACACTCCCACACACACAATGTGTCCCTTTCACTCCCACACACACACTGCGTCCCCTTCACTCCCACACTGTGTCCCTTTCACTCCCACACACACAATGTGTCCCCTTCATTCCCGCACACACACTGTGTGTGTGTGTGTGTGTGTGTGTGTGTGTGTGTGTGTGTGTCTGCCAGTTTATCGATCTAGCTTTCTATCTGTCAGTGTGTGTGTGTTTCCCCTTCACTATCACACACACAATGTGTCCCCTTCACTCCCACACACAGAAGAATGTGTCCCCTCACTCCCACACTGTGTCCCCTTCACTCCCACCCACACACAATGTGTCTCCTTCGCTCCCCCACACATAATGTGTTCCCTTCACTCCCCCACACACACACTGTGTCCCGTTCACTCCCACACACACACACAATGTGTCCCCTTCATTCCCACACACACAATGTGTGCCCTTCACTCCCACACATACACTGTGTGCCCTTCACTCCCACACACACAATTTGTCTCCATCACTCCCACACACACACAATGCGTCCCCTTCACTCCCAAACACACTGTGTCCCCTTCGCTTCTACACACACACAATGTGTCCCCTTCATTCCCACACACACAATGTGTCCCCCTCACTCCCCCCACACACACAATGTGTCCCTTTCACTCCCACACACACACTGCGTCCCCTTCACTCCCACACTGTGTCCCTTTCACTCCCACACACACAATGTGTCCCCTTCATTCCCGCACACACACTGTGTCCCTTTCACTCCCACACACACACTGTGTCCCCTTCGTTCCCACTCACACAATGTGTCCCCTTCACTCCCACACACACAATGTGTCCCCTTCACTCCCACACACACAA
>JADBJO010001261.1:372500-385000 GCA_016801955.1 Conus betulinus | reverse complement strand
GACTGCTCTGGATGGGTGGGTGGAGTGGGACTGCTCTGGATAGATGGGTGGAGTGGGACTGCTCTGGATGGGTGGGTGGGTGGAGTGGGACTGCTCTGGATGGATGGGTGGAGTGGGACTGCTCTGGATGGATGGGTGGAGTGGGACTGCTCTGGATGGGTGGGTGGAGTGGGACTGCTCTGGATGGATGGGTGGAGTGGGACTGCTCTGGATGGATGGGTGGAGTGGGACTGCTCTGGATGGGTGGTGGAGTGGGACTGCTCTGGATGGATGGGTGGAGTGGGCTCTGGATGGATGGGTGGAGTGGATGGATGGAGGGGAGTGGGACTGCTCTGGATGGATGGGTGGAGTGGGAGACTGCTCTGGATGGGTGGAGTGGGACTGCTCTGGATGGGGGTGGAGTGGGACTGCTCTGCTCTGGATGGATGGATGGGTGGAGTGGACTGCTCTGGATGGATGGGTGGAGTGGGACTGCTCTGGATGGGTGGAGTGGGACTGCTCTGCACTGGATGGGTGGAGTGGGGACTGCTCTGGATGGATGGGTGGAGTGGGACTGCTCTGGATGGGTGGAGTGGGACTGCACTGGATGGGTGGAGTGGGACTGCTCTGGATGGATGGGTGGAGTGGGACTGCTCTGGATGGGTGGGTGGAGTGGAGTGGGACTGCTCTGGATGGATGGGTGGAGTGGGACTGCTCTAGATGGATGGGTGGAGTGGGACTGCACTGGATGGATGGGTGGAGTGGGACTGCTCTGGATGGATGGGTGGAGTGGGACTGCTCTAGATGGATGGGTGGAGTGGGACTGCTCTGGATGGGTGGAGTGGGACTGCTCTGGATGGGTAGAGTGGGACTGCTCTGGATGGATGGGTGGAGTGGGACTGCTCTGGATGGATGGGTGGAGTGGGACTGCTCTGGATGGATGGGTGGAGTGGGACTGCTCTGATGGATGGGTGGAGTGGGACTGCTCTGGATGGATGGGTGGAGTGGGACTGCTCTGGATGGGTGGAGTGGGACTGCTCTGGATGGATGGGTGGAGTGGGACTGCTCTGGATGGATGGGTGGAGTGGGACTGCTCTGGATGGATGGGTAGAGTGGGACTGCTCTGGATGGATGGGTGGAGTGGGACTGCTCTAGATGGATGGGTGGAGTGGGGCTGCTCTGGATGGGTGGAGTGGGACTGCTCTAGATGGATGGGTGGAGTGGGACTGCTCTGGATGGATGGGTGGGAGTGGGACTGCTCTGGATGGATGGGTAGAGTGGGACTGCTCTGGATGGGTGGAGTGGGACTGCTCTGGATGGGTGGGTGGGAGTGGGACTGCTCTAGATGGATGGGTGGAGTGGGACTGCTCTGGATAGATGGGTGGAGTGGGACTGCTCTGGATGGATGGGTGGAGTGGGACTGCTCTGGATGGGTGGAGTGGGACTGCTCTGGATGGGTGTGGAGTAGTCCATATCTACGAACAGCATGGAAGGGCATTGAATGCTTTGGTGTGAGGGGTGGAGGTGGGAGAAAAGTGTGAGGCAGCGGTCGGAAGGGGTTGGAGCTGTCAGTGTTTGTGCTGGGAGTAGATGATGTAGCCTGACGTCTGTGTTTATAACGACTGATCTGTGTTTGATTACCCCACACCGAATAATGCACCAAACAACATACGGTGTGTGTGTGTGTGTGTGTGTGTGTGTGTGTGTGTGTGTGTGTGTGTGTGTGAGAGAGAGAGAGAGAGAAAGAGAGAGAGAGAGAGAGAGAGAGAGAGAGAGAGAGAGATTTCTTTTACTGTTTTTCTTCTTCATGATAACCCTTCTCACGATGACCATCAACAACTTCATAGAAATAAGATCCATCGTCTGACCTACAGGCCACAACTGACTTCACTAAGATGGCGCGTCACTAATCAAATCATCTTCCGTACTACCAGTGCGACATTAATCACAGTGTATGTCACTTTATCGACTCGATACAGATTCCTGCTGATCCAGTATCGGCCACAGAGCCCGACAACTTCGCAGACAGGGTACGACCACAGTGTCATCTGTATTTCAAAAACATTGTGACACACACGATTCATGGTAAAACTGGGGTCTATTTGCTTCAGTTTCATTTGACTCAGAAATAGTAATGATTTGGTGTGATCCATTTTCTTAATATTCGGTGTGGTATTTGACTCAACTGTACAAAATGTTGTACGATTCGCATATAAAAGGTGTTTACTCCTCGCCGTGCGTTCGTTACATGCAAAATCTTATGTATGAAAATACGTTAATTGTGTATGGGATACTCAATTTTTTTTTTAAATCCAAAGCGTTTGATTTGTAAATGTAAACATGACTCGTTCTGACAAAAGTACAAGGATGAAGGGTATGATATCCTTGAAAACAGCAATGAATGTTTACATAAATATTATTGCCCATTTTGGAAAAGAAACCTATATATCACATTTACCTGATATTTATTGCATATTCACAGTAATTCGATTTGGATGCTGTTGTCATAAACTTGAAAATGAATTAGGTAGACACAGAGCTTTCAAAGGAAACTAAAGCGTGAAGATATATTGATATGAATGCGCTGGGTGATAAATTCCACTTCATTTTTTGACGTCCAAAAAATATTCAATATACTAGAAACAACTTGTGTTTTGGTCTCGCAAACTTTCTTGCTGTAAAATCAATGTTCTCATCGCGTATTTTGCCCGTTCTCATAAAATTAGCTGAGTGTATTGAAAATTAACAAAAGTCTACGCAAATTATGTCCTTCTGTGGTTTGATTTCATTTCCATTTGGAGAATGATTGTCCTGCAGACTGCTTTGTATTCAGCCTGGCGTGAATGATTCTCTTATCCTTCTTGCCCAAACAAGAGGCTAAAGGAATACATATTTTGAACTTGTGAATTTAAATTGAGAAATCTGCAGTTTGTTCAACGTCGTGAATCCAACCAACCCAGAACGCAAACACACCTGCCCCGTCCTCCCTCCTAATCCCTTCCTATTCCCTTCCCCTCTACCTCCTCCGGGTCTGGAAGAACAAGTGACACAACTTAAAGCCGCTGAACCATCAATTGTTCGGGAAAAAAAACAACAACAACAACAACAACAAAAAACCAACAACAACACCGAATAGGCCCTGCATTAGCCAGTCTGTGGTATAATTATCGTCTGCCCGAAACGCGCAAGCTGTTTCCGGCGTCGCTTCATGCGCGTCGCCATTTTGTTCACCTTTCAATATATTTGACGTCGCGTTTAGATCACAAGCCTCGACTATTTTCAATCAATCGACGAATAATGTTACTGGTACAGCACTGTCATGATGAGCTGCATTTGCTAATGTCTAAGTCTGTAAATAAGAACGCACTCCCGTACTGCTGTTCTCCTCCTCAGCCGATAAAAAAAGTTGCGATAAGCCATGTCAGCTTGACCTACTAAAACTCCGCGGACCACCTAGTAACGGGAAAATCAAAGACGAGGGGTGGGGTGAGAGATACCCTACCTCGGCTGACCCCGCCGCCTCTCGCCTCTCCAGCAAAACTGCCAAAAACGTATCAGACTGATCGGCCAGTCTGCTGCACCTGTCAAACCATGTGAGGTGTGTGTGTGTGTGTGTGTGTGGGGGGGGGGGGGGGGGGGGGGGTATCCAGCGGAGAAGAGGGAGGGGGTGGGAGGAGGAGAGTACACGGGAGACAGACGGCTGAAGTCTTTTTCCGAAGTAATTTAAGGCTACGTTTCACACACACACACACACACATTCTAGCTATGCCAGATCATGAGAATGACAGTATTCTTTCAGACTTTAGCATTCCTTTTGTGTCAGTACTGAATGTGAAAACGAGTATGACTCAAAATAGATCGCAGAAAGACATTCCATTCGGTAATGCCAGTGGCTGCTTGGTTGACTCATGGCTTTGCATGGGCCGTGATTTCATCCGTCTCCTTCGGTCTGTCATGTGATTAACTGGTCGGTTTTCATGTACTTTTCTTTACATCCGCTGTTCTCGTCTCTTCACTTCTGGGACTGCAAAACGTCCACTTTTTTTTTCACTTCCAATCTCTCATTCCTTTCCCCACATTTCTTCCATTTTTTCCGTGTCTTTTTTTCTATGAGGCCTCCATCTTCCTATTTTTTTTTTTTCAAAATGTAATCATTTGTTTATTTATTCATTTATTTGTCATCATTATTATTGTTGCTGTTGTTGTTGTTGTGCTGCTGCTGTTGTTATTGTTGTTTATCGACTCTTACATTGTGTTCTATGAATTCATACATCACAGGCGAATGGTCCACAGAAAATGTAACGGACTTTTTTGTTTTAAAGAGAAGGAGAGTGAAAAAGCGTAACAAAAAGAGGAAATGTCTCGCACAGAATTTGTGTAAGGTCGGGGATGCAACTGGAAAATTTGTCCTGGCATACAGACCTTTCACAGTGTTCGCAAGCATCGACGATGGAGTCACTATGACCTGTATCTGCTTTCCCGCATGTGTGGGCTGTCTGCTGCGAGTGCCCACTACAGACCTTTCACAGTGTTCAGCAAGCCACTAAACACTCTGAATACATGTATCTGCTGTCCCAGTCACTCTGAATACATGTATCTGCTGTCCCAGTCAATACATGTATCTGCTGAGTCACTCATGTGTATCCGCTGTCCCAGTCACTCTGAATACATGTATCCCAGCTGTCCCAGTAGATTCGTCCCATAACCTACGGGAGTATCCGCTGAGGACACGCTGTGTAGGGATAACCTACGGGGGTGGGGGGGGGGGGGGGGGGGGGGGGGGGGGGGGGGGGGAGTACTCACGTACTCTGTCTGATCACGACCCTTGTGGCGCTAATTGTTATCTTCAAAGGTACATGCCACACTGTTAATCTAATAGGGCAGAAAAGCAATCAAACACACACAAACAGCAACAGGAGAGTATCCATCAGAGCTGTCTGCTGTAAATCGTGAACAACCCACACCGTTTTAAGGCAGCCATCCCGCAGCAATGAAGTGTCGGACAGGTAAGGGGACGGTTTAATCAGGAACACAGGTTTTTTCCCCCCTCCTTGAAGCCTGATAAAGGTCATCTCTTTCGCTCGGGACAGGACGACGGCATGCGTGCCGGGGAATGCTAACTGGAAGCTTCCTCTACCGAGAAAGAGAAGAGACGGGTAGCAAGACACAGGATCAGAGGTGGTTGTGGTGGAGGAGGAGGAGGACTGGGGAGAGAGGAAGGGAGGAAGAGTGGAGGAGTGGGGAGGAAAGAGTGGAGGAGTGGGGAGGAGAGGGACGGGGGAAGTAGAGGGTGGCGACAAGATATGCGATAGGTGTGTTTGTTGAGAGCCTCACCTTGCTGTGAGATCACTGGGGGGAGGGTGGGGGGGGGTTGCGCAATGCACCCTCAAGTCACCACCCCTCCATCCACGCACTCTTGATAATCACCGGTTGGGCACAGTGCAAGTCACCACCCCTCCACCCACCCGCCCACGCACTTTTGGTTATCACCAGTTGGGTACAGTGTTGTGTTAGCGAAGTTCTTTGAGAACTCTATGACAGCACACTACCTTCAGGAGATTGTAGCTTTGAGCGAAGACGGTATCATCAATGTGTTCACATTACGAAAATGAATGTTATGGGCGATCACTGGTATGTTATATGCACCTGAAAATATCCATTTTCACGTGCCATCCAAACCTGCCAGTCTCAAGTAGTAATAGCTGTTTTCACGTGCCATCTAATCATGCCAGTCTCAAGTAGTAATAGCTGTTTTCACGTGCCATCCAATCCCGCCAGTCTCAAGCAGTAATAGCTGTTTTCACGTGACATCTAATCATGTCAGTCTCAAGTAGTAATAGCTGTTTTCACGTGAGATCTAATCATGTCAGTCTCAAGCAGTAATAGCTGTTTTCTCGGGAAAAAGACTGCTTTTCAGTCGCTGATTATCACAAAAAACCCTGTCTGTTCATTAACATGTCAAAAATATTTTTGATGTGAACATAACTTTTATCCTACAATTAACCGTTTTGAAATGAAAAAAAAAAGCCTATTGTAACCCGTTTTCATAAGTGAAGTCAGTTATCATCAGAGCTTTCAATCGAAAACATTGCACATTTTTGGTGAAAATTGTGTGACAACAGGACTCGTAATCTTTTGAAGCGCTTGGCATGTTGCATAGAGTTCGCCGACTTTGAAAAGTATATTGACCCAATCTCCGTCCCCACCCCACACACTCTGACTCAGTCACTCTCGCCCAGCTCTCTCACCACCCCTTGAAAGACATTAGAAGGAGGAACAAGGATGTCGCAATCGACACTTCTGGGGGTAAAGGTGAGGTTACGAGCGAGACGAGGGTACCCTTTTGCAGATAGGTGCTTGTGTGTGTGTGTGTGTGTGTGTGTGTGTGTGTGTGTGTGTGTGTGTGTGCTTGTGCGTGCGTGCGTGCGTGCGTGCGTGTGTGTGTGTGTGTGTGTGTGTGTGTGTGTGCACGCTAGTGAGAGACACTGACTGACTGAAACCAATTCATTGTCAGATTAACTGAAAGTTGTACTGACAAGTGAGAGACACAGACACAGACAGACAGACAGGCACACACACACACACACACACACACACACACACACACACACACACACACACAGAGAGGCAGAGGCAGTCAGACAGACAGACGAATGCGTGTGTATGCCTGCACTACACATTTTAACGACGCTAACAGTAAAGTATCACATATTTTAAGCCGAATAACACCTCCATTAAACTCTGCGGCGGCGCGCGCAGAATAGATACGGACGAATGTTTGAGCCGATAAAAAAAAAAGGACGGGGAAAAGAAGAAGGAAAATTGTGAGGAGGAGGAGAGGGAAGAAGATCAGGTGGCAAGGAATCTCCGTTTCCCAATGACACATCACAGCACCAGACACCACCACCAACGACACATCACAGCACCCAACGACACCACCACCAACGACACATTACAGCACCAGACACACCACCAACGACACATCACAGCACCAGACACCACCACCAACAACACATCACAGCACTAGACACCACCACCAACGACACATCACAGCACCAGACACCACCACCAACGACACATCACAGCGCCAGACACCACCACCACCACCACGACACCATCATCACAGCACCAGACACCACCACCAACGACACATCACAGCGCCAGACACTACCACCAACGACACATCACAGCGCCAGACACCACCACCAACGACACATCACAGCGCTAGACACCACCACCAAACGACACATCACAGCGCTAGACACCACCACCAACGACACATCACAGCGCTAGACACCACCCACCAACGAACGCGTCGTGAATAGAGGAAGTAAGCTCTAGGGGGGGGGGGGGGGGGGGGGGCGGAAGGGGGAGGCTCGGAGAGCGGGGGGGATCACATACGAGGCCCTGTCATGCATCGTCCTTAGTTCTGGCCCTTCCGACATTGTGACACTGCATGCAACACCTGATGAACCACTTGAGACCACCTGAAAGGTGGTGTTTATGACACATTGTGACACTATACACAACTGACTTGAGACCACCTGAAAAGTGGTGTTGTTTTGACATTGTGACACTATATACAACTGACTTGAGACCACATGACAGTTGTTGCTGTATGACATTGTGACACTGCATGCAACTGACTTGAGACCACCTGTGAAAGGCGTTGCTGTATGACATTGTGACACTGCAGGCAACTGACTTGAGACCACCTGAAAGGTGTTGCTGTATGACATTGTGACACTGCATAGAACTGACTTGAGACCACCTGAAAGGTGTTGCTGTGTGACATTGTGACACTGCATAGAACTGACTTGAGAGACCACCTGCAAGGTGTTGCTGTATGACATTGTGACACTGCAGGCAACTGACTTGAGACCACCTGAAAGGTGTTGCTGTATGACATTGTGACACTGCAGGCAACTGACTTGAGTCCACCTGAAAGGCGTGGCTGTATGGGATGGGTAATAAGATGGCCAGCTAAAGCCGTGAGTCAGACCAGACTGGCTGGACAATCTGAGAGGAGAGAGAGAGAGAGAGAGAGAGAGAGAGAGAGAGAGAGACTCCAGGCCGCTCCATTGACCAGTCAGACGATATTGTCATTTCTGGTGCAGGGGGAAAATTATTAACTGAACATAATTGGAAAAGATATCCCGCTTTTTCGGTCTCCAGCCTAAAACACACAAAATTGATCTCGTTTGTATTAAAAAAAGAAAAAAACTACTATGTGGGTATTTTTTTTCATGAAAGAAAGTAAATGAGAAACTCAGTTGTTCACACTTTGCCTTTCCGTCTCCTTTTTTCCCCCTTAGTCTAGCTTCCTGGTTTGCTGAATTCTGTAAACTGCGATGCGATTGGACAGCTCATGAGGCTGCCCTTCACCTGTTGCTTCTCCGTTGCCCTTTCCTAGTCAGTATCTGTGGGTGGATGCGGGCCTATGTATACGTCCTGTTTTGAACTTGTTCGTATCTGAAGGTTGCAAACAGGAAGGTAATGGAAAAAGTTTAGCGTGCACGATTCTCTCTCTCTCTCTCTCTCTCTCTCTCTCTCTCTCTCTCTCTCACACACACACACACACACACAAACACACAAAGAGTGACATTTTTTTTTTTTGCATGGTCGAACACGGGTTGCTCTCGAGGCTGTCAGCGCGTATAAATACGGTCCTGTGCTGAGAAGAAAAGTAAACAGAAAGAAAAATCAATGGAGCTACTAATATCAGTACAGCATAACGGCTAAACCAATAGACCCTTATCAACGCCATAACACCAGGTCGTGCTGAGCGTGCCAGCAATTCCGCTTAATTCATTCCCCCCATTTCCACAGAGAAGTACAAAAGCGTAACGAAACAAAACAAAAAACAAAAAACAAACAAACAAAACAACGAAACAAAAAAAAAACAAAACAAAACAAACAAACAATAACTCCCTTGCTCCCACGGTGAGACAATTAAACACCCATAACTGCAATTGAGCCCTGCTTCTTACGACGGTACATTTGTTTTGAGTCACAGGCATGAGTTATCTTTCTTGCTTGTTGGTTTTCTTTTGTATCTCCCCACCTCATCTGAGATCTCTCTCCCAAAATAAATAAATAAAACAAAAACAAACTCACATAACACAGGGTACAAGGGCAAATGTGCGCTGCATAACAGGCAGCCAGTGTCCGCTGTGGATAGTTTTATAGTTTCTTTTTTTCTTTCCAAAGACACTTTTTATTTTTCATTAAGTTTCTCTACATATAATTTCAATATTTCACAGTTGAGAAGACAAAGGAAAATATAACCAAACACTGGACAGAATAAAGGACAGATAATGAAAAGGAGCAACAGACACAAATCATACATACACACACACACACACACGCACACACACACAAAGTAAAGTATGAATAGCTGCCAGCCATTCGCATAAAAATTATATATCATTTATATATTGATGTATCCTAGTGTATCAAAAATTAATTTTTAATGAATACGCAGACATTATGATTACATACTTTTAACTGGCTTGGAGTTTTTTTTATGTTGTTTCCTTTTTGTTTTTTAATGAAGCATATATTTTCGTGTTTACGTTTCTTTACTTTCAATTTATAATTATGCCAGTCAGTGTCAAACTTTGTCATGTTAAAGTTAACATGAGCGATGTGTGCTTTTCTGTTGTAAACCTGTCATTTAATAATCTACTGAATACATTTACATGAGGAAATTAATTTTTAAATTTGCATTTGTAAATATAGGATTTAGCAAACAGCAGGATAAAGTTTAACACTGTGTCAGATTCAAAATCTGTGTCGTGTCCAAACGGTATTATTCTCCGTTTAAAAAGGAGGTGGTTATATCTTTTTCTTACTGGCAAAATGTACATTTTGTTATCAGATTTGACACCCATGCACATCAATACTACATTTGTTGGTAGGATTCTATGTGTTAATCTCATCTGAAGCCATTTCAACTTTGTTTCGTGAATCTCTTCTATTATTTTATTTTATTTTATTTTATTGCCAGTTGATTTCTGAATTCAATTTATAACTCCATTTATGGCATCCTTTTGGTTTTGAATCGTCATCTACAAGGATATCATAATATAATCTTTCTGGTTTTGCATCGTCATCTACAAGGATATCATAATACAGACTTCAACATAAGTTAGGACCACACCGCAGAATGCCTTAGGTGCTTTCAAAATCAAATATCAAATAAAGGTTAGTAATTGCCAAGGTTCTGAACGCGACAGTCATCAGGCCTTCTCAATAAATACTGCCAAGCATGCAACAGCTGCACTGACTCCCCTTGAGCGTGCAGAAAAGTGCTCTTGTTTGGCAAACAAACTCTTTGTCAGCATCCGTGCACACTGACTCGAACTGTGTACAGGTGAAAATCCTGATGCACGTGACAGCATGAAGGTATGGGAGTGCGTTGTGCTCACCACAATTGCCATAAAAACCGTCGAATACCTGTTCTGAAGCACAACACCAACATACCAGCGATACGAAAGATGAGAAATTTCGATCGTGCCCGAGCTATCGCCTGGCTGCAGGACGGTATAGGCGTCCGAGAGGTGGCCAGCAGGCTGCAAGCGTCACATTCGGTCATCATCCGTCTGAGACAGCGCCATCAAACCACAGGCACCGTCCAGGAACGGCCACGCCCAAGAAAACCACACAACGTGAGGACCGGTACCTCTGCAGACAGGCCCTTCGGGAGAGGACAACCACCGCCAATGCCTTGAGTCAGCAACTGCGTGCTTCCACCAACACAGCAGTAAGCGGGCAGACCACTCGGCGTCGCCTACATGCCGCCGCCTTGCGTTCCAGGCGTCCGGTGAAGAAGCCCATGCTGACTGCAGGTCACAGGGCACGCCGACTTGCTTGGTGCCAGGACTATCTGAGGTGGACTTGTGCTCATTGGGGCCATGTCCTGTTCACCGACGAATCGCGCTTCATGGTGAGCCCCAAAGACGGCCGCATCAGGGTGTGGCGGCGCCCATAGGAGCAGCTGCAAGATGATGCTATCCAGGAGGCGGCTGCTTTTGGAGGTGGCTCCATTATGGTTTGGGGAGGCATCGGCCGACACTACAGGACTCCTCTCTACCATGTGGAGGGCATGCTCGATGGGCAGCGCGCTACCTGCAGGAGATCTTACAGCCTCTGGTCACAGCGACCCTCCAGCAGATCGGACCCCAAGCTGTCCTCCAGGATGACACCGCCACACCACACCGCTGCAGGGCTGTCAACACTTTCATTCAGGAAGCTGGGATCACCAGGATGGCATGGCCTGCGAACAGTCCAGACCTCAATCCAATCGAGAACATCTGGGGAGAACTTGGCTGGCGAATCCATGCAAACCGCCCACGTCCAGCTAATCGGGAACAGCTGCTGCAAGTCCTGCGACAGGAGTGGGAAAACATCCCCCAGACCGTCATCGCAAACACCATCAACTCCATGAGGCAGCGCTGTCTCGATTGTGTTGCTGCGCGGGGTGGACACATCCGTTTTTGAACAGATTAAAGAAACATGTTTGTGGATTTTCTTTTCCCAGGTTGGGTCTCTTTACATTGCTTTATCATTGCAAAAACATTACGCAATCCAAATGAAATTGCTTTAATTTGATTCACAAGGGTGCAATTAAAAATCTGTACACATGAAACATTTTTGGTTTCGCGCGTGTGTTGCATTTGTTAGACCGATTGCAAGTGGTCCTTAACTTATGTTGAAGTCTGTATAATCTTTTTGGTTTTGAATCGTCCTCTACAAGGATATCATAATATAATCTTTTTGCTTTTGAATCGTCATCTACAAGGATATTATAATATAATCTTTTTGGTTTTGAATCATCATCTACAAGGATATCATAATATAATCTTTTTGGTTTTGAATCGTCATCTACAAGGATATCATAATATAATCTTTTTGGTTTTGAATCGTCATCTACAAGGATATCATAATATAATGGTGATCCCTTTTTTCACCCAATCTAAAATTCGTACTGTTTTGGAATCCTTAGATTTTTCGTTATTTTCCACACGGATGTTCGGTATGTTAACAAAGATTTTTTATTCTTTTTATAAGTGCTGCATAACTTAGAAAGTTTGTCCGTATGTTGTATTTGTCGATAATTCAGCATAGGTCAAGGAACTGCCATCTTCTTTGCACAGATCTTCAATATTACATACATTTTCATTAATCCAGTCATTCTTATGTAATAAAATGCTATTTGCATTTATTCTGTCATTGAAAAATAATGGCTCTGCTAGAGTTTCAGACGAGTTAGTGGGTTTAACTTTACTGACAAGTATTTTGCAAGTTTGAAACGTGTCCAGGGGGCCGGAATAGCTCAGTTGGTAGAGCGCCGGACTCGTGATCCTAGGGTTGCCGGTTCGAATCTCGGTATAGGGGGATTTTTTCCCTCGGAATTGACACTGGTTCCCCATACAGTCCTTCGAATGAGACTATAAACCGAGGTTCCGTGTGTGAACGCACGCACAACATCTTGCACACACGTAAAATCCCATCATCAA
>JADBJO010001261.1:365000-367500 GCA_016801955.1 Conus betulinus | reverse complement strand
ACATACAGAGAGAGAGAGAGAGAGAGAGAGGGGGGGGGGGACAGACAGACAGGCAGACAGACAGAGAGAGGGGGGAGACAGACAGACAGACGGACAAAGAGAGAGAGAGAGAGAGAGAGAGAGAGAGAGAGAGAGAGAGAGAGAGAGAGACAGAGAGAGAGAGAGAGAGACAGACAGACAGACAGACAGAGAGGGGGGGGGGGGGGGGGGGGAGGACAGACAGAGAGAGAGAGAGAGAGAGAGAGAGAGAGAGAGAGAGAGAGAGAGAGACAGAGAGGACAGAGACAGAGACAGAGACAGAGACAGAGAGATGTCTACGTCCCTCCCTTCTCCCCCTTTCAACGACACTAACATTAGTGTAATCACATGTCCTAGAAGTTTCTTCACTACCTTCCCTCACTACACCCTCTCTAACTGGAGAAGTGGAAAGTGGGCAGGTGTGCTCACTCGTTCACAGACAGAGGGAGGGAGCGAGAAAGGGAGAGGGAGAGGGAGAGGGGGAGGGGCGAAGTGGGGGCGAAGTGGAAATGTGGAGTGAGAGAGGGAGGATGGAAATTAGAGGAATAAACCGAGAGAGAACAAATCGAAGAGAAAGCTGTTGGGACTACCGCATAGAGATAAAGAATGACAGAAACAGAGTGAAGCATATACAAGGGAAGAAGGGAAGGTGGGGGAGAGGGAGGGAGGGGTGAGAGAGAGGGAGGGAGGGAGTGAGAGAGGGAGAGGGAGGGAGGAAAAGAGATAAAAAAAAAAAAAAGAAAAAAAAGAGCAAAACAAACAGGTGAAGAGAAACAGACAGGACAGAAAGAGAGGGGGGACAGAGAAAAAACATATACAGACAGACAAGGGGGAAGGGGACAGGGGGGGGGCAGACGGAAAGACAGACAGAGGGACAGAGAGAAGAAGACAGACAGACAGAAAGATAAACGGAGACAGAAAGACAAACAAAGGTGACAGACAGAACATGCGGTCGGGTCCGACGGCATACAGAAAGACAGCGACGATAAGACAGACAGAAGCAGACAAAAAAACAAACAGGCGGGATAGGCAGACGGACAGACAGACAGACAGGGCAGCAAAGAGAAGAAGACAGACAGAGAAGAAAGGAAGTAACACGCAAAGCAACAAAGGTGATCGATAGAACTATGCGGTCGGGTCCGTCGTACATAGCATGCCTGCACAGACGTTAACCCAGCTACACGGCAACAATAACAAATTGTTGGCTCTCAGGCAAGATCGCCATCAGCCAGCTAGCTCGCTCTCTCTCTCTCTCTCTCTCTCTCTCTCTCTCTGCGCGCGTGCGCGCGCACACACTCACCAGATAGAGAGAGAGACAGAGATAGAGAGAGGTAGAGAGAAGGAGAGTGAGATAGACGGGGAAAGGGGTGGTGGTGGTGGGAGGGAACATGTGCGTGCACACACACACACACACACAACACACACACACACCACACACACACACACACCGCATACACACACACAAGCACGCTTGAGCACAAACACTCAATATACACACTCACACTCTCTCTCTCTCTCTAATCACACACACACACACACACACACACGCGCGCGCGCGCGCGCGCGCGCGCGAATGAGGAAGAGGAGAGAGAGAGAGGAGAGAGAGAGTGTGTGTGTGTGTGTGTGTGTGTGTGTGTGTGTGTGTGTGTGGTGTTTGTGTGTGTCAGAGAATGACAGACAGAAAACGAGAGAGAGAGAGAGAGAGAGGAGAGAGAGGGAGAGAGAGAGGAGAGAGAGAGAGAGAGAGAGAGGGTGGGTGGGTTAGACCCATTTCAGTTAGTATCGCTCGTCAACTTCTGAATGGGCTAAACACAACTATCGATTTGCGCGTGCAAACAGAACGCAACCCACGGTGATGGACAGAGGGTGGGAATGGAGGAGAAAGAGAGAGAGAGAGAGAGAGAGAGAGAGAGAGAGAGAGAGAGAGAGAGAGAGAGAGAGAGAGAGAGAGACAGACAGACAGACAGACAGACAGAGAGACAGAGAGAGACAGACAGACGGACGGACGCACGCACGCACAGACGAAGACAGACAGAGAGAGAGACAGACGGCTCTACAGAAGGGCAGAATGACAGACAGACGGAAACAGAGGCAGTGAGACAAAGCAACAGAAACCGAACATGGGGAGGGGGTAAGTGATGGCACGTTCCAGGTAGCGTGGTCAGACATCAGCGTTTTGAAATCGGACGGAATGTGCTCATCTATCAGACTGAGAGATGTGAGCGAGGGAGGGAGAGGTAGACATAAAAGAGTGAAATCGGACGGAATGTGCGGTCCATCTATCAGACTGCGAGATGTGAGCGAGGGAGGGAGAGGTAGACATAAAAGAGTGAAAAGATGAGGGGAATGGGAGGAAGATGAGCAGGGATGGAGAACTGGATGAGATTGCAACTGAAGATAATCCCCATCTATTCCCCCATCAGTAACCATAACCGTTCAATTGGGAGGGGGGGGGGGGGGGGGGGGGGCATGGCCGTCAATT
>JADBJO010001261.1:357500-360000 GCA_016801955.1 Conus betulinus | reverse complement strand
TATATTGAAATGTTGCCTGTTGTTTATATATACCCACTAATTCGGTTCCGCTGTGGTAATCATAAACTCATGATCGAAACTGGCAGACGATTTGAAATACCTCATGATGAACGATTTTGTCGGGACTGCGACCAGAATGACCTTGGCGAGAATTTCATTTTGTAATGAAATGCACCAAATATGATGATATTAGAAATAAGTTTATACCAAAACAATTTACATGTATAAAGTCCGTATTTAACTATTGTCGTTTGCTCTGTGGTAATAAAAAAGTGTTACTAAACTTAGCGAAGTTTTTAAAACTTAGTAAAGTTGTGTAAGATTATTTCCAGTGTGTTAATTATCGGGAAATTTTTTGGATGTTTGATGTGTTTCGTTTACATTTGTTCATTTTGTTTCAAGTCCTCCATGCCCCAAAGGGGTCACAGGATTAAATCTTTGAATCTTTGAATCTTTGTGTGTGTGTGTGTGTGTGTGTGTGTGCATGTGTGTGTGTGTGAGCGCACGGGCGCATGTCTGTCGTGCATGTTTGTGTGTGTGAGGACTATGTGTGTGTGTGTGTATGTGTGTGTGTGTGTATGTGTGTGTGTGTGTGTTTGTGCGTGTGCGTGCGTGTGTGCGTTCATGCATATGTGCGTGTGCGTGTGTGCACACACGCGCACATGACTGACCACACTGAAGTGCATGCTGCATTGTCTTGCACGCGCGTAGAGAGAGAGAGAGAGAGAGAGAGAGAGAGAGAGAGAGAGAGAGAGAGAGCGACAGACAGACAGACAGAGACCGATAAAGGAGAACAGAGAGAGGGATGGGCAGTGGAGAAGATAAGAGGGCGGGAAGGGGAGGAGTTCCCGAATGAGAGAGAGAAAAAAATTGCCTTGTGAATATTTGGTAGCAGATGAAATTAGATATCTCTAGGTGTGTGTGTGTGTGTGTGTGTGTGTGTGTGTGTGTGTGTGTGTGTGTGTGTGTGTGTGGGTGTGTGTGTGTGAAGAGAAAATATAATTAACTCTCAGAACAATGAAAACGAAGAACGAATAATCACTTATCTTCTCGAATTCAAGATGGACGTTCAACATTGATTGTACCGAATTTGAGAACATAGGCCTAAGTGATGCTTGCTCGTTCTTCGTTTTCATTGTCCTGAATGTGGTCTATCTGGGCCTGAGAAGAAGACCAAAGAGGTCAAAACGCGTCGTATTTTGTCCTGTAATGTGTTTGTTCCTGTCGTCTGGCGGGCGAATCATAAATTTCTCTTTAAAGACTGGTTTCAGTTTCAGTCTGCAGTCACCTCACAAAAAACTCTGACCTGACCTGCAGCAGCAGCTGCAGCGACACAACAACAACAACAACAACAACAACAACAACAACAACAGCAACACATGACATGAAGGAATACCTTCAGAAAAACGTTACCCAGAGCTGCTCACACAGGACTGCTTGACGGGTTTTCACAGTATTCCATGTTATGAACTACGGCAGCCCCGTCCACGGCTTCACTCCGAAGCGTAATTCAGCTGTGACTCTTATTCATGCTAGAAGGTCGACTCTTGGATAGACGTCAGCAAATGGTGGATGTGCGTGTTCATGTGTGTGTGTGTGTGTGTGTGTGTGTGTGTGTGTGTGTGTGTGTGTGTGTGTGTGTGTGTGCAAATGCACATGCTTGTGTGTGTGTGTGTGTGTGTGTGTGTGTGTGTGTGTGTGTGTGTGTGTGTGTGTGTGTGTGTGTGTGTGTGTGCACGCGCGAGCGTGCTTGTGTGTGTGTGTGTGTGTGTGTGTGTGTGTGTGTGTGTGTGTGTGTGTGTGTGTGTGGTGTGTGTGTGTGTGTGTGTGTGTGTGTGTGTGTGTGTGTGTGTGTGTGTGTGTGCGCGCGCGGGGTGTGTGTGTGTGGGTGTGTGTGTGTGTGTGTGTGTGTGTGTGTGTGTGTGTGTGTGTGTGTGAACCATTTGCTGACGTCAGTTCCAAGTCCTGAGTTACAGATCAGTTCCAAGTCCTGAATTACAGATCAGTTCAAGTCCTGAGTTACAGATCAGTTCAAGTCCTGAGTTACAGATCAGTTCAAGTCCTGAGTTACAGATCAGGCTGAAACAGATCAGCTAAAAACGCTATAAATTTTCTCATTCATTCCACCACCACCTTTATCTACCCTCCCCTCCTCCTCCCCCCCCCCCCCCCCCCCCCCCCCCCCCCCCCCTTAACTTTTTTCCAACAAAAGCAGGAGAGGAGGATATACAATTTTCACCAGTAGGGGCCTGCAATTCAGTTTCCTCAAATGGTTACATGAATTGCTTCCCTTCTCAGTAACTTTTTTTTCGTTCTTTGTGTGGGATGACACCCGTTGTTGACGCATAACCGTTTGACTTCGTGATGCTCTGTGTAATTTTTTTTTTTTTTTTTAATTCGTTGTTCCTCTGCACATGCACTGTGAAGAATGAGTATGTGGGTTGGGTTTTTTCTGCTCATGCTTGTTCAACTGGTTTGTTATTATCGATTTTTACCCCAT
>JADBJO010001261.1:277500-352500 GCA_016801955.1 Conus betulinus | reverse complement strand
ACTATGTTTGTGTGAGGTGATTCAAGAGCACTTGTTTCCCAGCAGTGCATACATGCTGATTTATGTACACATGCATGAGCAGTATAATTCAAAAGAATTCCCACAATAACAATGACAGATTTAAAAGAGGAAAATTATACTGCAAAGGTAACACAGCTGTACTGTATGCAAAATGACACAAGATTTTGCTGTTACACACTTCAAACAAAATGATCACTGCAAAAGTTGAAAAAAAAAAAAAAACAACAACAACAAATAGATTATGATATAAGAACATTTTTTTTTTCCCGCAGTGTTACTCATATGTATTTGAGTTGTAAGCATGAACAGCGCGGTTGAGAAAAGCATCACCATTATTAACAAAGACTGGTTTACAAGAGAGAAAAAATTCCTGAAAACATTAAAGAGAGCTGTAAATGACAATACATGATTTTGCTGTTACACGCATCAAGACAGACAATAAATGTTCACACACAGTTTTCTGAAAACTACAGGGGAAACTGCATCAACCATTACACTTAAATGCATATACCAATACTACATAATGCAAATGGTATCATGATGAACATTCTTTGCATAACCCAAAAAAAAGCAAATTTTAAGCGATAAGATGACTGCAAATGGAAGAGTAGTAGAGGAAATATCTATGGTCATTGTGAATGTTAAATGTGTATTACACTTAGACTCCAACATTTAGAGTTAACTCTGTTACAGAGGGTTTTTTTTTTCTTTTTTTTTTTGTTTTGTTTGTTTGTTTGTTTTTTTTGCCGAGACATTAGTTAACAGTGTTAATGGCTTTTGTGGCTTTAAGGTAGTGCGCCTGCCAAGGAAGCGAAAAGTCCCCTGCGAATGCAGAGGAAGAGGAAGTAGTTCCTCAGTCTGGAAGAGAATCATACTTTAACTGCTGAATGTTGATGCAGTTTTAATAAGAAAATATACATCTTCATGATGTAGATTTATCTTTTTAAACTCTTTAACAAAGGTGCAAGATATTATTAGTTATTAGCTTGATCTACATAATAAAAAAAAATGAAATGATGGAAGACACATCAGACATGCACACGAAAAAGAGAAAACACACACACACACAAACGCAGAACATGCTGGGAAAAAATCAAAGCTTTAATCAAATTTGTTTATAAACTTTATCTCCTTTACATTTGATAATGAAATAAACAATGTATGAGCACACTCACAACCCTACATCAACATAGCATAACCTAGTGGGGGGGGACAAAGGATGTGTGATGCATTGATTTGGTGCTTACTCAGTGGATGTTTGTTGTTTGGGGATAGATCTTCACCGTCACCAAATCCATGTTGAACAGTATTAATACATTTAATTCATGCATCCCCTAATCAAATTTTTCACGCGAATGCTGCTTTAAACAAATAACTGATAACCTGAATGACTGAATCATGATTTTTTTTCCCCCTCATGTTTGTTTGCTGCTGTAATGTGTACACACACACACACACACACACACACACACACACACACACACACACACACAAATTTAAATAAACTACAAATTGAAATTTTAAAAAAGCTATGCCTTTGAATCAAAGAGAAGATTCTCCAAGTCTTGTACATCTAGCGAATTATTGTGTTCAAATGTTGCATTCACTGACACATTTTAACAGAGTTGACAGAGAAGACTTTGTAAAATCTACCTTTGCTTTGACAACCAAGTGTTCACAGTTGGGGGGGGGGGGGGGGGGGGGTTGTAGACTTTCAATTCCTGCACCCAGCCATCAGTAAACTGCACATTATATGCATCAAGGATTTTGTAACACTCGAACTGCTGCAAGGTGTATGCGCTTGCACCGCAGACAAGGTAATTCACGAGCGCAGGAAAACTTCTGTGGTAGTATAAGACAGATATCATTTGACCACTCTTTTCCCTGGAATTGTATGGATCAAATCCATTCAACCACTCCAATTTTTTTGGCGCTAGCGAGATCTATACTCCCCATCTAACTTGTCAGTATACTTGACGTTCTCTTTTGCTGTGATTTTCTGCATGGTGGCTGAAGACAAGGCACAAAACAACGACACGCCGCACTGCCGAGGTAGAGACGAAATGGCCGTCATCGAAAAATTGGCTTCCCAACATGGAGGCTGCCGTTCGCTTCAGTAGAAACGTGACGTCATCGCTCGAAACACTCTCTGCCCCCTCCCATCCCCCTTCTCTCTCTGTGTGTGTGTGTGTGTGTGTGTGTGTGTGTGTGTGTGTGTGTGTGTGTGTGATAACGAACTAGTGATCAAAAGAAGGGAAATCTAGGACGGAAAATAAAACTGAGCACATCGGCGAAGAGTGCTGCTGGGAAAGGGATTGTGGGCAGAGGAGGGCGGTGCGTACTGCTGGGAAAGGGATTGTGGGCAGAGGAGGGCGGTGCGTACTGCTGGGAAAGGATTGTGGGCAGAGGAGGGCGGTGCGTACTGCTGGGAAAGGGATTGTGGGCAGAGGAGGGCGGTGCGGGAAGGGTGCGGTGGTGGGAGGGGGGGTGCGGTGGAGATAGAATCGTGTAAAGAGAGGAGTGACGGGCAGAAAAGGGAGTGGCTAGGGGTGGGATGGGTCTTAAAATTATCGTCAGAAGAGTGGGTGAAAAGGTGGAATGAACAGGGAGACACACAAAGAAAGCACTCTCTCTCTCTCTCTCTCTCTCTCTCTCTCTCTCTCTGCGAAACGAAACGAAACGAAATTTTATGTAACCATGCAGGGTAATGAGATAAGCAATATAAATGCTTTTTTTCCCACCCACCCCTGGGGCAAACGGGGAGGAAACGGCCAATAACGGACGAAAAGAAGTAATTCATAGCAAATCAAGGCAAATACGTATAAGAAGAACAACAAACAAACTAAGAAATAACATGATGATACAAACTTTAATACAAATAAACTGCCGTCAACACCACTGTCGAACGAACGCAGTGTGAAAAAAATGTGAAACATAGGGCAAACGGAGAAAGGCAGGGGAAGGAAGCGATCGATGAGAGAGAGAGAGAGAGAGAGAGAGAGAGAGAGAGAGAGAGAGAGAGAGAGAGAGAGAATTTTTGTACTAGCTGTGTGTAGGGGTGTGGAGGAGCAAACAAAACGTTTGAAATAACAAATATTAAAGTGAATATCTCACCGGATATACACAAAGTAACTTCCAATGTAAAAGTAAGAACAGAAAAAATCAATCAGACTGGCCACTTGTAAACATGTTAACTATGTCCAGAGAGACACACAGTGAAATTAAAACGTAAGCTGTTGATGTTTATGTTTCACCACATATACGTTTCTTTCAAGCAATGTATTTATAAGTTGATTTAAAAAAAAAAAGGTTGAAACGAAAATTCTGTTTTGATGCATATCACGACTTTGCGGTGATGGACGTTTTTTTATACGATCAAAGTTAAAAGGCAGGCTATCAAAGTTAAAAGGCAGGCTATCAAAGATAAAAAGCAGGCTATTTTGTGTTTTACCTTGTGAAATAGGGTTTGTCAGGACGTGAGCCCAATTTCCTGATCGTTTGATATATGTTAGTGAACAAAACGAGCTTGTATTTTTTTCACACACACACACACACACACACACACACACACACACACACACACACACACACACACACACACACACACCTTACAGCAAGGGTCCTAGGGCCCGCCTAGGTTCCAACTAGCTCCAGCTTGGACAAGCTGGATCTAGCTAGAACCTAGGTGGGCCTTAGGTGGGCTCTAGGACCTACACACTACACACACACACACACACACACACACACACACACACACACACACACACACACACACACACACACCTCTTGCCGTTGTCCAAGACAAGTTACTTTACAGGCAGAGGATTTTATCGCTTTCTGGGTCGCCTTTACGCCCAAAATATATCCCATAAGTACCCCCTAATTACGGATGCGTTAAAGGAACAGTGGGTTATGGAAGACCAAAGTGTGCCTTAGCCCACCCAGTCACGGAAACCGTACAGCCAACATGCATTGAATGGAGTGAATAAATAACACAAGGTGATTAGTTTATGACCTGTAGAGCGGGCATTTGTCTCGGACGACAAACTGATCAGCGAAATCGAATGTTGAGGCTTTGGCGAGGGCGTATGCATCACAGTTTGTTTGTTTGTTTGTTTGTTTTGATGAGAGGGAGGAGTCAAAATTAAACATAAAGGCCACGACTGGCCTAGGAAGGCTGAGCAAATCTCCAGGTAAGCTGCAGTGAAAAGAAATAAAAAGAGGAAACACGAAGATAAATCTTTTTTTACAGACAAAGATATGTTTTAAACTGATTAAAACAAGATAATTGATCCACTTCTGTTTTTCTTTTCAGGAACTTTTCCCACGATAGACTACGGACGCACGGTTTGCTTGTTCTTTTTTCAACCTGAGAGGAGCGCAGACAAAGATTGTATTTTGTTAGTCGACATGAAGTCGCGGAGATAGTAAAGATTTAGTGGTTTAAAACTGCGTGAAGGTCTGTGAGGATAAGAGAGTTCTATTTGCTGAAAGAGATTTTTTATGGCACTGTTTGATGAAACCATCTTTCAAAAGATTAGCATTTGTTAATCTGTGAAAACTTGTTTAATATGTTTATATTGAAACATGTGTGATAATGTTGAACCATAATAAGTATCATATGTAAATAATGTGAAAGGTTAGTCTCTAATTTAAAAAAAAAAAGGAAGCTCTCTTTGGTCTGTTTGACTGGTTGTGTGTCAACGTTGCGCAAGCAAGAAACTGATAGGGTTGTGCCCTAACCCACTTGCTTTAAAATCTAATGACTTTTTCCCCCATAAAGTGAAGGCTACTGACGACGGTGCATAGTTTTTTCAGTTTCAGCACCTGTTTTTGCATGTCTATCCCATCAATCGTTGCCCTAAATTCCACAGTGTGAAAGAATCCGAAAGAAAGTTCAATTTGTCCCTTTCATATTAAAAACACAGGCAAGACTACATATTTCAAGGGCTTTAAGACAAAGTTTTGTGAATTAGAATGGACAAAGCTGATGAATTGCAGCACTGACTTTGAATCCATACAAAACAAGACTTGAGGGATTGATCTCGGTAAACTAGTGCGACGAATAGGGATGGAAGGTGTGATCCTGTAGGGGAAGGACTCAAAATGTGTTCTCCATAGAAATAGAGAGTCGTTTTAAATCCCATTTTACCTCCATCCCCCCCTCTCTCTCTCTAGTTGTGGAAAGAGCAACTTTCTGGTACTAGTTAGTGCAATGAATTTATTTCTAGGACTGTTAAGGAGTAATGGACTTTTGCTTATGCACTAAAAAGTGGACATGCTCCGAGTGACAGTCAGAATTATACGGAAGTCCAAACATGAAATAATATATGAACACCAAATAGGCTGATCCAAGGTGAGTGGAGCCTCACACACACACTCTACTTTTGTGCACAAGATTGAAATATACAAAACATTAAGGATTTTCTCCAAGATTGAGTCTGACTTCACACGGCTGACTTGTTCTCGCATCACCTCCATCATAAAGAGAGGAAACAGTTCAAGGTCTGATCTGGAGTGCAGTGGGTGCACAAGGACCTCGTTAATACATAAAAGTGGAGAAGTACTCAGATCTGTCTCCGGTTTTGTTGATGTCACCACTAGTTGTCACATGACCATGTGGTAGCATGGATGCTTATTCCTTTGCTGGGCCACTTGTCGTGGACAACAGGGTGCTAGGATCTGTGGAGGATACAGAACCTGGTTTGTATATGGGTGGCTAGGATTCCAGCCTGACGAATCCTCAAACTGGCTCTCTGAACTTTTCGTAAAGTGTGGGGCCTCAGCCGGGGTTAGTGAGACTATGTATCACCTGTAATTTTCTGTCTCCGCTTTAGTTCTTCACTCATGTTTTTGTGTGGAATGTAATAAGTGATGTGAAACACGAAGAAACAGTCAACACCCGAATCCTTCAAATTAGTCAGGCGGTGTAATTAGATACTTGAATACAAATCTAAACACTAACGAGAAATGAGAAATGGGGAGAAGTAGCAAAGCACAAAGTTTACTTGTTTTCTATATGGTATAAGGTGGAAGGTAACTAGTGACATGCAATCAGAGAGAGAGAGAGAGAGAGAGAGAGAGAGAGAGAGAGAGAGAGAGAGAGAGAGAGAGAGAGAGAGAGAGGGGGTGTCAAGGAAAGGAGAGGGAGAACATGAGAAATGAGAGGAAGCAACAAAGCACAAAATTTAATCATTTTTTATACGACATGAAAATACGTAGAAGGTACAATGTAAAATAATGTACTGAAAACGTGCAGAGAGAGAGAGAGAGAGAGAGAGAGAGAGAGAGAGAGAGAGAGAGAGAGAGACAGACAGACAGAGACAGACAGAGACAGACAGAGAGAGAGAGAGAGAGAGAGAGGAGGAGGAGAGGAGGAGGAAGGGACAGGGATAACATGAGACATGAAAAGAAGTAAACAGAGAGAGAGAGAGAGAGAGAGAGAGAGAGAGAGAGAGAGAGAGAGAGAGAGAGAGAGAGAGAGAGGAGAGAGAGAGAGGAGGAAAAAAAAGGAAAAAAAAGGAAAGAGTAAAGCGCAAAGTAGTATCATTTTTTATTCGCCGTGAACATACGTAGAAGGTACAATGTAACAAAAGTGACATGCATTTAAAGAAATAAACTCAGAGAGAGAGAGAGAGAGAGAGAGAGAGAGAGAGAGAGAGAGACAGACAGACAGACAGACAGACAGACAGACAGACAGACAGACAGCTGCAGGGGAAATGTGAGGTAATGGATGGTGTTAGGTATGTCCATTCGTGATAATTAGTTAGATGTCAAGGTCATAAGCTTAGCTATCAGTTCAGCAGCGATAATACATTGCTTTTTTTTTTTTTTTTTTTTTTTTTACTGAGCATGTTCATTCTACTTTAAGTGATTGGATGACAAAACATATTGCATCTTTTGTGTTAGTGAGCCAGGTGTATTCACCATACTATAGGGAGGATACTTATTTTGCACATGCATCTTTGCTGAATGTGATAAGACATAGTGAGCCAGGTGTATTCACCTTACTATAGAGAGGATATTTATTTTGCACATGCATCTTTGCTGAATGTGATAAGACATAGTGAGCCAGCTGTATTCACCTTACTATAGAGGATATTTATTTTGCACATGTATCTTTGCTGAATATGATAAGACAGTGAGCCAGCTGTATTCACCTTTATAGATAGGATATTTATTTTGCATATGCAACTTTGCAGAATATAGGACATAGTGAGCCAGCTGTCTTCACCTTACTATAGCAGATAGGATATTTATTTTGCATATGCGTCTTTGCTGAAGATGATAAGACATGAGGATGTTCAGCCTTTTATTCATTTCGATCAAACAAGCGCATGTGTGTGTGTGTGTGTGTGTGTGTGTGTGTGTGTGTGTGTGTGTGTGTGTGTGTGTGTGTGTGCATTTCTGCGTGCATGCGTGCATGCACGTGCGTCTGTGTAACATACTTTAATGTACGAAACTCTAGTACGCAACTCTCACTGAACTGTATGCCGCAGCTCTGTGTGAAAGCAGCTACGTTCCCATCTGGCTACGAACATCAGATGGTGCCAGAAGTGGGATGTGAAAGAATTATTTCATCACGCACACGACTTCCAAGACACTGTAAACCATAGTGAATATGAACTTCGAACACCCTTCTATCGACTGGGATGTTAAAGACCTCTTCCAAGAGTTCACACGCTTCGGAGACCACGTCGGATTTGTGTTTGATGGACCACTGGCAACCCTGACTGACAAGCAGAAAGCCGGATGGCTCGGAACTTGGCTCGGCGCTCAAGAAAGACAAATTTATCGTACTCTGTAATGGACTGAAGACGAAAAAGAAAAACCTGACAAAGTTCTAGACAAGTTAGAAACGTACATTCGACCAAGGAAGAACAAACGAATTGTAAGACACAAACTGAAGCAAAGAAAACTGGACGAAGGTGAGTCCTTTGACAACTTCATAAAAGATCTGCGCCTAATTATGATGGACCGTGACTACACTGATATGGTGATATTATGGTAGACAGCATCATTGAGGGAGTGCTTGACAATAAAACTACAAGGAGGCTCCTTGAATAGGGGAGGCCCTTTACTCTAGCACAGGCAATAGAAATTGGTCAACAATTTGAAATGTCACAGAAACAACTCAGCATCGTTCGAGATGAGCCTGAAATAGTTGTAAATATCGTGAAAAGGAAAAACACACGAACCTCGCTCAACGCCAGAGGAAACAAAAAACTGCTTCCGCTGTGGTGGCGATTCCAAGCACCGTACAACAAGAAGAGGAAAAACTGTCCGGTAATGGGAACAACATGTATACACTGCAAGAAACCTAACCACTGGAGGAAAGTTTGCAGAAAGCGCCGTAATGTACACACTCTGGCTGCCGACTCAGAGCCAGATTCAGAACCAGAAGTCCTGATGGTTCACATGACTATGGTCAACAAGACCAAAACCAACGACAAGTGGAATCAAATCGTGTCAGTTCATGGAAAAAAAGATTAAGTTCAAAATTGACACTGGGGCAAGACGTAATACACTAACAGTTCAAGATTACCAGAAAATTTCCCACTGCAGTGAAATCCGCTGCTCAGATAAAATTTTGTGTACCTAGTCAAACCACAACATCCAACCCATCGGTACAGCAGACCTACCTATCCTCTGCAATGGGAAAACCATCAATTCTCAGTTCGAAATGATCAACATTGATCAGGAGAATGTAACTTCTGGCATGACTGCAGAGAGCCTTGGCCTCATCGCCCGCCTGTCCACACTGAATGCAGTAGACAAGACTCCAACACACCAGACTTCGATGAGTTTCCTGAGCTACAGTGTACCGCTGGAACACTCCCAGGGGAGTGCAGCATCAAACTGAAACCAGGCGCAAAAGGAGTTGTCCATCCAGCACGTCGCCAACCAGCAGCTCTGCATGAGAAGATCATAGAGTAACTCTGCGAAATGGAATCAGTCGGCCACATCATCAAAGTTGAAGAACTTACTGAATGGGTTAGTTCAATGACTGTCTCTCTTCGAAAAAACGACGAATTCCGAATCTGCATTGATCATCGTGATCTGAATGCAGCCATTCAGCGAGAGCACTATCCAGTGCGCACATTGAAGAAATCATATCGGACATTCCGGACGCCAAAGTGTTTCTCAAAACTTGATGCAAAAAGTGGATTTCTACAGATAAAATTAGACGAGGCATCATCCTTTTTGACAAACTTTCAACACCCCGATCAGAAGATACCGCTGGCTACGCCCCCCATTCGGCATCTCTTGTGTTCCAGCGGATCATGGACCAAATGCTTGAAGGAATTAGAGGTGCCTATGCAACAATGGATGACATTCTGGTTGCAGGTAATACTGATCATTATGACAAAATACTGAAGCAAGTCATTGAAAGCCACAAGCTACAATCTGAAACTAAACCCTGAGAAACTACACATGAGGCAGTCCAGCGTTCCACATGTCGGTCACCTTCTCATAGCTGATGGACTTAAGCCAGACCGTACAAAAGTGAAAGCTGTACAGGACGTGCCATCTCCTGAGAACAACGATGATGTCAGACGCTTCCTGGGCTTCATCACCTACCTTGGCAAGTTCATTCCGAACCTGAGTGAAGAAAGCACCCCTCTGCGTGACCTGTTGAAAAATGATGATTTGTTTGATTCGCTGAAAAGTCACGAAGATACTTTAAAAAAAACTCAAGAGTCTCTGCTGCAACCATCATGTCCTCAAGTACTATGATGTCGGTGCCCCTGTTGAAATACAGTGTGATGCCAGCCAACACGGGCTAGGAGCTGTTCTCATTCAGGATGCAAAAATCCAGTGGCATACAGTTCACGATCCATGACTGACGCAGAAAAACGCTACGCTCAGATCAAGAAAGAAATGCTATCGATCGTCCACGCTTGCAAGAAATTCCACTGCTACATCTTTGGCAAAGAAGTCACCGTGTACAATAAACCACAAGCCACTCAGATTTTCTGCAAACCACTCCTGTCAGCACCAATGCGCTTACAACGCATGCTCCTCCATCAACAGTGGTACAGTATGCGTGTCAAGTATCGGAAAGGCTGTGACATGCAACTACCAGACACACTTTGGCGTGCGCACCTGTCTCAAGATTGTACCGAAATATCGCACATAGAGGCAGTAAACACATACGCACCAATCACAAAAGAAAAGTATATATAACTCCAGGAGTGCACACAGCGAGAACTTGGTCAGCTGCAAGTCCCTGATCTTCAATGGCTGGCCAGATCGAAGAAGTGAAGTACCCCTAGTGCCACGACAGTTTTGGGACTCAAGGGATGAGCTTGCGGTCTCAGATGGTATTGTTTTCAAAGGGCCTAGGATTGTAATTCCACCCAGTCTTCGGAAACAGATGCTGACTCATTCATGAGTCTCACCCTGGGCATTGTGAAATATATAAACAGCGGGTCAGAGAAATGATGTATTGGCAATCAGTGAACTCAGACATTGAAGACAACATCAAGATCTGCAGCAAGTGTGCTGAGTTCCAGAGGAAACTGTCAGCTGAACCACTCCTGCCAACACCTGTTCCAGATCTCCCATTCGCTGAAGTTGGGACTGACATTTGACTTCCAGGGAAAAATATTACCTTCTGACAGTGGACTACTACTCAAAGTTCATTGGAGTGGATGAGTGAAAAAAAACCATGAGCACTGAATCAGTTATCGAAAAATTGAAAAGCCAGTTCAGCCGCCATGGAATTCCATCTGCTTTGAGGAGTGACTGTGGAGTGCAGTTTACTAGCCGACAGTTTTCTAAGTTTGTCAAGAGCTATGGTATCAACCACCAGACATCAAGCCCCTACTTCCAAAGTTCCAGCGGGAGGCTGAACGTGCAGTCCAAACAGTAAACAGACTGGGGGGAAAAATGAAGACAAACATCTAGCCCTGCTGCATTGCCGGACACCACCTTTGGAATGTATGAGTCTCTCCCCCGCACAGCTTTTGATGGGACGGCATCCACGAAACAAGCATACACACACGCATACACACACGTACGCGCTAACATACACATGAGTGTGTGACGCACGCACCCCCCCCCCCAAACACACACACACACACCACCACGCAGCAACCTTCGTGCGCCACATATAACCGCCAGAATATCAAGCAACACCTGAGGCTGGAAAAAAACAAACAATATTTGTGTGCGCGTGCATGCTTGCTGCGCGCGCGCGCGTGTGTGTGTGTGTGTGTGTGTGTGTACGTGCATGCACAGGTGCAGCAGACACATGCACGCGCGCATGCGTGTGTGTGTGTGTGTGTGTGTGTGTGTGTGTGTGTGTGTGTGTGTGTGCACGAGCATTCGCGCTTGTTTCTATGTGTATGTGTGTAGGCCTATGTGTGTGTGTGTGTGTGTGTGTGCGCGCGCGCACGCGCGTGCGTGGTGTGTGTGTGTGTGTGGGGGGGGGGGGGGGGTGCGTGCTCACACACTCATGTGTGTGTTAGCGCGTACGTGTGTGTATGCGTGTGTGTGTATGTGAGCGGCGCGCGCGCGTGTGTGTCTGTGTGCGTTTGTCTGTTTCAAGAGCCACCGTTGTAACGTCGAAGAGTAATTCTTACAGCGTACGAGTCGTTGTGCAAACACATTGAATTTGACACACACACACACACACACACACACACACACACACACACACACACACACGGGGCGCGCGTGCGCGCGCGGGCACACACACAAAGCCTTTTCTTGTTCGTTACTCAGCCACTCTTCGTAAACCAGTCTGTGAGTTTTCATTTAGTCAGTTGAATGGTTACATGGTGCGGATTACACAGTAACATGCGATATCACACACACACACACACACACACACACACACACACAGAGAGAGAGAGAGAGAGAGAGAGAGAGAGAGAGAGAGAGAGAGAGAGAGAGAGAGAATTAATGTAGTGTATTCTAACAGTGGTTCGACATAGGTCGTTGCTTACTGAGAGTTCCTCTGAGAGACACACGCTCAGTCAATGACACACGCTCCGTTTACAGAGCATTCAGTTTGTAAAGTGCAACTGAAACTTAGACTAGGCCTAGTACGAATTGAAACCGGCAGGAGAAAGATAATGCGGATTCCACGGGACGCATGCGTATTTCTCAGATCCGGTATAAAGTGTCGAAGATGGCGGACTCTCTGACTGATGAACAACTCGTGGATGAATTGAGAAGCTATGGAGAGGTTGTTATCTTGCCGATCAAGCCGAACAAGAGACCTATCCTGATGAAAAAGTTGAATCATTTGCGATCTCGAAGTAGACCGCCCCAGCAAAAAGGAAAAGGGCAAGCAGCCGATCCAGCGACGACAGTTGAACTTGGAAGCATTCAGTTCAGACGACAGTGAAAATGAGTTGGGTTCAACGCCAGGCCCGAGCCGCTCTCCGATGGTCTCCGGACGATCACTGGAACCTTCAGCCTCAAACAAAAAACTGAAGTTGTGACTCGATCACTTCGACGTAGGCCTAATGTCAGCCCGTTAAGCGTTTCAGTACGCAGCCGAAGAGAATCAAACGAAGCACCGGCTAGACCAAGCAGCATGATGAACTTATCACGAGGGCCACGGGATAGAGTGCAGGATGAAACACCTGATGAACCTCGAAGTGCATTAGGCAGTGGCTACCGCTTACCAAGTTTGTATCCTAATCTCACAGCCATGAGCCGTGGTTCCACAAGAGATAATTCATTTAGTGATCGAAGCACCATTCCATTTGAATCATCAGATTCGGACATAGAGGGCAGTTCGTATGAAGTAGAAAACAAATCGGTGAATACTTCCTTCAGTTTGACTCGTGGTGGGCGCTCACCCACAAGTAATCATGTCACCCCCAACAGACAGCGCAATGACACAAACCACTCTTCCAGCAGAAGCAGCACAATGTCCCGTGGAAGATCGAGGCGTCGTTTTTACCCAGAACATATTTCTTTTGGTTTGGTCACACTGGTGCTTGCCTTCTTTGTGGTAATATTCTTTGGCTACATGATTGTGCGGAAAGAATTATTGTTGGGCTGGTCTTCACTGACAGCTCTTCACAGGGGTGAGCAGTTCATTGATGCAAATTTCATGCTAATGGTAATTAGTTGTACTTCAATTTTGATATGCTTTAGCTCATTTAGTTGTAAACATTTATATATACATGCACAACAAATAGCAGAAAATTACCAGACTGAATCTTTATATTGATTAAATCATTTGTGGGCAGACATAAGAAATATATCATTAAATTGTGTAGATCTTACTTGTTAATTTCTCCTGTCATATTTCATAAATTAGTAGTTTGTTTGATCTTCTATTGGCTAAATGCGAAAAAAATTGCATTGCCATTGCATACTTTATCATTCTAAAATGTGAAAAGTCTAATTGCAATTCAAGTGATTAAAATCAGTCTTTAAATTCTTGTTTTGTTGTATGAGTGCACTTGCATGTTGTGTGCAAATACTAGCTGCTGTATTTAATCAGCTAAATAAGTATTAGTTAACTTTCAATATTTTTTTTATGGTTGTGTGTGTCACTGTATGTGGTTTAAAGAAAGCTTTTGATGAGATTTAACATTGTGAGAATCTTTAGTTTATTATCTGTTACTTCCTGTATAATCCTGGCTTTGAAGAAGAAATGCGTAATTTTGTCCAGATGTTTTCTTTGCACTATAAATTCTGAATAATTCACCAGGAAATCTAGATCCATGGTTCAGCTCTAATCTGACATATAACCCAGGGACATTCCAGTTCTCCTTCTTTCCACTAGAATTTATGTGGTGCTTTGATGGAGTTTGAGTGTTAACCTGTCACAGGAGACAGTGCTGAGTGGAAGTTGGGCAGTGTGGACTTAGCACACATAAAAGTTTGAAAGAATATGCAAACAACATGAACCAGGGACTTGTCTGTGGCAAATTCTATAGGATCATCCATTTTGATATTAACAGTATGCATACAGAAAAAGAATGTGTGTGTGTGTGTGTGTGTGTGTGTGTGTGTGTGTGTGTGTGTGTGTGTGTGTGTGTGTTTGTGTCTGTGTGTGTGTACCTTTTTGAGTTGAGCTAATGCTAGGAATACTTAGTTTAGAAAGCTTATGTTTTTATCTACACCAAGTTCATGATTTCCGCAAATGCATGCACATATACTATTTTGCAAAAGCTTTTACTTTATGTGTTCTGTGCATGTGTGTGTGTGTGTGTGTGTGTGTGTGTGTGTGTGTGTGTGTGTGTGTGTGTGTGTGTGTGTGTGTGTATACGTGGGTGTGCTTGCGTGCGAGGTGGGGGGAGGGGGGTGCGGTGGGGTGGAAGGGGCAGATGAAGTGGGACAGGTGGGGTGGAAGGGGCAGATGAAGTGGGACAGGAGGGGTTGGGAGGCAGGGAGTAGGGTGGTAGTGAGAGGAGGGAGCTCAAGGGCAAGTTACTGTTTGTGCATCTTACTTTTAAGTCACAGTCTCAGATGTACTGTGAGCATGCAGTGTTCTAAAACTAGTTGTACTAATGGCCTGTCAGGGATCTTCCATGCAGGGTTCAGCTGAGTCATTGTCATGTGACCACAGCCCAGTTTTTTTTTCTTTTAAATGAAACAGTAGACAAGGACCGATCTCTCTCTGGAGAGACGCTGCGAGTGATGGTAGGACGGGACATCTTCAATGTTCTTTACTGCTGGTCACCCTCTCTAGTAGGGGGATTTGGTGGTGGTTTTTTTTTTTTTTTTTTTTTTTTTAAGGCACAGATCTTCTGAAGTGTCACGGGCAATATGGTCTGAGAATACTCAGCTTACTGATTGTGGAGACCTGTCCGACAGTGGTGAAGGGATCCAGAACACAAGCCTCAATCTTAACCAGGCCTTAATAACAGTATCAACACAGTTAATTATCTTTTGCTGATCTTGCATTGCATCGACGATCATTTTTTTGTCTGTCTTATCCTGCAATATAAAGATTATAATTATAACCCTTCCAGTTCCACTACTCCTGTCAGATGTTCAGCATCTTGCTGACCGGTGGGACAACGTCACAGCATATGACAGTATTTTGTTTTCAATCAGGTAGACAAAATGGTGACTACCCCTTCCCGCAAAAAAGTTTACATGAGAAATGAGAATTCATAATGTCGAATTCACAGTGGAATCCAGAGCACTGGTCCAGTAACAAAGTGCTCTGTGGATTCCACTGTGATTTTTTTTCTACCTTGTTTGTTTTACTGAAATGGATTTTGTTTCATCAGTTCTCATTTTCACATTTCACATATATACACACACATTCTCTCTCTCTCTCTCTCTCATTTTCTCTGAATGGGACCCGGTTAGAGTCCTATTTCACTTAGACAAGACCCATTCTGATAAAAGTGCTGCACATGTAAGCAGCACGCCTGCATTGTGTTTAGTCAGTTAAAAAAAATGACAAATCTTCTCCCCTTATTTCTTCCTCTCTCAAGAGTCAAATATGCAATACACACATGCACATGTATGAACAAAGCATGCCATCAGTCATTCAGTGGCACATTATTTATATGAACTTAGGCCATTAATTATGTTATCATCTCATGATTGAGGGAGAGCAAGTAAACATTCAGGAGACAAGTAGATAAATTTATGGAAGATAAACTGTAGTGTAAATTATTTGATAATTTTAAGCCCTAAAAGAAAAAAAAAAAAAGAGACAAACTGGTCTCTGTTTTCAGCCATAGTCACCGGTATACATTTATTACAGTATTAATAATCAAGTCCAGTCCTTGCCATCACTTTTTCCTCAGGGAAAAAAAAGAGTCATCAAAAAAAGAAAGTCATCAAGCCTATTTGTTTTGATACTCGGACTCAGAGAAGAGGGAGAGAGAGAGGGGGGGGGGGGGGGGGGGGGGGGGGGGAAGAAGGGGGGAGTTGGAGGGTCAGGCCATCTTAGCACAGCAATGACATTCTAAATTCGAAAACTGAATCGATGATAGCAACATAGGCGCCTGATAGAATGTTACAGCTCAGGAAACAGTTGATGTGAAGAGGGTGTATCCCCCATTCCACAGTGTCAGTAACTAAGATTCCCTCGATACATCATGAGTAAACTTCAGTGATATTTTAAAAGCAAAGGAAAATAGAGACAGGTCACAATCATTCCACTGAAATTGTGTAGCTATGCTGTGACAGAAAATTTTCAAAACTGTCCTAAGTGTCTGCTTTGTTGTTAACTAAAAGTAAAATAGTAAAAAAACTACTAGAACCCCTGATCTGTGGGAGTAAGTCTTCATTCAGGGGATTTGTATTGTATGATTTTACTGCAGTGGAGCACTCAAATATCCATTGAATATTGACCCTAAGATATATATGAAGAAAAACAAATTAGTTAAAGTAATATGAAGAAAAAACAAATTAGTTAAAGTACTTCAGGCAGGAAGTAATACTGGCTGACAAAATGTCTGCTGGCAGGACTTTGTCAGTCAGTTGATGTAAGCTTGCCTGGTACTGTAAACTACAATGATTCCACAGCCCAAGATAATACCAGCGGAGATTGGAAGGAGAGCTTCAAAGAAGTAAGACCAAAGTTCTGGACAGACGGGGACTAAACTTTTCAAATGAATGCTTTATCCTGTATGGGTGAGGATGGAGAGGCTCTAGTCTGAAATTCTGAGAGTGATCGATGTGGAGATTGGTGTGTACCTGATTGCTCAAGCTTCTGTCACAGCACCCCACAGATCAACCATAGGACATTATGATCCTAATAGTTTGAAACTATGGACTGCATGGCATATTTTGTTCTGAAGGATTTTGTGCATGTTGGTTATATTGTATATTATATATACTTATATGATTTTTTTTTTTGTAATGATGTTTTCACGTCATTTTGTACTGTATTGGTGTATGTGTCATAAATTTGAAGTTTCTTCACAATTAACTCACACCACATTCAGTGTGGCATGAATGAATGGATATGAAGAGAAACAACTTAATATAAAATGAATATCATTGTTTCATCAGTTTGATGAAAAATGCAAAGCACCCTGTTCTTGTGTGACATATTTGAAAGAAAATCTTAAATGTGAAATATTGATATTAATATTATTTTTTGTTACAGCTCAGAATGACAACTACCTACTTTGTGACGACAAGGCCAAAAATGGAACAGTAAGTGTACAGTTGTCTTCGGTGGCATCCAGATTTGTTTATGATACTTGGAACTACTATGATAATTTTTTGTTGTTACAGTGTTTGAATTTTAATTGGGTTATAGATGATCCAGTTTAAATCATTTGTGATCCTGTATGATATTGATAACAAATCTCAGTGGCACTTTGAAACATTTGATAATGTTTGAATAGCATTCTAGTTTTTGAAGTTTTTTTTTTTGTGTGTTGGACTATTTGGAAGGTTTTTTCTTTTCAGTTTTCTCCTCGTAGTACCAGCAAGCCTGACAAACTTTCCCAGGGATGGCATAGCTATTGATGTATCACTTGCCCACTAGTCTGTTTACATTGCTTCAAAAGCAGGTTCACCTGTTAATTGATCTATTTCTGCATTTTCCTCATCATCTGCTGGGGAAGAAATGGGGGATACAATGATCTGTAGAGGGTAGTGGTGTGTGTGTGTGTGTGCGTGCGTGCGTGCGTGCGTGCGTGCATGTGTGCGTGTTTGAGGACGGATCATAAAGGCTTTCACAAACAAAAAGAAAAGTGAAAAGGAAACTGCATGAACATGTACTTAGGAGCCGTTGCCTTTTCAATTTTGACTGAAAATAAGGGGGCAAATGAAATCAAGCCGAAGCAAGTTTTTCAAATGTTTTCCTGAAGATATTTGTTTAGAAAACTGTATGGCATGTAGCTAAATGTTGTGTGACTAGTCTGTGATGTTCCTTCCTGTTATTTAATATGATAATCATATACAGGGATGCAGCAGGAGGGGGAGGGTAGTATGGACAAGTGCGTCCATATCTTCACAAACAAATTGCACTTTTGCATAGGCATGCTCACTCCATCACTCAGATCAGGCCTGCATGAAGGGTGACAGGAAATTTGTAACATATCATAGAAAAATAAAGATGAAATTTGATTTAACTTGACTTTGAGTCCCTCCATCCCATCACAACACAACACATTCATCTGTACCATACAAAATGTAAACAGAGTAAAAATTATACCGTAAATTGCATCCCCATTTCCTCAATTACACACAAGAAAGAAGGAATCATTCAGAACTTGCCAGATGTTTCCCTTGGCTGACCAGTTGGTTCTGTCATCAGTCAGTGTCACAATGGTTGTATTGACTCCTCTGCTACTCTGTTGGTGTCCGCCCGACTGGCCAAATCCCTGTCGGGGAATATGAGCAGTGTAGTTGTGGTTGCACTCTTGGACCAAATTTCCCATAGTCTGCTGCAGTTCGCCCTCTTCAGGAAAAGGCTCTTGTCAGCCTGTCCAACAGGTCTTCTGGTGCTGGGGACACCCTGCTGTCAGCTGGCAGCGCCCTGTCTGGGCCTGAACAGGTTGACACATCTTGCTGTCTTCCATCCCTGTACAGGAAACCATTCTCTGCTGCGCTGTAGTTGGCTCAAAGGTTACAGCAAACCTCGACTTTTTGTAGAGTCTTTTGCTTTGAGTTTGACTTTCACCTCTCTCTGTATTTTCCTGAGCCCTCAGCAAGGTGGGATGATTTTTCGCTTTCCCCAAGTGAGTCATACTTCTACCAGTTTTCTGAACATCTTATAATCAGTTGTTGAACAAAGAAGAACGGACTTATGCTGGTTCACCCAATGGAATCACTGGTCATCCACTCTCCACACACACCACAACAGCTTACACCACCAACTGTGAAATCCAAGCAGTGGATTTTGGATTATTTTGGTTCAACAATTTGTTCAGCCAATGGAATCACTGGCCACCTATACACATACACACATACCACACTAACACCAAACAATTATTAAATCCAACCAATGAATCTCCTAATTATTCTGGTTCAACCAATTGATTTACCAGTACATCCCTACACATGTACAACAAAGAGTTAGGTACTGTGCTGTTAATGCATAACATCCCATCCAAACTCCTGTTTAATCTCCCTCTCACAAACGAGAGGGACTTTCTGGTTTTGTCGGATTCACTGTCAGCTTTGGAGGCCATAGCTGGCCGCAACCTTCAGCACCCCGAACTTTTACACTTTTTTTAACTTTATACCAAGTTGAAAGCGGAGGGTTACAACATTATTCTGGCTTGGGTTCCTGGTCATGTTGGCATTGGAGGGAATGAAATGGTGGATCGTTTGGCCAAGAATGCCACAAGAGAGAAGCTGTCAAACACACCTATCCCCTGCTCAGACTTGAAACCCAAAATTAATGATTATGTCAGAGATAACTGGCAGGAGGATTGGAATACACAGACGGACAACAAGCTCTTTCGGATCCGTCCAAACCTTAAGGAGTTCCTCTCATCTGCGTCTGGTGGTCGTAAAGAAGAAACAGTTCTGTGCTGGCTGCACACCGGCCATTCGTATTTTACTCATTCCTACCTTTTAAAGAGTGAAGAAGCTCCTTGGTGCATTCCATGTCATGTGCCACTCACAATAAACATATTCTTTTGGAGTGTTGGGACTTGCACAATGTGAGACACAAACATTTTACAGCAGATTCCATGAAAATCCTGTTCAGAGATGTCCCACCTGACGTGATCTTTGGGTTTTTGAGAGAGATTAACATTTTTCATCTGATTTTTAAGATTTTACGGAAGAAAGATTTTTAACGAAGTTTCTGGTGCATTTCTAGAAGATATCATTTAAAGAGATGTGTGAACGTTTTTTTTTTTTTTTTTTTTTTTTTTTTTTTAAATGACTGGTTAGTTGATTTTAACGTGGTGACAGCCCTGATGTGGCCCTTTGCATCGGCTGGGCTATAAGCAACATTATCTTATCTTATCTTATCTGTTTAATCTCCCAAAATTAGCCATTGTAGCAACATCCCAAACTTCTCTACCAGCAGGACCTAATACTTCAAGTTCAAGTGTTTGTTTTGACCCCATAGTCAACAAGGTGCAAACCACCTAATAGAACAGGCTAAAGCCTTCCCAAAGATGTTCACTCCTTAGGTCAAGCAAAGTCATCAAGACCTACATGTAGGCTGACATTCACTGAAACAGGATGGTGAAGCCCTGACCCTATTGCCTCACTGAAGAACCCCATGAATAGCAATAGGTGGAGTGAGATGTTTTTTCGTCACCCAGGTCTGACAGTTTGATATGTGCTTGTCACTTCTCCCCCTGGATATGCAGTTACTCTCCAGTCAGTCTTCCTCCTTCAGCATCAAACTTGGGGTACCACCATTTCTGGAGTTCACATTTCCCCTCTTCTTCCTTCCGTCCCCACCTTTCTTTGCTTCAAAGTCAGATGTATCAGTGATGTTTATGAAGATAACCTGAATTTGGTGAAACAAATGGGGAACAGGAAGAAAGTGGAGCAAACAAAATGAAAACGAAGGGGAGGGGTTGGTGGAATCTCCCTCAGGCCAAAAAGTGTAGTCACAAATTCTCCTGAAAGCAATCATACCATGTAATCAACCCCATGGCCAGTAAGTCATTGAGTGGCCATTCAACTAAGATGTGTAAAAAGCAACAGTGTTGTTATTGCTGTCTGAGTGCATTAGTAAGCATTCATCATAGCATTACAGAGACCAGTGGGATATTCTTGGAGGAACCTTTGCCCAACCAAGTATTTTTGTGTATGGTGGGATTTTTTTTATGTTGATGATGCTTATGAACTTCAGTGTTTTGAACTTGTATATATCTCTATATCTGGTCCTCTGCGTGGGCATGCAGAATAAAAATAATGCCAAAAGGTTCAGATGCTTTTAGGGTCCGCACATACATATGCTGACTTGAGAGTCAAGAAAAATGCTGACTCCATGCTTGATCCACAGGTACTGCCATTGGTCAAATCAAATCTTCATTCTTATGACATCATGTCCAGTGTTCTGATTGTACTGCTACTGCACCTCTCAGAGAAATCATTGGCATTTGTTCATCTATCATGCAGCCTAATGCATCCTGTTTGTTGTTTATTTGATCATGTAGGACTCTGAAGGACGGAAATGTTATATTGAGGACCAAGTGCAGAAAGCTGGTGCTGTGATTAAAGATCTGTACGCTGACCTCAGTGCCAGGAAAGGTGAGTGACCAGGAGATAAAGCCAAATTCATGCCACACTTTTGTGTCCCTTGAAATCACCATCGAAGGCAGTCAGTCAGAGTTTATTTCCTCATGTGTGTAGCACGCTATCTGTGTTGGATCTGGTCATAGGTTACTTATGGTGAAATAGAATTTATTGCTCACTTAATGTACATCTCCCAGTAATGACACTAATGACACTGATTAGACAAGAAATTTTAAATGTAATTAATAGCGAACAACCAACAAAAACGTAGACAAAACGAAAATCACAAGACAAAAAACGATGCTTTTCGACCTCTCAGGTCTTCAGGCAAGATACAGGCAAGATACAAAACACTCAGGACAACGAAAATGAATGAGCAATCACTTATCTTCATTCACTTCAGCGGAAGATGGGCGTTGATGAAAATGAGGTGTCAAGAAGGAGACAGTGTATGAATCAAGGTAGTTATGATGATAGTTATATTACTGATAGGAATGATGATAATGGTAATGATGATAATCAAAATAAGAAAATAATGAATAAAGACAGGATTACCACCACTTTTGGTGATAATATATATAGCAATAGCAGTGTAGAGAGTGAGGTTGGAGATAAGGACGAGTTTCTATGTGTGTGTGTGTGTGTGTGTGTGTGTGTGTGTGTGTGTGTGTGTGTGTGTGAGAGAGAGAGTGAGAGGTAGTGAGGGAGACATTCATACTAATGTGCATATTTCATTATTTGTCTTACGAGCTTTGGCTGTCTTTAATCTTTCAGAGGATACCACAGAGCTTCAGTTTTTGATTATCATAATTCCTTTCATGTAATGTTCCTTGTAACTTTTTTATATGATGTAAAGCTCTTGAGCATACAGGTGAAAAAGCACTCTATAAGTCTTTCTTTGTTATCGTCTGTCAGCACTTTATAAGATCTATAATATTACTTGTCGGGAAAAATGTTGTATTCATTGTACATGAAGCTGGCTTGTAAGGAAAATTTCATTATTGGTGTCTGCATTTTAAGACCTTTCTTGTTCCATCTGTTCCTTTAGTGATACCGGTTTCTGGGCCTTCCAGTCAGATACAAAAAAACCTGGCTCTGTTATCTGTAACAATATCCCTTTTTCTTTTCGTCTGCCTTACACTGTCTCTGTTATGTCATAATTCAGTGCTGCTCTTAAAACTTGCTGTATAATTGATCTTTCCAGCCTCAAATACATATTCATTTTTTTCTTGTGTGTGTGTGTGCGTGCACAAATGCTGACTGTGTTCATGTGTGCAGTGCTTGAATAGTGAGCATACTACCTTCTTCTTCATGTGCAAGCAGTGTGTAGTAAGAGCTCTGAGCTCATTAAGATAGAGTGGTCTACATACCCCCATTATCAAAATTGTTGCAGGAAGGGTGGTGTGTGGGGAAGCAGAAGAACCAGATCAACTCCTGAAGAAAACGAGTCTGCTGAAGGATCTCAGACAAAAAGAACAGAAATACCAACTGTCTGACACACTGGTAAATTTATATTCCCAAGTGTCTTAAATTTTTTTTTTTTTTTCCATTTTTTCTGTTATTTTATGTTTCTTCTATGTGTGTGTTTTTGCACTTTGTCTCTTCCATCTCTGTCATCCTCTCTCTCTCTCTCTCTCTACTATCTCTGTTTCTCTCTTCTGTCTCTTATCTTTTACTAGTTTTAGGATTTCAGTTCCTTTTACAAAAAAAAAGACTTGTTTAGTTCATAGGATATTCTCTCTCTCTCTCTCTCTCTCTCTCTCTCTCTCTCTCTCTCTCTCTCTCTCTCTCTCTCTTTTCAGGATTTCAGTTCCAATTACAAGAAATGACTTGTGAAGTTTTGTCTTTGTGTGCACTAAGATTTGAATGTTTCATGGTCATGGTGGTAATCAAGTAATTATCATCATCTCATTTTAGAAAGATAAGGGTTTTGTAGCAGACACATTTGAGCAGTCAGGAGTCTAACAGCTCCTTACCCTCAGTCCTGCTGATCAAGACAGAGGAGTTGAGTTATGCGTGGCCCTGCCTTTAACATTGTCTGTTCAAGACGTCTGGTGTTTGCCTGTATTAACTCTGTCTTCCACTGTGCTCTGTAGGATGATCTTGGGCAGGGAGTTAAGGTGGGACACATGTCTGCAGCATGTGAGTTAAAGTAGGACACATGACTGCAGCATGTGAGTTATAGTGGGGCACATGACTGCAGCATGTGAGTTAAAGTGGATCACATGTCTGCAGCATATGAGTTAAAGTGGGACACATGACTGCAGCATGTGAGTTTAAGTGGATCACATGTCTGCAGCATATGAGTTAAAGTGGGACACATGACTGCAGCAAGTGAGTTAAAGTGGATCACATGTCTGCAGCATATTAGTTAAAGTGGGACACATGACTGCAGCATGTGAGTTAAAGTGGGACACATGTCTGCAGCATGTGAGTTAAAGTGAGACACATGACTGCAGCATGTGAGTTAAAGTGGATCACATGACTGCAGCATATGAGTAAAAGTGGGACACATGACTGCAGTATGTGAGTTAAAGTGGGACACATGACTGCAGCATGTGAGTTAAAGTGGGACACATGTCTGCAGCATGTGAGTTAAAGTGGGACACATGACAGCGGCATGACTGAGTGAAGTTGTGGGACATATGACTGCAGCATGTGAGTTAAAAGTGGGACACATGACTGCAGCATTGAGTTAAGTGGGACACATGACTGCAACGTGCAAGTTAAAGTGGGACGCATGACTGCAGCATGAGTTGAAGTGGGACACATGACTGCAGCATTGAGTTAAAGTGGGACACATGACTGCAGCATGTAAGCTAAAGTGGGACACATGACTGCAGCATTGAGTTAAAGTGGGACGCATGACTGCAGCATGAGTTTAAAGTGGGATGCCATGACTGCAGCATGCGAGTTAAAGTGGGGGACACATGACTGCAGCATGCGAGTTAAAGCGGGACACATGACTGCAGCATGCGAGTTAAAGCAGGACACATGACCGCAGCATGCTACAGTTGAGTTAAAGTGGGACACATGACTGCAGCATTGAGTTTAAAGTGGGATGCACATGACTGCAGCATGCGAGTTAAAGTGGGACACATGACAGCAGCATGTAAGCTAAAGTGGGACACATGACTACAGCATTGAGTTAAAGTGGGACATATGACTACAGCATTGAGTTAAAGTGGGTCGCATGACTGCAGCATGCGAGTTTAAAGCGGGACACATGACTGCAGCATGCGAGTTAAAGCAGGACACATGACCGCAGCATGCGAGTTAAAGCGGGACACATGACCGCAGCATGCGAGTTAAAGCGGGACACATGACTGCAGCATGCGAGTTAAAGCGGGACACATGACTGCAGCATGTGAGTTGAAGTGAGACACATGACTGCAGCATGTGAGTTGAAGTGGGACACATGACTGCTGCATGAGAGTTGAAGCCGGACACATGACTGCTGCATGAGAGTTGAAGCCGGACACATGACTGCAGCATGAGTTGAAGTGGGACGCATGACTGCAGCATGCGAGTTAAAGTGGGACGCATGACTGCAGCATAAGAGTTAAAGTGGGACGCGCTGACTGCAGCATGAGAGTTAAGGTGGACACATGACTGCGGCATGCCATGTCACTGTGTCTTATACAAGTAATGGAGGGGGAGGTGAGGTTCCTTTCTGACCTTTTAGATATTTTTTATTTCTTAACTGCATGTGTTTACAAACAGATTGAGTATACTTATCATTCTTTGTTGGTTTAGATCTTATTATTTGGGGGTTGTTTCAAATATGTTCAGTTCCACATGACATTAATTCATCAAATTATGTAAATGCAGAAGGCATGATAATTCCAGAAGTTTCTTAAGAGTTAAAGAATCATTTTAAAAGAGCAAGAAGTTTCAAGAAAGTTTCAGAAGTTATTTCCAGAATGCTCCATGCATTTTGCTGGGTTATGCTCTGTCATGGTTCTCTAACTTTCTTAAATGTTCCGAGCATTTTGACTGGCTGTGGTATTTCATGGTTCTTGCACTTCCTAGATCATGTATTTTGATTGGCAGTAATGTATCATAAGTCTCAGACTTTTTCAGAGTACTCTGTTTTCTCTGATTGGCTGTGCTACACCCCATGTTTCTCAAATGTTCGGTTTCCTATATCATGAATAATCAGGGCTTGGTGTAGTTTTTAGAGTGTGATCAGAGAGAGTGTCCAGGAATATTGTTGGAGTGAAAGGATACCTCTCTGTTTCTGAGACCATGGTAAAGGTCATATGATATATGAAAAGTATCTGTGAATCTTCCGCTGGAAGGAAAGATTTAACCCCATTTAGGCATTAGCTTTCCTCTGTCTGGATCTGATTCAACGAGAGAGCAGAACCAACTGTTGTCAATCACCTCAGCCAGTGTTCCAAAAATAAATCATGCAAAAGCTGCTGCTACACCTGTTTGAGGACAAGGAGATACCTTATTTCTTAGAGTCCGTATTGAGTTAGTCACAACATCTGTATGACGTGGGTCTTGGGACAATAAGGTGGATGGAAAGTGTCTAATGAAATTGTACAGGAGATTTTGGTATCGATGATATCAATGTAGAAGTATTGGTGGGGTGGTTAAAAAATGCTGGAGATCTTCTTCTTCAGCATTCCAGTATCTAGTAGAGTGTGAACTCGTTTTAACTGTTGGGGTACTCACACTATACTCGAGAGTATAGTCGGTTCACTCTGACTTTGTTGAGTGCAGAAATTTTTTGGGAAGAGGTTGTGGAAAAAGATAGGTAAAAGAGATGGTAGATAGAAAGGACAGTAGACAACAGTAAGCAAAGGAGGAGACAGAGTTACTGAGAGCGAAAGAAAAAGGGGACGTTACTAGCCAGAATGTCCAGAAGTTGGGGGAACTATTTGTACAGACAGAAGACCCCCGATATCCCCATGGGGGAGCTGGAGATGATCAGTTCATATTGTGTATATGCATGGCAACTATTGATGAGTGTATGTTAGACAGTGACAGAGACTCACTGTTAAAAGCATGCATAGAGACAAATTTTCAGTATTTCAGATGTGTGCGTGTTTCAGATAAGTGGTGTAAACTAACGATGAGTGTGTCAGATGTTTCTGTGGTACAAACAGGAGGCAGAAAAGCTTTTCAACTGCTGTGTGGACCTCATCATTGCCAATCCACGGTGGAACCTCAGGTTGGTTGATCATTCACATCATTAACCCTCAGTATGCACTTATCTGAGCTTAGTTACTCCGAAAACCATCGGCAAGGTAAGTAACTCCGTAATTTGAACATGGTTACCCAATTAAAAAAATAATTTAAAAGAGAGGAAAGGAAATAATTAAATTAAAATAATTTTTAAAATTCCTACGAATATATATGTTGCTATATCGTAAGTTTGAAGAATGTCACATGAGCCATTTACTCGGGGGGAAAAAAAAAAACTTCCTCAGAACTTTCTTCCCAATTGTTGTTCATCATACCTGGAACCTCATCCCAGTCGAAATCTAGGTCACTCTAAGCTTCATTACCCAGCACTTTCACTAAGTCTTATGCCGTAAATCCTACAAAACACAGTATCTCCATCACTAGATCTCATTATAGAACGGCAGAAATCAAGGTTAGCCATGGTGAAAAACGGCATTTCAATCTCAAAACTTAAAAAATTCATAACTCGAGAACCACGGCACGTATCGACTTGCGGTTTTTTTGCAAATGGAAGTAAATGGCTACAGGAAAGAAGGAAGTCACGTTCTCACGAGATTTCCTTTTCTACGAGAAACATGGCGGCACCCATTGTTGCCACGTGTTTTACTGGGTGCTGCTGGCGGGCGCTCAGCCTTTTGGCTGTGTGATTTCCGGTTGGGCGCTAGCGGCGCTCGCTTGTCAAGAGAGTTAACTGTTATTGATCAGTGGATAAATTGATTGATCATTCACATCGTTTGCTGTTATTGATCAACGGATAAATTGAATTAACACCAGTCAGTAAGAAAATGAAGTTTACCCAAATGTCCAGCAGACTGATTCTTGTGATCCAAGCCCCGCATAGCAACAGCATTTTTCTGCACTGTGTGCTCTGCTCGTGCCTACAACTACTTACATTGTTTTATTTTACAGCGCATATTACAAACGTAGCAGCCAGGTGCTCTATATCAACTGAAAGGACAAAATGTGACTTTGTGCCCAGCATAATTTAAGACTTTGTTTTAGCTAGTATCATTAGACTTCTGTAATGGAAACAAGCTGATGAAAGTGTAACAGAAGACAATCTTGTATACACTTTGCTTGAACGAAACTGTAAAACAGGGGAAGAGGGACCAAAAAAAGTCACTCTGATTTAGAACAGATGAGAAAAAAGATGTACATCATGTGATAGAAAAAAAAAAAAAAATAAACAAACAAAACAAAAACAAAAGCAAGCAATAAACACACACTGATATTTCCAATATGTGGTCACATTTTGTTTGCATCTGTTCACAGAGCACACAGTATGTAGACACCAAAATTAACTCTTTTTTCCCCCCGAAGTATCAGTTAATGATGATAGAATATCTACTTTTTTTTTTCCTCTGAAGTGTCGGTTAAATGATTAAAGAAATTTTTGATTGAATTTGTGGACGCTTGCATATTTTGTCTCTGAATTTTGTGTGCACTTGCATATTTCTATCTCTTCCCTGTTCATCTGAACCACCTTGCTGTATTCTCCCCAACACCTGATGCAGTATCAACTGCCTTTGTCTGGCTGACGTGTTGCTGAGGCAGGAAATACCAGATACGCTGCATCAGGAAAATCTAATTTGCAGGCGTGGTTTCTTTGTTCTAAGCCTGTTCAGGTCAAAAAGGTCATTTTCTATTACTAACTTTTTCCACTAACTAAGGTCTTATACTTGGGATTCAACAGGGCTCCTTCCCTTTGAGCGTATACTGGAAAACAGGAATTTCTCATAATTTAACGGGATCCTTGTGCCTGCTGGATCAACAGAATAAAGCCATGACACTGGTGCATAGTGACAGTCTGTTTCCAGAAACTGCAAGGCAGTCAGGCTTTATGAGCTGGGTCATTCAGAAAAAGTTGAGCACAGGAATGTAATGTTAAGACTACCATAAATTTGATGGTATAGCATGCATATTATTCAAAGGTCTTTTCACACCTTCCTTCTGCCAGTTTGTCAGTTGTTGTTTTTTAAGTGTTGCTTGGATTGTTACCCATGAGAAACAAATCAACATAATGACTGTGATAATGAGTGAAAAAAAAGGCATGTGCATGAAAGGTATTTGAGCTATCATTCTGGTATATTAAACTGTTAATGGGAAAAAAGATTTGACTTTTCATCAACCAAAATCATATATGTGACAGCAAGTGACATCTCAGTGAGTATGTTCCCTTTGTGGATTCAGGGCTCTGAAGGAGGATGGAAGTGAGGCCCAGAATGCTTTGGAAGTGGCGTACCTAGAGTCAGCTGTGGCCTCGATGGGGCTGTGGTGCCGTTTGCAGAGGTCCTTCTCCCGTGTCCTGTGGAGCCTGTTCATCCTTGTTGCTGGTCAGTCAGTAGTGCCGACTGCCTATAGACCGACCATGTTGAAGAAGCAGAGCATTGACACATACATGTAGCATCACACATGTGTGCATGCATGCATTTATATATGCAGAGATGCCTGCCATCATGGGTGGTCCATATTTGTCAAAAAAAAAAAAGAAAATGGTTGCCATTTCTGGAAATGCGATTTTGCGTTGACCTGAGAAATAAAAAAATCACCGTTTAGTGAAGGAAAAGAATCTGCCTAAATTCACTTGAGAGACGACCTCTAGCAAAAACTCCCAGTTAGGGATGGAATCAATAGTAAGCTGCCGATTGGCTGATGCTTCATAGCGCATGCGCAAAGTAGGCTCAGTCTCATCTATTTTTCACCAAAATGGCGTCGAAAAGGACTGTGGAAGAAGATTCGCGCACACTGTTTCTCTTCCAAGGAAGAAAACTGCTGTGAAACAATGGCAATTATTCAGGAATAATTATAGGGACAAGTGGCCATTCATCAAGCATGGAAAGAAGAGTGAGTGAGTGCATTTTGTGACATTTGTGCCTGCGATTACTCGATGAAACATGGCAGGAGAGGCGACTGCCAGCAGCATGTTGAGACGGACAAGTACGTTTATATTGTGTGTTGTGAGTGAAAATGCACTTACAGAATATCTTTTTGGGGTAAAGTCCCTGAAAATGATGCTGTGTCCCTGATTTTGGAGATTTGTGTCCCTGAAAGTAGAAAATTTGGGTAGGCATCTCTGTTTTTAAGACGTTCATGGATTCACATGCATGTATGGACACATACACTTAAACACTGAAGTTCTCATTTTTTATTAAAGGTTGCTGTGATGACATCTTGATCAAAGCCTCCCTTAATCATTGATGAAAAGTTTGCAATAAGAGTTATTACTCTTATGTCTATAGTAAATTGAGCGTGTTATTGCTTTTGCTTTCTTTGCTCTACAGAGAACTTCCAGCACATTTGCTCCATAACTTTATATCCAGACCTTCAGATCAAAGAAGAATAAGTTACTTGTGAATGGTAAAATGAAATATAGCTTTGTGAACTGCAAGTTTGTGATTGATTAATATCTAAACAGTTGCACACACACATGCACACACACACACACACACAAGCACACACACACACACACACACACACACACACACACACACACATTGTTATGCATTGTATGATTTATCAAAGGAATTAGGAGAATGAACAAAGGGGGGAAAAATCAGTTTTATGCTTTTTATCAAAACAAGTGCGTGTGCACAAACACATACGCATGCACCCACACAAGCGCCAACACACACACACACACACACACACACACACACACACACACACACACACACACACACACAAATATGTATGTATGTGTGTGTGATTCTCTGAGTTTCACACACACACACTAGGATGGAAGAGGATGGAAGGGTGGGACAGTGGGGAAAGAAGTCAGTGTATGTCTGTGGTGGGTCCAGGTGTGAGCAGCCTGTGTGTGGTGCTAGTGATGCTGTGGTGGCGCATTCAGGCCAAGGAGCAGGAGGAGCAGAAAGTCTTTGCCATGGTGGAACAAATCATCGGTCAGTCTCTTTGCTCCTTTGAATTCGTTTTCTTTTTTTTTTTTCTCTCTCTTCCAGTCATGTCAGTCATATCAAATGTCTGCTTTTCAGACCGTTATTTCCTCTTTCTTTCATTCATTCCAGCAAATCAAGCAGAGATCTTTGTGGGGGTGGGGGTGCATGGGGATGGTGAGAGGTGTGGAAAATGATCTAGGGTTTGAACAGAAACATGATTGAAAACTTTGTGAAAGCATGTAGGGTAACTCTTGCTCCTACAAGGAAACATAACTCCAAAGGAATGCTGCTTATGACACGGAATCGCCTAGCAGATGTTACAGCACAGAGTACACAGAACAAACAAGGAAACATTCCCAGGAAACTGTTTCAACCTTGCCCATATATACCTTATACTGAACATCTCTACACAGCAACAAGAACTGGAGAAATAAATTGATTTTTATGAAGACTGGCACAGCCTTTAAAACTTGAATATAGTCAGACAAGTACAAGGACGAACATAAACAAATGCAATTAACCTTGATTTAATTCAAACGAAATTAAATATGAAATGAGGCAGGGAAGAGTAAACAAGAAACAACAAACAAGTAGGGTAACTCTTGCTCCCACGAGAAAATATAACTCCAAAGGAATGCTGCTTATGACACCGAATCTAAGAAACTGGAGAGATGAACAATATAGATTAACTTTTATTCAAGACTGGCACAGCCTTTAAAACTTGAATTTAGTCAGACAAGAACAAGGATGGTTATTTTTATGTGTTTCTTTTCATCTTTGTACTTGTCTGACTATATTGAAGTTTTAAAGGCTGTGCCAGTCTTGAATAAAAGTTAATTTATATCTGTTCATTTCTTTAGTTCTTGTTGCTGTGTAGATGTGCTCAGTAAAGCGTATATGGGCAAGCTTGGAACATCCTTTTTTTTTGGATGTTTTCTTGTTTGTTCTGTGTACTCTGTGCTGTCATGCCTGCTAGGCGATTCCGTGTCGTAAAAAGCATTCCTTGGAGTTATGTTTTCTTGTGGGAGCAAGAATTACCCTACTTGTTTGTTGTTTATTGTTTACTCTTCCCTGCCTCATTTCATATTTACTTTCGTTTCAATGAAATTGAGGTTATTTGTATTTGATTCTGTTCGTCTTTGTACTTGTCTGACTACATTCAAGTTTTAAAGGCTGTGCCAGTCTTGAATAAAAGTTGATTTATATCTGTTCATTTCTCCAGTTCTTGTTGCTGTGTAGATATTTTCGGTAAAGGGTATATGGGCAAGCTTGGAACATTCTTTGGGGGGGGATATTTCCTTGTTTGTTCTGTGTACTCTGTGCTGTCATTAGGCGATTCCGTGTTGTAAGCAGCATTCCTTTGGAGTTATGTTTTTTTCTTGTGGGAGCAAGAGTTACCCTACTTGCTTGTTGTTTGTTTATTGTTCCCTGCGTCATTTCATATTTACTTTTGTGAACGCATGTTCAGGAATTGTTGTGCTGTCAGTTTGGACATGAGAGGGAGCATAAGTAGAGGCCTGAAAAAACATGAAAGCTGAAACTTTGTTAAACTTGAAGTATGGAATTTGTAACCTTGTAATGGAACACATCCACTTCCTTTCACACACACACACATGCACACACGTAGGCACTAACACACATATGCATGTGTGTGCACGCACCCATACACACACACACACACACACACACACACACACACACACACACACACACACTTCCCATCTCCTGTATGCTCATCACTAGGTCTTTCCATAAGAATGTCATGTGAAAAGCTTACTGGATGTGAACATAGTGCTGGACAAATGCGGGCAGTAGGAGGTACATACAACTTTTTAAAGTGTTTGGGTGACACTGCATGAAGCCTGCAAAATGGTGTACACATTCAGAGCACTGATTATACCCACACCTTGTCTTTCAGACCTGCTGAAGGAGCAGCACGAGTTTGCCCAGAATGAAGACACCACAGAGCAGTCAGGACTGGCTGTCCAGCATGTGAGAGATCAGCTGCTGCCTCCAGCCAGAAGGTGAGTGTGAACAGAAGCTGCTTCAACGGTGATGGCACTTCTGTCCATATGATCCATGGCTCAAATGTGGATGAAATTACTGATTGTAATTTGTTTCTGACAATTCTGTTAGGATTGAGTGCTCATGAGAGTGATCCTTGTTTCATTTCCATTTCCAGTACCTCCGTTCATGATCCGATGCTTTGGTTTTTTCCCTTGGTTGATTTAGAAGTAGTTTTGCTGTTCATAAGTGTTGTCTATCAAGAAGATGATTTTTGAATATGATTAAAAAGTTTTAGATGCAAAAACCTCACATACAGAGAACCTTGAAGTTCTAGCTAAAAAGAGATGATGATTACTTTTTTCTGTATCACCTCTCCATTTACTCTCACTTGCAAAATACTCCTTCCAGGTGTGTAACAAAAATTCTTTAAAAGCAGCCAACATGATCTGGGCCAGGCTTATAAAAATACTGATTTTCAGTTTTATTGTTCTCCAGACAGACTGACTTTACAAGGTTTGTATGCTCTTTGAAACTCTTTGAATTATGACAGGTAATTTCAAGACCTTGAAAACCTTTGAAAATCAATAAAATGTGTTTCTGTTGACCAGCCTCCTTGAAAACCTTTGAAAATCAAGCCATCAGCTCCAAAAAATCTTTAATGTGGCAAAAAGAATTGGCAGCTTGATTTTCTGCATTCAGGTTATTGAAAAAATATCTGAAAACAAATTTTCACAAACATCGTCACGATCCTGGATCATCTGCGATTTTACTGAGGGAAAAACTTGTAACTTCATCAAAATTGGAGTTGCAAATTATCTCCCTTGGTCGAATCGCCGACAACAATCCAGGATCATTACAAATTGTTTTAAGGTAATTTTTTTCATCAACCTGAACACGAAAAAATCAAACTGCCATTTCTTTTTTTCACTTTTTACGCAAGTAGTGTAGCCTTAAAGGAGAGGTGGTGTCACGAAAATTTGACCATTTTCTTTCAAAAATTGTGTTTTGGGTTTTATGTGTTTTTGTGCTCAAGAAAGTCTGTTGAAACCATCTGTGGTGTTCATTTTGTCTATTTTCACATTTTTCTTAGTAAAACAGGACTTTATTTGAAGGAGTGTGTGTGAAAAATTGCTTAACTTCTTCTTTATTTTCAAACGCGCTGTTTTCTCAAAATCACTTTTCAACAATGGTTGATGTGCAGGGAGTACAATATCTCTGGATCCAGACTAGCTAGCTCGGTTTTTTTTTTTTCTTTGATCAGAAATTATTTCTGCATACAATTATATTTATCTTTTAGTCAAAACTGCATGTATTATTTGTTATTTCTGTTGGAATAATTCAAAAGCAATGAAACATGAAGTCTGATGGCCACCATATGGGAAAAAAATTATTGAAAAAAAAAAGCAGTTTAGATATATAAAAATCCATTTGTAATTGCATTACTATAGCTCAGCAAAACAATATATAAAAATCCTTTTGTAAATGCATTAGTATAGCTCAGCAAAAACAAGAAAAGTCATGTTTCAAGCGCCTAACATGTCTGCTATGATGCAAATACGGTTCTTGTCATGAACCTTTTTTTTTTTTTTTCCATTTTTCATCATTTTGCCTCATTTGTATCCCCAAATCACACAAGAGCTTTGAAATCGCCCAAACATGTTTTTTCCATTTTTTTTTCATAACATAACGTTACGTTAAAAAAAAAAAAAGTTTAAAAGAATAATGGCTTAATTTTCATGCCACCTCTTGCCTTGAAATGAAATAAAAGCCCCTTGAAAACTCCTTGAATTTTGTTCTTGGGAGTCTATGGGAACCAGCTTTAACCATAACATTGTCAGAGATCTCATGTTTACATGACACCAGAATTAGATTGAGAAACTGTGTTTTCTCATTGTACTGCCTTTCCTTAGAGCCATTTTGTTGCTTTAGGTGTCACCCTTATTGTCACACTGGATGCAGATCTCTGCTTGTAATACATCCCCAGTTTTTTTTCTTATGTAAGAGATTTGCCTCCCTTTCTGCCTTCCATACAGTTCTTCTTTTTGTATGTGTTTCATATTCCCTGTTTCTTTTGTTCACACTCCTAGCTTTTTTTTTTTCTCTATACCTTCTTTTGTCAAATCCATATGCATGTGGACACACAGTAATAGCTGTGGCTGACTTTGTTCCATCACAGTGTGCTGTTGAATAGAGAGGGATGAAAGGCACAAAAATGCAAGAAAATGTTTTTATAAGAACTCTTAATAGAGGGAGAGAATGTGGTCTCCTTTATCAAGACTTTGCTATGAAAATGTCTTTGTTCCCCAGAAAAGCAATGCAGAAGGTATGGGACAAAGCGGTGAAGTTCATTGAAGCCAACGAGTCTCGTGTTTCGCTTGGAGACCCAGGTCATCGAAGGAGAGGAATTTGCTGTGTGGCGATGGATACAGGTACAGCATATGTCTGTTCAAAATAGCAATTGATTGAGTCTTATCTTCTGTAGCACCTCAGTGGTAACACTCCAGCTCCGCTCACTCGTCTCTCCATAGAAGACCATATCGGTTTTGTTCTGTCACTGTCCCAGCATTAGTGGTTTACAGGGAGGTATCAATATCATCATACAAGGGGGCAACCCACCAGCAGAGATACTGCACTGCTTTGAATCATTTTGGTAATTCTCTCCAGCTGTCAGTTCACCTCAGTCTGTAGTCATAATTTCTCCCAGCTGTCAATTCATCTCACAGTCTTTAGTGAGTGATAATTCTTTCCAGCCGTCAGTTCATCTCACAGTCTGTAGTTATAATTCTCTCCAGCTGTCAGTTTATCTCACAGTCTGTAGTCATAATTCTCTCCAGCTGTCAATTCATCTCACAGTCTGTAGTCATAATTCTGTCCAGCTGTCAATTCATCTCACAGTCTGTAGTTATAATTCTCTCCAGCTGTCAATTCATCTCACAGTCTGTAGTGATAATTCTGTCCAGCTGTCAATTCATCTCACAGTCTGCAGTGATAATTCTGTCCACCAGTCAATTCATCTCATAGTCTGTAGTGACAATTCTCTCCAACTGTCAATTCATCTCACAGTCTGTAGTGATAATTCTCTTCAGCTGTCAATTCATCTTGCATTCTGTTGTCATAAATCTTTCCAGCTGTCAATTCATCTCACAGTCTGTAGTGATAATTCTGTCCAGCTGTCAATTCATCTCACAGTCTGTAGTTATAATTCTCTCCAGCTGTCAATTCATCTCACAGTCTGTAGTTATAATTCTGCCCAGCTGTCAATTCATCTCACAGTCTGTAGTTATAATTCTCTCCAGCTGTCAGTTCATCTCACAGTCTGTAGTGATAATTCTGTCCAGCTTTCAACTCATCTCACAGTCTGTAGTGATAATTCTCTCAAGCTGTCAATTCATCTCACAGTCTGTTGTCATAAATCTCTCCAGCTGTCAACTCATCATTCACAATGGCTGTCAGCTCCATCTTACAGTCTGTATTCTCACCAGCTGTCATTTAAAAAAAAAAAAAAAAAAAATTAATGTTTGCTGAGGGCCGTGGATCCACATCAGGGTGTCTGTCAACTCCGTCTTGAGGCATATTGTAATAATTATCAACTCCAATGACAGTTTTTTCAGCAAACCTTGAAGGAGTGAAAGAGTAAAGAAGGTATTTGGCGTCATATACTGTACCATGTCAGACCATAGCATTAGAGTCTGACATGGTAAGTATACTAGCCAAACAGGGAGTATAATAAAAAACTCCCCATTTTGGCGTCGTATACTGTACCATGTCAGACCATAGCAGACCATAGCGCTAAACCCTTAGTACACTCCTTAAGGCTATCCTGGGCTAGCTTTTCTATTTTTCAATCACGTACTCGATTGGCCAGTCTAGGGTGGGGGAGCCCGACTGCCGGTTCGGACAGCGCCTGAGTTTTACCAGGTCGCCCAGGTGGATGAGGCTGGGTGCCACATGTGACCATGGAGCTGTTCAGGTTGGGTGTGGGGTTTCTAGACCGTTGGTCTCTCTCAGGGCCATAGAGCTTTACTCGTCCCCACGGGACTAGGTGGGCTGTGGCGGCCCTGGGGTCTCTGCAGGGTCTCCCCGGGGGACCCATCTTTCTTGGAGCACCGGTGAGGGGTTCGAGAGACCGTGTCTGTCGTACCCGCCTGGGAGCTTGCAGAGCTCCAGACACATCGTGGTGTGGGCCCTCCGAGGACGTGGTGGAGGTGGTGAGGAGGGGGGCGCGGTAGCCGAGCCCCCTACCCGCTATGCACAGGTTGGATTGGCTGCGGCGCCATGTTCCTTCCCCATGTGGGATTGCCAGGTTACCCCGCGATCCCTTTGTAGATCCTCCCCCTTCGAGGAACGGGACCGCGGACGTTGCCCAAGTGGGGAGCCGAGTAGGTTGACTCCCCACCACGTCCTGTACCCCTAGGGGAACCTGCAACGGTCAATTTATCACAAAACCCGCGCGTGGCCATACGCCCAGAATTATATTTATGCCCGTGGTTGCTGTGCCACGACCTACTATAAAACTGCATCCAGAGTTCTAGGACGCTCCTCGTGCAGGGGTGTTGGCTGCACCTGTGCACGATGGGGTCGAGCGTCATGAGACCGCGAGTCCAGTTGGGGGGGGAGATTTGACCCGCAGCTCATAGAGGCGAGTGACGGGTGGTGATTCCTGCCCAACCCGTCACCCGTGCCGGTCCGCGTCGTCTCGGCAAAGGTCCCTGGGGGGCGAGGGTCACGTGACACGGCATAATAGACAGAGGTCTTGCTTTGTGCAGGAAAGTTAGAAGGCAGGCTGGCCAAGGAAACTGAGAATTTCGGTAGATGATTTGGCTTGACTCAGCCCTTTGAGGGGAGCCTTGCCCTTTGATTTTCTGGGCAGGTCAAACAAAAGAGGGACGTTTGTTAATGGTGGCCGCTTGCCTTGTATCTTTCGAACGCAGCGGTCGTGCGTCCGGCGGTCGGGTAGAGGAGGAAGATCCCACTTCCCTTCCGCGGGAAAGGTCATCTCCATCTACCTTTAGCCGTCCGTTCTTCCATGGTAAGAACGGTTTGCTCAGGATCGGAATCAACCCGCGGGTTCTCCGGGAATGTGAGTGACTTCTGAAAGGAAGAGTGGCTCGACCCCCGACGGAGTCCTTCACCCTGTTAGGCAATGGTGCTGAGCAAATCCGGAGCACATGATCGCAAAGGGGACACGACGGTCGATCGACAAGGGATAATTAACCTCGATCGGCCGCGCGTAGAGGTATAAATATACAAGCTAAATATACCAGCACAGCAATATGAATAAATAAGCACGAGGGGTAGGTGAGCGATAAATCGCGCAGTGTGATAAATCAGGTGTGTGATGTGCCACGGGGATCAAGAAATGGTGGGCGGGCCAATTACCGGTCCACAGACCGTCACCGAAAAAAAGTTGAGTAACGCTAGGGTGAACGAGTACAAATACGAGTGTCAACCAACTCGGCTCGCGAAAGTGGGATCACGATCGCGGTCCACATAGAAGAACGATAAATGAAGATCAAACAAAGGCAAATGTGTACCAGGGGTACAAGAAATGTAGTCGCTAAACCCTCTTGTAGCAGGGACTTATTACGATGCAGCCAATGGAAGCCTGACGCGCAAAGAAAGATGGCGGCTACGACCCCCCGCACCCGCGATCGTCGCACACCTCCACGTCCAGCGTCCTCGAGGAAAATAAACGCAGGATGGCCTTAAGGAGAAGGCGAACGAGGTCTAGAAAGCCCAGGAACTCGAGGGAGATCCCCGGGGAGAACAAGAGACCCCCAGGGCCACCACAGCCCACCTACCTGGCGTAGGGAAAAGTGCAGATAAACCTGAGAGAGACCAGTGGCGCGGAACCCCACACCCAACCAGAACAGCTCAATGGTCACATGTGGCACCCAGCCTCATCCGAAGATGGTCGACCTTGGTCTCCCACCGATAGCGCTGTCCGATCGGCAGTCCGGGTGTACTAAGGGTTAGCGCTATGCTCTGAGATGATACAGTATATAAAGCGCAAAATGGGGAGCCTTTATTAGACTCCCTGTTTGGAGGTCTAGTAGCCCATGTCAGACTCTAATGCTATGGTCTGACATGGTAAGTATACAAGCCAAACAGGGTGTATAATAAAAACTCCCCCGTGTTTGATTTGTCACTTTCATAAATAGATTGCAAATGCTGTGAAATAAATGTTTTTTAAGTCCATGGTTTTCTTCTTTTTTTTTTCATATAGATGTACATATCTAAATGGGGATTTTTTTTCAATGCAACATAAGCATCATTTGATAATACAAAGTCCTTAATATATATGTTCAATTATAAAACAAAGCTTGCTCTCTCTCTCTCTGTATATATATATATATATATATATTATATATATATATATATATATATAAAAAGCTACCAAAAAAAAAAAAAACCTTTCCATGTTGGTATCAGTAGTTGCACTTGGTGTCCTCGGTTATGTCACGTGATAACGTGACAAGATTTTTTTTCAAAATTAATGTGACTAACATCAACATTTCAGTTTTATGTTTCCCCAATAATGAAACTAGACATGCTTAGCAATCTTTAACTTTAATCATTAGCTGTTCGAAATAAAAAAGTTATTTTTTTTCAGAATCCAGTCACAATTATGGGCATATTTCAGAAGAATGAACTTAGCAATCTTTAACCACCATTAGCTGTTCAAAAAAAAAAAAAAAAAAAGTTATTTTTTTCGGTATCCAGTCACAATTATGGGCATATTTTAGAAGAATGACCCATATGTGTATGCATGCACACGCACATGTGTATGCTCATTTAAAGGCATGTGAATAGGCAAGCACACATGCAGGCACACATGCACACACACACGCATGCACACATGCACACACACAGACACACATGCAAACACACACGCACGCACACACACACACACACACACACACACACACACACTTAGAAAGAAAGAAAGAGAGAGAGAGAGAGAGATGAATGTACACATATATGTAGATGTATATAGATATGTATCAATATATATGTAAACACAAATGCATGCATACACAAATTGTTCAAAGAAACACACGTTCACTCTTATTCTCCCCCAAAACCAGTATAAGGCCGACAGTAAATTCCAGCCAGTAAGCGAATGTTATGCATCTGTGTTGTAGGCTGTGCCCAATGGAGCGAAAGTGTGGCAAGGCCAAGGTAAGTCAGATTGGATAAATATTTTTAATTGAGGAGGAAAGAATAAGTTTGGTGAAGGTGGGTAAGGAGGAGAGGAAGGAATTTTCCACATGCTGTCGTTTGTTCATTTTCTGAGAGTTGTCCGATCTTACAGTGTGCCAATCCCAATTTAGGTGTGCTTGATTGGAAGACGAAAGGAAATAGAACAGTGGAAGACAGTTATTCATGATTTCCTGCAGAGGATGCTACTGTCACCCAAACTGGGCTGTGCACCCAGTGGGTCGGCTAAGAGAGAGCGGACAGAGTGCATGGAATATATACATGGGTAGATAGATATAGAGACAGATAGATGGATGGATAGATATTTAGAGAGAGAGAGAGAGAGATTTAAAGTTTATGTGTTTGAGTGTAAATATGAGGCTTTCTGTATTCAAAGTATCTTTGTAAAAAAAAAAGAATTTCATAGCACAGAGGATAAAGATTATGGGTTGATTCTTCTGTTGAATAAGTTTGACAGTTAGAGTCGTATCCATATAGTGGGAATGTAAGTGAAGAAGGTAAAGCTAGGGTCAGCCATAACAATTTGTATACATTAAAATCAGAACTTTTCAATCTCAAAGGCAAATCTTTGGATCAGAGAAATGCTGTCATCAACCATACATTATGTGATGATTGTGATGGCAACTACACTGATGAAGCCGCAAAAACACTGAGCTTCAGGGTTAAAGAAGTATTTCTGGGGGACAGAGCCTCTAGACAGCAGAGAGAATATTGCAGGATGACTGGTCACATAGTTTTTGGAGACTGTTCATGGAACCCAGCCATAAATGATGAGGTTGGAGAGTACATGTTACCCTGCTGTTACTCGCGTGTTAATCACATTACACATGTCTTGTTGCAGGTCTTCAGGTGACTCAGAAGTGTTGACAATTTCAGAAAACTGATTGTTGCTGATTTTTTTTAATTAATCAGTATATATAAGATGCTCTGTATGATTTGAAACTTGTTTTCAAGTCATTGAAAACGTACTTAAATTAGTGGGAGAAGATAAAACTGCGTGGGACTAAAGAAATATTCTGGACTCACTCATGTCTTTGTATCAATTGAATCCCAGTAGGATCAGACATCGATAATGATTCCTTTTTTTTCAAATATCTGTTTTCCCATTTTTTTGTGATTGTTCAGTTGTTGTTGATGTGTGCATTGATCTCTCTGTTCAGCATTTGGAGAGCACAATGACACAACCCCTTCCTCAGCAATCTACAGTCCAACTCCGTGCCTCAAGATCAGAAACATGTTTGATAAGGAAGTGTGAGTATTTTCAGCCTTTGTGTAAAGGACACAAGAAAGAGATTATGAAAAACAAAAAACAGAAAAAAAAGAAAACAACTTAACTTTCCCTTCTGTCTTATGTACACAAACCCTAGACTGTGACTGTGTTCCTCTATGTAACCTCAGTAACAACCTTTTCCTTCTGATTTATGTAACACAATATTGTAAAGTTTATGGTGATTAATAATCTCCCTTAATGTATGAAATAATATTGTGAGAAGAACTGTGCATTGTTCATTGCTGGGACTACAGGTTTGACGAGAAAATCATCCACATGAAATCGGAATTCTGCACATTATGCAGTCACTTAATTGTACACCTATTTTTGCTCGGAGGAGAGATTCCTGCCTGATAACCATGTACATAAAACACAATTATCATTATGATAGCAAGTCAGATTCTTTACTGTTGAGTCTCAGTGCAAAGTTGAGCTGTGCTGTCCACACTTTTGATTTTAGGCATAGTATACCCCTGAAAGTACCCACTGAAAGTTTATTTTTAAAGGCTATGTCTACCTTAGCATAAACTCTTTTGAGGGTTATAAAGGTATAACCAAACTTGCTGTTGCCGAATGTTGAAAGCATTTTTATTCTTTTTTGATTGAGCACAAGCAGCTGACTTTGCATTGGCTGCTGCTATACAGTTTCAACAGATCGACATACTGTTTCATTTTTTTTGTAACTGAGTGGATTCCTTCAGCCAAAATGTTTTGAAGGATTTCTCATAACACTCTTTTTCTGTCTCTTTTTTTTTTTTCTTCTGAAGTTGGGCAACAAAGAGGAAGAGTGAATTACCTTGGACCAACATGGTACACAATATTTTATTTTATGAGTACAAGAAAACTTTGTTAACTTCATTCTACACCAATGACACAGGCAGAGGAAAACTTTGTCAAAATACAGTCTTTTATATTGTACTGAGGAAGTTGCATTTCAAATGGAACATTGCAAAGTTTTCAGCTCTCTCATCAGCTGGTCAGATTGGATGCACTCGACGTTCATATGATTCATAGACATGCTTAGTGGGTAAACATTTTGTTGCATATTTCTACCCATAGTCTGAAATTTTGAAATGTTATTTGATTTCATTGCATGTATGATGCACAAACACAGTGTATGGGAAGCCCTGTGAGCTGATGGGAACATTAATATGTATGGAATAAGTTGAAGATGGTGGTGGTGGCAAGAGTGAGGATGACTGGGAGAACTTGGCAGATGCTGTGGAATTATTGTGTGTGTAGAATAAAGTTGTTATGATGGCCACGACAGAGTGAGTGAGGGCTGGGAGAAGAAGGTGAAGAACGCAGCGACATCACTATGCATGTTGTGTAAAGTAATGATCATGATAATGGTGGTGATGGCAGGGAGAGTGAGGAGGGCTGGGAGGAGAATGTGAAGGATGCTATGACATCACTGTGTATGTTGTATAAAGTTGTGATGATGATGGTGGTGGTGATGATGGTGGTGGTGATGGTGGCAGGGAGAGAGAGGAGGGCTGCGAGGAGAATGTGAAGGGTGCTACGACATCACTGTGTATGTTGTATAAAGTTGTGATGTCGGTGGTGGTGGTGATGGTGGCAGGGAGAGTGAGGAGGGCTGTGAGGAGAATGTGAAGGGTGCTATGACATCACTGTGTATGTTGTATGAAGTTGTGATGATGATGATGTGATGGTGGGTGGTGATGGTGGCAGGGAGAGTGAGTGAGGAGGGCTGGGAGGAGAAGTGAAGGGTGCTATGACATCACTGTGTATGTTGTGTAAAGTTGTGATGATGATGATGGTAGTGATGGTGGTGATGGTGGCAGGGAGAGTGAGGAGGGCTGGGAGGATAACGTGAAGGTGCTATGACATCACTGTGTATGTTGTGTAAAGTTGTGATGATGATGGTGGTGGTGGTGGTGATGGTGGTGGTGGTGATGGTGGCAGGGAGAGTGAGGAGGGCTGGGAGGAGAACATGAAGGATGCTGTGACATCACTGTGCATGTTGTATAAAGTTGTGGTGATGGTGGTGGTGGTGTGGTGGTGGTGATGGTGGCAGGGAGAGAGAGGAGGGCTGGGAGGAGAATGTGAAGGATGCTATGACATCACTGTGTATGTTGTATAAAGTTGTGATGTCGGTGGTGGTGGTGATGGTGGCAGGGAGAGTGAGGAGGGCTGGGAGGAGAACATGAAGGATGCTATGACATCACTGTGTATGTTGTGTAAAGTTGTGATGATGATGATGGTGGTGGTGATGGTGGTGGTGGTGATGGTGGCAGGGAGAGTGAGGAGGGCTGGGAGGAGAACGTGAAGGGTGCTATGACATCACTGTGTATGTTGTGTAAAGTTGTGATGATGATGATGGTGGTGGTGATGGTGGCAGGGAGAGGAGGGAGGAGGGAGAACTGGGAGGAGAACATGAAGGATGCTATGACATAACTGTGTATGTTGTATAAAGTTGTGATGATGATGATGTTGGTGGTGGTGATGGTGGCAGGGAGAGTGAGGAGGGCTGGGAGGAGAACGTGAAGGATGCTCTGCTGGAGAAGTGCCAGGACATCAAGAGTCTGGTGCACATTTATGTCGACTCAAGTCCAAGGAGGTCAGTATTTGCTGAAGACTTGGTAGAGATGCTGTTTTATACATTAAGCTACCATTTTACACAACATGATCGGAACAATCCAAGTTGTTTCTTTTAGAGTGTTAGATGAAATTGTATATATAATATGAAATAAGTGTCTTTTTTAATAAAAATGTGCGTCCCAAATCCTCCAAGTCTAAATTAAACAAGATCTTTAATAAAGATCTGGTAGTCGGTGTTATTTGTTGTGTGTGTGTCTGTTTGTTGTGGATTGCTATAACTTACCAGCATGGTTACCACCCTTCATTCTATTAACTCTCTTGTCAATCGGGCGCCCGCTAGCGCCCAACCGGAAATCACACACAGCCAAACGCTGAGCGCCTGCCAGCGCCCGTAAAAACACGTGGCAACAATGGTGCCGCCATGTTTCTCGTAGAAAAGGAAGTCTCGCGAGAACGTGATTTCCTTCTTCCTGTAGTCATTTTCTACTGTCTGGAAAAAAAAAAACGCGAGTCGATGCGTGCCGTGGTTCTCGAGTTACGAATTTTTAAAGTTTTGAAGTCAAAATGCGGTTTTTCACCATGGCTTACCTTGATTGCTGCCGTTCTATAATGAGATTTAGTGATGGAGATACTGTGATTTGTAGGATTTATGGCATAAGACTAATTGAAAGTGCTGGGTGATGAAGCTTAGAGTGACCTAGATTTCGACTGGGATGAGGTTCAAGGTATGATGAGCAACGATTTGGAAGAAAGTTCTGAAGAAGAAGATTTTTTTTTTCCCCGAGTAAGTGGCTCATGTGACATTCTTCAAACTTATGAAATAGCAACATATATATTTGTAGGAATTTTAAAAATTATTTTCATTTCATTCTTTTTCCTTTCCTGTCTTTTTAAATTATTTTTTTAATTGAGTAACCATGTTCAAATTACGGAGTTACCTATCTTGCCGATGGTTTTCGGTGTTACTAAGCTCGGATAAGTGCATACTGAAGAGGGTTAATCTGGAATCATTTTGTAAAGTCGGCACGAAATCCCCACTTTTGGTCATCTCACACTCTCTGCTGAACTGTGATTGTAGGGTGACGCTGGCAGTCTGTGCTGCTTCCTGAGCTGTCAGTGTCCATTCAGCGTCACCTAGACACAGCTGTGTAGAATGTGACAATCCTCTATGACTGTAATTAATCACTTTAATTGATACAAAATGGAAAAAAATGGTTTGAATTGTTTTGGCCTTTAATCAGCACATGTTGCACATTGTGGCTGAAAGCGCTCGAGAGACATCCCAGAGGGCTGTCTTTATGCTCAAGCTTTCACATAAAACCTAAATTGAAATGAAATAGGGGTCACCCTTGAAGGGAAGAAGAGTAGTTCAAGTTTCAGTGAATCCATGATACTAATATGGGTTGATGATGTGGTCAGTGTAACGCTGGAGAGATCGACTTTCCACTGAAAGCGTCAGCTGAAGAACTCCCACCCTTGTTAGTTTTTCTGGAATGCCAGAAAAGATTATGCAAATGAGATACTGTTCTCTGTAAATGAGAAGAAAATGCATGTCTGAATCGCTCCACATTTTGTATAAAAATCTAGCAGTGGATACTGTTTGATATAGATGTGTCTGTGTGTTGTTGCTTGTTTATAACTGGTCATTGTGGTTGCTCTCGTGCAATGTGAAGAGCCAAAAACTGATCCAAATTGATACTGACTCACCACATCTTGGTCATCTAAGTCATTGCTGCTTCTTGGTCATCTAAGTCATTGCTGCTCAAGTTGACTTAATTTCAGATATGTTTGAATAGGTTACACTGTTGTCTGAGTAGTCATTAGCAATGTAAGTGATTTTTTTTCCAGCCATGTCGGGCTTGCATTGAACCACATTGTAAATGACACCTGCGAGAGCTAAAACTACCAGCTTGAAACACAGTACCCTAGTGCTCATCCCATCTCAGATAATCTGTATGAAATGAATGTAGAGTGATGGGAGTGGATTGAGGTGGTGCATACAACTTAGTAAGCTGCCATGCACTTGGGTATACATTGAACAAGTTCAGCAGAATATTGCATCAAAGACTAAGGCTTAAACAAAATAAACAAAATAGTAAACTGATCTGTAGGTACCAGTGTGTGCAGACAATTCAAACAATAAGAAAAAGGATGATTTTTTTCTCTTTTTTTTTGTATGCTTGCAAGTGAAATCAATGATATGCATGTTTTTCTCTTTTGAAAATCCAGTGGCTGATCAAAGGGTATGTTTCATTCTGGTGAACATGATGACTGAAGGAAAGTGTCTCTGTGTTTGTTGCAGGTGTTTAATCATTGCAGGGCTGTTTCAATTGTCTTTTTGAGTCAGTCTGTGACAGAAGAATAATAACAAATGCTTGTGTGTGTATCTGCACTTTTTGCATGTGTTTGTCTAGATAGTGTGGCTTGTTTTAAAGAAGTATGTACAGCCAGTATAAGTTTATTGATAACTGTGTGTGTGTAGCCTGTGTGGTTTGTTCATAGGTTGTGCATAAAGCCTCTGTGTTTGTTGCAAAACTGTGTGTAGGCTTTGCTGTTTCCGCTGTTCAATCACACGGCTGAAGGTGGCTGTTTAGTCCTGATATTAATGGGACGTGTCGTAGGTTTCAAACAATGGAGGTGCTGATTTGACCCAGTCTGCTCTGAATGCAGCATGTTTTGTTTTTGAACATATAAGCCATGTGTTCAGTTAATGAATGTCCAAGCAGGCCTTACACCTACTTAAATGGCAACAAAAACAAATAATAGGCCATCAGAATCAGGAACAAAAACTGAACTTGGAGCAGAAATCATGCAATTTGTGTAGATTTGGAAGCAGTTGGGTATGATGTTTTTAGCTCCATGACTCTTTGTATAGTGAATGGTATAAAGTTACATGATTGGTACTAGCGCATTTGGAAATTATGTTTAGTTCCTGAGTTGCAGACTGCATATCATAAGGACAGGTCCAGCTATAGTTGAAACAATGTGCAGCTGTGCCTGGATTGGACGGTTAGGCTGTCCTATGGCTGTCCAGATTGTGACAGTACAGTGAGGTGGCCAGTATGGATTGGACAGTAAGGCTGTCCTATGGGCTGTCCAGAATGTGGCCAGTATGGAGTGAGATGGCCAGGGCTGGATTGGACAGTAAGGCTGTCCAGTATGGGCTGTCCATGGGCTTGTGACAGTACAGTGAGATGGCCAGTATGGATTGGACAGTAAGGCTGTCCTATGGGCTGTCCAGATTGTGACAGTACAGTGAGATGGCCAGTATATCTTTGCTTTACAGCTGCAGATATGTAAATGTGCAGTTTGTGTGCTGTATTTGGAATGAATGGATGGTACATGATGATGTGCTGCTGTTTCAGGGTTGTGTGTATGTGAAGTGCAACAGTAAGGAGGCAGCAGGCAAAGTGCGGCAAGCACTGCACGGCTGGTGGTTTGATGGTCAGTATCAGTTTGTTTTTCTCTTGGCATGCAGGTTGTGTAACTGATCAAATCCACAACAGTATGATTGCCCATGTCCAGTTTGCCTTGTTTTGCATACATGTGTTAATCTACAACAGAAGTTCTACATTCACTGTATAGGAGCTCTTAATTGTATTGAAACAACAGGAAAACATTTTTTGCTTACAGGTAACATGAGAAAACCTGAGATGAATGCAATTGGGGGGAAGAAATAATACTTTATTGTTAGCACCTGAGTTCGTTAGTGTGAATAGTGTCCATCTATTTTGCAAAGACATGCGTTTCTTTCATTTTTTTTTTTTTTTCTTAGGTTACATCATTTACTCTCATTATTTCTGCCAGAGAGCTTTCCACCAATGTTGTTTTCCATTACAGGCCACTGTAGAAATGGAGAATCAGTCATACTTTATTGGAATATGGCATGCCACTTTACGTTACAAGCAGTGTCCGCCTCTGTCCTGTCCCCATTGTTGAAAAGTTCTTGAGTAATTTCTACCCCAACTCCTACTCCCCTCCCCTTTGGCATTTCTTTGATCCACTACCAGTGAGCTCTAGTGCACAGCTGATGATGATTTGTTGTGTGCAGGTCGTCTGGTGACAGTGAAACACCTGAAGGTGGAGCACTACCACAATCGTTGGCCCGAGGCCAAGTTTGCCTGGCGTCCCCTGCAGCCCTCCACCAACCAGATGCGCTCCCTGGCCCAGCCCTATCACCGCTCCTCCCTGGAGATGACGTAGAGAACCCCAGGGGCTCTCCCAGATGCCTCCCTTTTGCCTCCAGTCCTCCAGCTCCTGTTGCCCTCAGCTGTGCCCCACCTTGAGTCACTCCACATAGTGGGTAGTATGATAGGGCCATACAGACTAGATAATGGTGGAGTGAGATTATCCTGCGTGACGTGTTGTTGAGGGAGAGAGTTTGACAAGATTTGAGTGGTCCTGTTTGTCAGCATTGATCGGCACTTCTAGGTGTCCGCCTCTTTGTACTGTATCTTACAATGCCTGTTACCCTCAGCCTTCTTCCTGCCCTCACTCTCTCCACTGTTTGCTCCACTTAGTTTTGTTAGGGCCATACAAACTAGACCATGGTGAAGTGAATTTGCCCTGCTTAAAAGTTATGATTGGGGCAGTTGGATGATACAAGAGCAATTTTGTGTGGCATTGTGGTCATTTAAGTGGATTGATACATCTCTGATATGCAGATGTGCATTGTTAAGGTACTGTGTGTGTATGATAGTGTTCAGCATTTTCTACAGTATGTAAGCACCTGATTCTTTCTCTCTTTCTTACTCTAAGCGTCAAAAGAGAAGTACAGCTTTTTGCAAGAGAAAGAGCCTTTTTTTTTTTCCGATTTCTTCTCTGTTGATTATAGTCATTACTAAAATAAAGTCTGAACATGATTATTGTTGACAGACATCCCCCAAGTCATTAATAAGTAATAAGGGCACTACAGCCATCTCCGTTATTTCAGCTATCAGTTCACCTTTTTTTTAATGAATTATTGATTCAATTTTTTTTTTTTTTTTGACTCTCCGCCAACTGCAGAGACTTCACACAGCCATTTGGACATAAGGTAACCCACTTAACCGTGAATTGAGTTTTCCACCTCCTCATGTTTATAATGGAGAAAAAAACAGTATTAACACATTTTCAAAAAGTCTGTTTGGCTGGCTCTGCTACAAAACTCACAAGTGAAAAAAACTGATGCACACGGCTAATGGTAGTTAGCTATTGGTGATGCATCATTGGCAATGCCCTGTCACACCCTCTGCCTCTTTGCTGTCCTGTCTCTGACACAGTCACCCCCAGGTTCATCCTGTCACAGTGTCCAGCAGTTGACTGGCTGTTGTTGCCACGAGGCCTCATGGTGTGACAAAAGCTGTTGCCAAGGTGAACAGGTGGGAAGAGGGAGCAGTCTGCTCAGCCTCTATCCTTCACCTCAGCTGGTAGATAGCACAGGTACAGCTCTCCACACTGCAGGACAAACACTGAGTGCTCTGTGCTTCCCCACCACACACTAGGTCAGAAGATCTGACTTCATTTGGCCTCCTGACCACCAGAAATTGATTTCTCTCTGTGAACTGCTGGTTCAGAGGCTGTGACAGGTTAAATCTGAGTGTGTCTGTACACAGGAGAGTTGGACATAGATGGCAAACAACAGGAGAAGGGAAAAAAAAAGGGATTACTCATTTGCTTTCCAAAATTTGGCAGCTGTGTAACTATAGTACTGGAGTTTTGCTTTCTCAGTCCCATGAACATCACATTGACCCTGACAAGAAATCAAGGATCAAATCTGACCTGGTGTGTATGAAGTGCACATGGGATTTATCATGGCTGGATCCCTGCAAGTTTGAGGGGAGGTTAAAGTCATATGGGGATGAAGTCACAGAGCTCAGGTTGGATTTTTTTTTTGTTTTCAAGGAATTTCTACTGCTCTGCTGTGGTAAGATCTTGTCTGTGAATGTTATTCCAGGACCCAGTGTGTAATGAAATTCGTGATAAAATGAAGTGGAAGAAAGATACCAGCAGAGGCATTTTTACCTATAGTTTTTAATGAAGTTTTTATGTTTTCCATTTGAGGTGTATGTTGTTAGGTATATGTTATCTGGAGCTTGTTTTTGTTTTTTTTCAACAACCCTCTCAGCATCATTTGTTTTTCCCTTCTTCTTGCTTGTATATGTTTATTCATTTATTTGTATGTCATGGATTTTTTTTTGAAAATATATGTTATACTGTCTTTATGAAACATGCTGTTCTTAGGCTTGAATGGTGACTGCTTGGATATGCACTGAAGATAGACACAGAATTAGAAGTAAAGGAGGTGTGTAGTTTGGTTTGCATCAGTTGGTTTTGAGTGTAGTAAATGAGTGTGGCATACATAAACCAAGCTTTTTTATTCAAGGATTCAATATGGGCTATGTCTGCTGTCTGCGGTAAAAACTGTGCCTGTTTTTCCTGGCTCAGCTAGATTGAATTTTGTTTGCTATTTGGGTTCTGTCTAGATGTTCTGTTCAGTGACATGTGGAATACATATCTGTGTGCTAAGTTACATATTAAGTATTTTTTTACACAACCCAGACAGCAAAGTGGAAAAAGAATGCTCCAACAAAAAGATGTACCCGCTAAAGGTAGTTTATAATATATCCATACTTCATACACAAATCTGTATCTTTCTGTTTTTTTTTTTTTTTTTGTGTGTGTGCGATATAAGAGACTAGATAATGGTGGCATTGCATGAAGAGTTCAACAGGAAAGGAATGTGTTCCTGAAAATTTCAGTATTATCGTGTTATAGAAGTTAACTCTAATCAGATTTGTAAAGAAATCCTTCAGGTTTTCATGATGATACAGTTAAAAAGTTTAAATGATACATCTGAGATGGAGATTCATGGTATACTGATTGCGGACTTTGAGCTTGACAACTTTGCTTGAGCGGTTAGTGAATATGCCCCCAGCTTAAGAACTTCTTCAGGGCAGAGAGTGAATATACTCACAGCTTAAGAACTTTGCCTGAGCAGATTGTGAATATGCCCTCAGCTTAACATTGCATGGGTAGATAGTGAATATGCCCTCATCTCAAGAACATCACCTGAGTAGATGGTGAATATGCCCACAGTGTAAGAACTTCACCTGGGCAGAAAGAAATAAACAAATTACACCCAGTAAGACCCAAAGAAGTACCGTCCACAATTGCTGAACCAGCCAGGTGGATGCAGTCCTACATGTTGAAATGGCCCAAGACAATGGCGTATGCCACTGAGCAATTACGTCTCTCGAGTGGTCATGGAACGCCCTCTCCATGCATGGATTGTATGTCAACAGAGCACAGAGTTCCAAGGGTTGTGCTGGGTGGCGCCTGCTGGTTGGTTCAGCAGTTGAGGATAGTGCTTCATTGCATTCCACTGGCACTTTTGGTGTACTGTTTTTTGTTTTCTTCTTTTTTTTTTTCTGCCTGAATACATGCCCTCAGTGTCACAATCTGCTTGTAAGAAGCTGTCAGCCTCGGAGTCATCTATCAGCTCCAAATAAAACCTAGCTCAGCATTCTGGAAAAACAGCAACTGTAGGTTTGTTGATGGAAAATGTATACTAACAAACAATGAAGCTCATGTGTATATTCAATTTTAACCCTCACTACAGAAATAGGAGATCAACTCCTCAAACATTTGAAAACTGTTTTGATGTGGTGCTGTAGTTTGTTAGAGGTCTCTGTGCAGTCCAGCAACACATTCATGCTTCAGACCTCAGGGTTTCTAGAGGTGTTGCCTGCCTTTTGGCTCCTGGACCATGTGTTATGTCATGAGAGTAAAGGGAGTTTGTTGAATGGGATATAGGTTAGAACTTCATCTGTCACTGGCATGATGCACCCAGCCTTTGACACCTGGGTTGTTTCATGGGAGCAATAGTACATCTTGCTTATCCTGCCCATTTCTGGTAGGTACATCAAGGGGGAGAGCGGGGTGGGAATAGTGAAGAAGAGGGTATTCAAATATCAATATTCACCCTTCAGCATTTGGAAATAAGTAGTGCTGGAAAATGTTTGTTCTTTTTAAGTGTAAACAGAGCCTTAGCTGTGTCAAACCCAGATCACCACCATTGTTCCATTGGTTTAACCTTGACATAAGCAGGAAGCTTTAATCACAGAGGGCATACACAGACCTGAGATTAATGGGCTGTGGAAAATCACCAACAGGCTGGAGTGACAGGCAGAATAAACACAGGGGATTTCTGGGACAGTGGGATGTGGGGGGTGTGTGTGTGTGTGTGTGTGTGTGTGTGTGTGTGGGGGGGGGGGGGGGGGGGGGGGTGGATAAAATATGAAAGGCTTAAACCCTTCTCTGAGGGCTTATGGAAGTCTGTCTTGGGAACAGAACCGTTTGTTACCACACCCAGTTAAAGTGGAGTCTCATCTCCTGGGTGAAAAACTGCTCAGGAGACTTGGCCTGCTTGTGATAGTCCACCCAGGTTACATGCCACAGATATGGCACCCATCATTCTGGTGGTGGTGTCACCACCATGGGGAAAAATCACAATTGAAGGCCTCCAAAGGCAGCCAGCTATTTTTTTTCTGATTGTGATTGCATAAATTGTCCATTAATTATTGTTGATCAAATCACATTCACCTCACTTTTCAGTGACTCCAGTCTTGTGTAGACTGTTGTGTCATAGCTAGGTTACATGTCCTGTGATTCATTTGAGTTTTATTTTAAAAAGCATTTTTCAGGATTGGTCAGAGATGGTATAGTTTTTATGTTACAGAAGTATACTGTTTGTTGTGAATCAGTTGTAGGGAGAGAATGTGTGCTCATTTCAGTGGCTGAAGTTCCGGAGTGTCCCTTTTTGTTTGTATGTTTTTTTGTTATTGTTGTTGTTGCTTTTTTTTTTTTTGTTCAGATCTTACATCGATAATTGGCTTCACCTTACTAACTAGTATAGAACTAAGCGAAATGTAGGAGTTGTATTTGAGCTTGTCCACTTTCCCTGACAGGGGATACAAGGCAGATAGTTTACCTGTAAACAGTGTTGCTACCTTACAGAACTTGTACTTGTGAAGTTTCCTCTTCTTTCATTCTCTTACGTTTCTGCCATTTTTATTTTCTTTCTGTTATTATAGAACTGCACTCATAATTTTGGCCTTCGTTGGTTTGTTCTTCTCTTCTGTCTGTGATTTGTTCCTCCACTGGGTTCTGTGACCTATACACTAGTATTTCTGCCCTTATAAAATGTTTGTGTACATGTGATCAATGGTTGATTGTTCTGCTTTAGCATCTTGACAGTGTGATTGTAAACTCTTGGATGAGCTCTGGTTGCCCATTCTGCAGAGATGTATTTCAGTAGGGCATCTTCATTTTGATTTTATTCAAGCCTGAGAATTAACATTTGTGAACTCGTCATTGCACCTAAACATCATGCCAGGTAAATGCAGAGTATGGTTCCAGTGGCCCAGCTGGTGATCAGAACGTTTTCCTGAGCGGAAGAGGTGCAAGAAACTACACACAACATGTGCAACACAAGACGCACAACCTGCTGTGAAATCTGACATGGAAGAAAACACAGGTCAACATCAGGCGCTGTCTTTCATCCCTGAACGCTTGAGTGTGGACTTTAAAATACCTGAGACTTTCTTTAGTTCTGCCTTGTGCACACTGATTTTTGCCACCAGACGTGGCAGTTTCTGAGCAATGAGTCAGGCTAGTTGAAAAGTGTTGGGCAAAGTCGGCTTCCCATGTTAGGAACCCTGTTGACTTTTTAGTCTGGGCGGCTACATCTCAGCTCTGTTATTGTTTTGTAGATGTCCTGTAGATGAATTTGTTCCCATTTCACATGTTGATGTGCTCTTGATACATTTGTTCCGTCTTCATATGATGATGATAAGTGGAGCAGCTGATGCCTCCAGCATCAACAGTTAATTGAATATTTGCAGACAGCTTAATGTGTAGTTGATTATATCATTGTTGCATTTGTATGTGTGCATCTCCGAGAATAACGTTTTTTTGGGTCATCCAGAACATTCTGGACATCATCCAGAATATACTAGATATCATCCAGAACAATCTGAGGGTCACCCAGAACATTTCAGGCATCATACAGAACTTTCAGGAGGTCATCCAGAACAATATAGGGTCATCCAGAAATTTCTAACCACCATCCAGAATAAACAGAGAAGAGGAGGTGGTGGTGGTGGTTGTGGGGGGGGTGTGTGTGTGTGTGTTTGTCATCCAACATATGTTGGTCATTATCCGGAACATTCTAAGGGTAATCCAGAAATTGGGATCATTCAGAAGAATTTGGTTGTGGTGCAGAACATTCGGAAGTCATCGAGAACTTTATTGCAGTCATTCAGAGTACTCTGGGGGTCATCTGAAACATTTTGGGGCATTCCAAGAGGCATCTGAAACATTTTGGGCATCCAAGAGAGTACTCTGGGGGTCATCTGAAACATTTTGGGCATCATCCAAGAGTACTCTGGGGGTCATCTGAAACATTTTGGGCATCATCCAAGAGTACTCTAGGGGTCATCTGAAACATTTTGGGAGTACGTTTGGGGCATCATCAAGAGTACTGTGGGGGTCATCCGAAACATTTTGGGCATCATCCACAGAACCATGGCACTCCAGAACTTTCTAAGGGCATCTAGACCATTCTAGCGTTCATCCAGATCACTTTCAGAGAGTTGCCCAGTAGTCCTAGGGTGATGGGACTGCCCGTATGGCCATTTTTCATCACCCTACCATAGAAGCAGCCATAGTCATCTTCAGAAGATTGAATTCCTTTCTATCAGAAGGAAGATTTGTTATGCTTTGAAGTTACCCAAGTTGAAGGCAGTTCCTGCTTAAGACTGCATCACATGACTATAATGCAGACCCGAGGGCTCAGCTTGTATCGATCATTGACAAAGGTTTAGGCTATTGCCACAGTCATCTTGATGATTGTTCATTTGACATCTTCAAGGAATTCTGTGTTTGTTATTCATTTATTAATTTATCCTTTTTTGCTGGGTTTTGGTGAGTGGGTGGTCCTGTTTGCATGTTAAGGTGGTTGAGGTCATCTGGGCTATAGATGATATGAATTTCTTTTGTTTGTCATTTGGTTTGCATTTTGTTTCTGTTCTCAGTTGTTGGGTCAGCCAGTTTGTACAAGCAAAAACCAGTCATAGGGTATATTTTATGGGATCAAAGGATGTTGCTTATGTCCATTGATGGTCACCTTGCTGTATAGAGAGCCACACACTTCGTAGAGAATCAAATCCCTTTGTCCACAGAATTAAGATTGTCATGCTAGGAGCTTATGATGAGTGAAGACTAGGGACAAGGAATGAGAAATACAATCCTTGACCAAAACTGTATTATGTAACACTGTTTCATGTAGACCTCAGGGTCCAGATTGTTCCAGACACTGACAAAATTTTCTGATGAAGGCCATAGTTTCATAGTAGTTTTGTTTGCTCTGCTCATATTTTCTGACTGAGCATTATGTCAGATCCCTTCACCCATACAGCAGTGGTGCCGTTTATACACCTGGGCGACCATTTCACAGAAATGTTTGACTTTCTTTCAGTAGTTCAGAGTACAGAAAATATATACAACATAAAAATGTCATATGGTTTACTCACATATAACTCCAATTATGAGTTTTGTCTGTCTCTCATTTCTTTTTTTTTCTCTGAGTTTTGTCTGTACTTCAAACAGCAAGCTTGAGTGTATAGCTCTGTATTGTATGACAGAAAAAGGCTGCTTTATTATGTAGTTTCAGCTTTCAGGGAGTAGGGTGCTTATTTTCTGATGTGTGTGTGTGTGTGTGTCTCTGTGTGTTATTATGTGTGTGTGGGTGTGTGTGTGTGTGTGTGTGTGTGTGTGTGTGTGTGTGTGTGCGTACGTGCGCTGTACTTGTATAACTTGAGAGGGACATAATGAGGAATGTGATCTTGTGTTTTAAAGATTATTTATGGGGTGACATTTTCAATAGTTTCAAAAGATTTATTTCGTATGTTGAGATGCGTTATTGAAGACAAAGTAGAGTAAAACCTCCAAGTAAAGACCTGAGGCTTTTTTTTTTTTTTAACTCTTTTTATCCACATTACATTGACCTCCAAAGAACGATTCCCTCCTCCTTTAAAATTCCATGTGTTAAGGTTAGTAGGAAGTTACTGAGAGGTGACACTGCGCTGAAAGGTAATTGATTTTGTACATGAAAACCTCCCAGTACATTCCTCCCCTATTACTTTAGCCTTTTATTTTTTTCGCTCTGTCTCGGCCTCTCTGTCTGTCTGTCTGTCGGTCTGTCTGTCTCCCTCACTGTCTCTCTCTCTCTCCACTGTGAAACTGTGAGGGGCCCATAGTCAAATCGCCCAAGTGTTGGTTTGCAGAGTGGATGGTCATGAGTTTGAGGGTCAGGTGGTTGAAGTTTTACTGCTTGAAAATTTCAGTCCAGCAGCAGTAGATGGGTACTTGATTCTGATAAGAGATGGCAAAGATGGTGATGGAGAGAGATGGGATTTACCCTCCGTCATGCTGTTCACTAGACATTGTGAACCTTAAGGACTTCACTGCTTCTACATTGAGCAGGCCACGGGACTTTAAACCTTTTAAACTTTCTTTTTTTCTTTTTTTTTTCTTTTTAAACAGTACAACACCTACAAACAATGCCCCTACCCACAAAATTTACCTTTGTTGACTCTTTACCCACAAAATTTACCGTTTGTTGACTCATGTCGCATGATCCATCTGTGGTTACTTCCCTTGAATGACCCCTCCAATAGCTGACCAGTGAGCTTGTTTTTGACAATTTATATGACAATGATACAGGAATTTTGAAAGAATAGAAGAGACAATCCATTATTTGAAAATTCCTGTATCATTGTCATATAATTATCTAACTCTTTTCCCATTTTCCTGTGAATGTTTCAAAGTCTTAATGGGAGGGATAAGGAGGAAAGGAGGCCAAGAGTGTACAGCAAATTTTTTATACCCTATTTAAGACTAATTTTTAAGGAATTTCAAACTGTTGTTGTCAAGTGATTTTCTTTTTTTTTGTGTTAAATGTTTAAGATTTCATTGAAGAAGTATCAAATTATACATGGTGCTGAAATGGGTAGGGTATCTGGAACACAGATTGTTGTATTATCAATTTTGTTAGCTTATGAATCTTCCTGTGTGTGGAAATTTTGCCCATTTCCTTTTTTTCAGCTCTGCTCTCCTCCTCCCTCCCTCTCTCTGTCTGTCTGTCTGTCTGTCTATCTGTCTGTAGTTGAAGAAATTCCGTGGTGTATCACTGCAACCGCCAAATGATTTGGTATATGGTAAAACAGCTAGATTTCCAACATTTTTGAATACTGCCATTAAATGTGTTTGATACTGGCTTAAAATTATTCAAATGCAGGATTGCAGATTACCACACAAAGCGTATCGAATGATGTCCGACTTAGATGACAGAGGAAAGAAAAACTGGGTGATTAATGTGAGAATGAAACTGTGTCAATATGGTTTCGGATTTGTATGGATGAACCAAGGTGTTGGTGAAGTGGATGTTTTTATCAAGGTATCCTGAGATGTTGGGAAAATTGGAATTCTCATGTACAAAACAGTGACAGATTTGAACGTATAACCATTTACGATGTTTGCCTGTCTACATGTCAATGAAAAGAGGCAAACATATAAAAAGCATTATGACTAAGTTTAGATTTGGTGTCTCCAATTTGTTTTACTCTTTTTTTTTCCATTACAGGCAGTCGTATACCAGAAATCTGATTTGCCCATTATGTCAAAATACGAAAAAGGATGAAGCTCATTTTGTATTGGTTTGTCCTTAGAGAGAGCATTCATCCCACCAAAGCATTTCAGTAGTCCTTGCCTTTTCAAATTAACCCTGTTAATGTCATCATCAAATGAAAACACTGTTAGACATTTAACTATTTATTTATATAAACGTTCAAGAAGCGAAGTGTGTATATAATGAAAAGAATACCAATATCAATTTGCAACAAGTGACACAGTGTATATCCCCATTCTAAGGGGCTCTGCCCTTTATGAATAAAACATTTGAGTCTTGAGTCTCTCTCTTTCTCTCTCTCCCTCTCTCTCTCTCTCTCTCTCTCTCTCTATACCTGATGCAATCCAAAAAGATCATTGAAAGATTTTCAGATTTTAAAACTCCCATTTCAAGGCTCTTGAAGGCCTGTGAGATTTAGACTTCTGTTGAAGGTACTTGAAAAGTGCTTGGAATTAGCATTTTCTTTACAGTCTTTTTTTTCATGAAAAAAGTGAAGGAAAATGCACACAAAGTAATAAAAGAACTGAAATGAAAGACAAGTTCAGAGATGTTGTACATACATAAGTGTCAGTGGTTAACCTCTCTCTCTCTCTCTCTCTCTCTCTCTCTCTCTCTCTCTCTCTCTCTCTCTCTCTCTCCCAACCCTCCCTTCACTCTTGCTCTTACTCTCTCACTCTTTCTTTGAAGGGAAAGGAACTAATATTTTGTATACTTGAATATGTAGGACTGTCCGCTTATATGTTTTTAGTTTAGTAGAACGTAGAAAACATTGAAAATATCTATGTATGCATGCCTCTCTTTGGGTCTTTCTTACCCCCTTTCTCTCTGCCTCCCATGTTTCTCAAAGTTTCAATACTTACATCATATGAACCCATAATTGCTACCAGAGATGAGTATTCATTGGTGAAACCTCTTGTGGAAGAGATGCTCTTTTGGGAATCAGCATCAGAGTATATGTTTCTATTTTTTTTTTCTTGAAATTTTGTTTAGTTGATTTTGTTTGGTGTGGCTTTCACTTCTCTAGCGATTAATCTTCTTCCATAATGTGTACATGGCTTATATTTTCCCCCGTGTCTCAATCTGCCAGAGTTGTGTTATGCATATGTTGCACAGAAAATTGACAAGAAAATGACAGAGGCAAAAAACATTTGTTGCTGTTACACTTTAAGAGTCTTTTAGGTTTGCACTGCTTGTTCAGTTTGTCTTCATTTCTATGAAAATAGATTTTGTGAGTGTTTGCAGTGATGATTTGAAATTGAAGACAAACATTTGGATCTTAGGGACTAGCTGTGTGGTTTAGGAGTAATAACCCCTGTCCTCTTTCACTTCATCTTCACCCCCTCTTTCACTACTATCACAATCACTGCCTCCTGTGGGAATGAAGGGGGAGGGGTGGGAAGGAAGTGGGGGGGGGGGGGGGGGTGTGAAAAGGTGGAGGGGGGTATGCCCCTTTCAGTACAAATGGTATCTCAGCCTTCTAGGAATTCTGTACTAGTAAGTTCTTTTCTGTCACTGTCTTTGCTTTTTTTTTTTTTTTTGGTGTGGGAATGGGGGTCTTTCTGTACTGTCCTGTCTGTTTTTCTGCATTTGTGGGCCATTTTCCTGTCTTTGTTCCAGACAGGTTTTTTTTTTGTTTTTTTTCTTCTGTTCACAAGTCAGAAACTGTTGTAATCCGGCGACTGGGTAGGAAGAGGGTGCACACTGTCTGGAATAGACAGTAGCTGTTGATATTGCGATGTCTGTTTGTCCATATGGCCTTTTCCTTTTTCTTTTTACTGAGAAGTTTTCATTTGGTACATGGTTTTAGTTTGTTTGCATGTTTTTAACTGAAAACAAAAATTTAAGCAGAATGGCTGGGGCATTCTGAGAACAGCCTACTCTTATCCTACATAAGGATATCAGTAGTTAAGCGTCCATGTTATGAATCTATGTGTATATGTATGTACAGACTCTGCTTATTTTGTTTCAAGATGAGGTATTTCTTCACATCGTACTGACAGCCCTGAATGGGTGCTGTGTGGTCAGCTGGGCTTTAATGATGAAATATTACATGCGCACATACACGCACACATACACATACACACTCGCACACACACACACACACACACACACACACACACACACACACACACACACACACACACACTCGCATACACACACACACTCGCACACACACACACACATGCACACACACACACACACACACACACACACACACACACACACACACACACACACACACGCACACACATACACACACACACACACACACACACACACTAAGCACATCCATTACCACTATTACCCTACCATCACCGCACTACAAGCACAAAAGTGTATTCACATGCAGACACATGCCAAACACACATAATTCATGCACATACACACACACACAGGGTCACACACACTCTTACACACCACACAACCATCACCATGTGTCATACCAAACCAGAGGTGTATTACAGCAGTCTTGTTGGTCTGGACCTGCAAAGTTCTTGCCAGGCATGCATCGATTAAGAGTATTGCTGAAAGAAAGACGCTGGGGCTGAAGACGGTGGGTTGAGGTGCAAGCTGAGGGGGAGAGGGGGGAGGATAATTGTCTTTACCATGGTAGATAATTCTATCCTGACTGAAATGGCATAGCTCTCAGGTGATAACAAATGTTTGTGCGAATGTGTGCGATACGACTCATTTCCGTGTATTTGTATGGGTGTATGAGTGAATGTGCATGTATCTGTCGCTGTGTGCCTGATTTGATAATGTGGTATTTGGATGTTGCCCCCCCCTTTTCTTCGTCTTATGCAAACCAGTTTTTTGCTCTGTACATAGCTTTAAGCAGATGCTTTTCTGTCTTATAATCTCATTGTCTGTGTCTTTACCTGTGTCAAAAGCAATGTGGATACCGGTAATTTGAGTGGATTTTGTTTGATCATTTATCACTTTCTGCCATTATTTTAGCTTTACAGCATAATGTGTGGTGCAGATATTTTAGTCCATGTGTTTATGAACTTAAAAGCCTGAAAACAACTACTTCCTTCAAGAAAACACTGATTATGAAAACATTGATTGACACTGCCATTGTTGCTGCACATTGTCACCTTGAAAACTGTCAGTATGACACATGAATGATTATGATTTCGTTAAAACACTTAAGTTATTCAGGTGCATGTACAGTATCATTGCAGAGACTGGAAGATTTTTAAAATACAGCTTTTTCAGGACAAAGAATGTCGAAAGCTGGGAATAAATGCCATATGTAATTAACTGTTTTGAATTTCTGACAGTTTACAAGACTCTTAAGTGTTTTTTTTTTTTTTTCGTGTTCTTTTCTTAAGACTTGTCTGATATCTGATTATCATCAAAGCTAGTAACGAAAAGTATCAGGTTGTCCAAAACAATGTGAAAATTGTTTCATGGTTATAATTACTGTTTTCTTGCGATAACTGCTGTTAACATGTGAACAGTGACTATCACTGTGTCAACTTGATAATCATAACTGTTTCAGAACAGTTTCAAATGAGCAGTCGTTAAGACCTCTTAAAGGTAGACAACTCCCATGCAGATGTGACCATCAAAGGCAGATTAGATCTTAGCACCTTTGACGGTATCAGACCAAAACATGAGCACAGTGATGAAAAGTAGCCCTTTTTTTTAACATTCAAGTGATGTGATCTGCAGTCAGTGGGAGTATTGCACATTTCGTTTGATAGATTGGTCACATGAGGTCTTCTGAAATTCTTACATCAGTTGATCAGTTTGAACTTTAATTGATTAGTTTAACCTTTAACCCTCTTGTATTCATAACAGGCGCAGACAGGAGCGCTGAGACAGGGCACTAGATTTCGTAACAGCCGCAGACGGGAGCTGCCCGCCATATGTGTATGGTACTTTTCCATCACGTGCTGACTCCGTGAAAATACTCGGAGAACCACTAAAAGTTGTTGGGGATTTCCCACTATAGCCCAGTATATGTGGTAGCACCATTTTTGGATGCTGGCACCACTTCCCATTCACTAAGAAAGAGGAGAAGTTGTGCATGAGACTGACCGATTTTCACAATGGCATCGTCTGCTAACAACAGCGAGTTTGATGATATTCCTGAGTATTCAGCAAAGGAGTGGGATCAAACTATGCAAGAATTAGAGAAATATGAAAATGGAGAGTTAAGAGAAGAGAATGATGATGTTGAAATCGGCACTAATGAAGGAGAAGAAAAATGGTGACAGCGACCCTGAGAACAACGTGCTACTCGCCACTCTGCAAAACAATGGCGACCGGCTACAAATCCTGCCAACGTGGTCGCATTCTAACAGCCGACAGGCCCTGCGCACTCACTGCCAAACACTGCCACCGCACTAGATTATTTCTTTTTTCTCACATTTTTTCAACTAGTAGCAGAAGAAACTAACGGATGCGCTCAACAGAAACAAGCAGCTAAGGACACACCTGACTCCCTATGGTTCGACACAACACCTGACGAAATGCGGGGCTTTGTCTCTGTGCTGATTATTCCGTATGACAACTAAGGGACGATGCGTAGAAACGTCATATATGTGTTCTTTCTGCCAGGTGCCTCTATGCTTTCATAAGAATGACTGTTTCTGTGACTACCATGCACAGAATGTGGCTCAACAGTAGGGCAGTTTGCTAGTCTCTGTGTTTGTGGTGACAGTGCTTTGATGACACTTGGGAGTGACACTCTACCGAATTTCCTCACTGTACAGCTATACAGTGTGTAAATACATATGGACATGTATAAGGTGCTTAGAACAGTGACAGGAAAACAATGAGGAACTGTGCTTGAATCTACAGTAACTGTTCAGTAGTGACAGTTGAAGCTAGTTGTGTGTGACATTCTGTGGATTACCTGTGGGGACTGAACAGGCGGACAGAAGACAGATCATCTCACTTAGGCCGCAGCTTTCATTTTACAACACTGACATGCATGTGCATGGGATAACTGCATTATTGTGTGCTGTATTAGATTGTCACCATCGCATGTGACACATTGGGTGACATTTTGGTGACATTGACACGACCTTTCACCATGAGACACACAAAATCTTACTCACAGTATAGAACAAAGCCTTGTGACCATACATGCAGAATTTCGTAGCTCTAGAGGTTTATTCTTGGTTGTGGTGAAGCATGAACCATACATACCCATTTTAAGGCTAAATTCACAAAAAAAATCTGAAAACTAGCGTGAATTTGGCCTCAGAGAATCCGAATACAAGAGGGTTAAAAGAAAAAGGAATTCCCAAGTCCTTTCCTTTCTTCCATTGTAGCTTGCCTCAAAATACACAGATACATACATGCATACACACGTTTGCACAGACACAGATGTGTATGCATGCATATGCATAAGGCGATGCACACACACGCACACACAAAGAACTATCAAGCAATTGTAAACATAATAATTATAATGTTTGAACTGATCAGTCTTGTAAAGGCTTTAGCCATAGAAATGTTGTTTTTTTTGTTGTGCTTTGTTCCCAAAAGGTAAAGCCTCAGGTGACTTATAGGTAATGTCGATAATGATTTTGTTTCAAAACGATGAATTGTTCTTGTTGACTGTACAAAGGAGAAATTGATATCTCTGTTTAAGGCAATGTTCATGGTGCATGATGACTGCTTTGGATCGCTTCTATACCATGAACCTTTTTTTTTTAACTGTGTCAACAGGTCAAACAGATTGTTTGTAATGTACATTGTAACAACATTTTTCTCCTTCCCCCTCCCTTCTCTTCATCCCCCTCCTTCTTACTACTTGCTCCCTGATTATGTATAAGAAGTTTGAGCTTAAGATGTTTTTATTGTTGATAATTTTGTGCATGTGTTCTTTGACAACAATAGTGTATGCATATCTTGTGTGTGTGTGTGTGTGTGTGTGGGGGGGGGGCTGTGTCTGTTGTGTGTAGATTTTTATAACATCTTGATTTTGGATTATCTTTTTGTTTTTCTTCCTTCTTTTTCAGATTTTTTTTTTTTAACATCCAGCCCCTCACTTGGTGAGACCATTTACTTGCTTAAGTTTAATGTAGTCTGAGAAAACCAAAGTTAGAAGTAGAAGAATTATAGACGTTGATTGTTTGTACCACTGTTTCTATCACTGAAGTAGAATTTTTGTTGTAAAAAAAGACAAAGTGACAAACAGCATGGCAGGAACAACAGACAATGCAATCATACTACAGTGTATTTCAACCCTGACTTTTTTGTTTTAGATGAAGCAAGATAAAATTGACCAAACAATCCAAAGCAAAAGAAAGACAATTCGCATACTAGTTGAACAGTCAGCAGTCGTAGTGAGTATTGTCCCAGCTTTATTTGTGAAAGTGATGTTTATAATCCTCCTCCCTCCTTCATCCCTCCTCTTCCCACTACCCACCCTGCATCCCCTCCCTTTAGAGTCCTTTTCTTTCTCACCATCAGCATGTTGAATTGTGTTTTGTGTACTCTGCAGATCTTGAATACATTTTATGTAATGAAACAGTTGTACAAAAAAACGTTAGTCCTAGCTCTCTGTACTGTGCTTTTGGCTCCCATCTTGTGGTCCTGTCGATTCAGTTTGGTGGCTTAAGTCCCACAAGGGTGGGTGAGGAGAGAATGTTACAGTGGTGTACAGACATAGCGGAAGTGTTGGGGAATGGGAAGTGGAGGTTTTCCTCCATTGTTGTGAATCAGTTGTTAAATCCTCCTACTGCAGTGATCCTATCTCCCCCCTCTTCACCCTGCCCCTCCCCCACCCCCCTTCTTCCTCATCTAATTTTTATGCTTTTCTGCTCAGCTAGAGCATATTTCGCGTTTTTGTTTGTCTTTTGGTTTTCCTTCTCAGTACTTTTAGGAGCGTGACTCTGTGTGAGTGTGCGTGTGTGTGTGTGTGTGTGTGTGTGTGTGTGTGTGTGTGTGTGTGTGTGTGTGTGTGTGTGTCCATATATGGATGCATGCATTTGTGTGTGTGTGTGTATCCTAAACTGAAACAGATTATATCTTTTTTCAAGCTTCTTGTTGCTTTTGGTGTGTGTTTTTTTTGTCTTTGTGTGTGTGTGTGTGTGATTCCTTACGTGCCATGTGTCAATGGATTTTAAGACTGTCAGCCTAAAGGAAATGAACATTTGACATAGAAAACACACACACACACACACACACACACACACACACACACACACACACACACACACACACACACACACACACACACGCACACACACATGCACACAAACATACACACACAAGCACACATACACACACACACACACACATGCACACACACACACACACACACACACACAAGCACACAAACACACACACACATACACGTGCTCACACACACACACATACAAACACACACACACACACACACACACACACACACACACACAAGCACTCACACATACACACACAAACACACATACGCACTCTCACACACACACACACACACACACACACACACACAAGCACACACACACACAGCACACACACACACACACACGCACAAGCAAGCACACACACACAAGCACACACACACACACACACACACACACACACACACACACACACACACAATATGTTTAGATAATTATAGGGGCGTTAGTGTTGCTTTAAAGTAGATGCTTTTTTAAAAATTTTTTTTAATTTTTTCTCCATTTTGTGGATGATGTAGAGTCTGAAAAAAATTCAGCAGTTAAAAAGCAGGTCAACACTTCATCCTCCTCTTCCTCCCCCCCCCCCCCCCCCCCCCCTTTCTCTCGTTCTCTCTCTTCCCCCCCCCCCCACTCCCCCCTTTAACATCTCTCTCTCTCTCTCTCTCTCTCTCTCTCTCTCTCTCTCTCTTTCTTGAGGCATAAATGAAGAAAAAAAAAGTATTTGTTCTTTTTTTATCCCTGCCATTAAGGCAGCCATACTCCATCTTCGGTGTAGGTGCATGCTATGTGTAACGTGTCATCCATACAACGGCTAAACTGGCTTTCTCTTCCGAAAGTTGATGATGGGATTTTATATGTGTGCAAGATGATGTGCATGCATTCACATACAGAACATCGGTTTATAATCTCATTTGAAGGACTGTATGGGGAATGGAGTCGGAACCAATGTTAACTCCGAGGGAAAATCCCCCCCTGTACCGAAATTCGAACCCGCAATCCCAGGATCATAAGTCCGGTGCTCTGCCAACTGAGCTATTACAGCCCCCTTTTGTCTGTTTATTGGTTGCCTTTCAAAATAATTATTTTTTGTTCGCTCTTTCATTACTTTCTCAGTCTTCCTCCCTCTTCTCTGTGTAACACCCCCCCCCACCTTCCTTTTCTTCTCCTCCCCTGTTCCCCCTCCCGGCTGGCATCACCATATTCCCTCCCCTTGTTGGGTTTCGGGGGGTTCAAATTTTTGGGTTGTAATTTCAGGATAGGGCTTATCTGTGCATGTGAATACAGGACTCAAAGGGTTCTGTGTGGATGTAATTTCAGGACAGGACTTATCTGTGCATGTGAATACAGGACTCAGAGAGTCCTGTGTGGTTGTAATTTCAGGACAGGGCTTATCTGTGCATGTGAATACAGGACTCGGAGAGTCCTGTGTGGTTGTAATTTCAGGATAGGACTTATCTGTGCATATGAATACAGGACTCAGAGAGTCCTGTATGGTTGTAATTTCAGGATAGGACTTACCTGTGCATGTGAATACAGGACTCAGAGAGTCCCGTGTGGTTGTAATTTTAGGATAGGACTTATTTGTGCATGTGAATACAGGACTCAAAAGGTTCTGTATGGTCAGCTGGGCTGTGATATACTGAAACTAAAAACATCCTGTTCTCTCTCCATTATTGACCATTTGCATCTGTTTGGGTCAGGAAGGTCGGGCAATCCCTCTCATTGTACAGGCTATGGTGAGCCATGTGGGGGTGAATTGTGTCCTCTTTTGTGTGCTGTCAAGAAGTATGGTAGCCTATAGTGGAGGTGAAGGAGATTTGAACAGTGTGCTACCTTGTTATGAGAAATGAGACCTCCTAAAAAAGATGCTTGTAGATGAAATGAAATGTATCATCGCCTTTTGAAAATTTTGGCAAGTAATTTCCTCTCTTCTGTCACCTTGTTTGACTAAGCCTTTTGTGTGTGTGTGTGTGTTCGTTTACTTTATCTGTTATCCACTGTTTTCATGCTTTGTGGGCCTATTCTCCTGTTTTTCATCCAGAAAGCATCTACACTTTTTGTCTAATTACAGTTTATTATGTGTCAGGTTTGTTGTTGTAACTGGCTTCTTGGTAGTGGAAAACGCAAAAAGCTGTTCAGAGTAGACGCTAGCCGCCCCTTCTACCATTTCTCTTTGCTGTATGGCATTTTTTTTTTATGTATTTTTGTGCTCCAGTGAATGTTTCTGGATAATTTATAACTTTTTTTTTGTTTTGGAGGAGGGGAGGTGGGGGGGGGGGAATAATCTTACGATGAAAAATCAAGCAGAATTGCCTTATTAGTATGTCAGTAGTTTAGCTTCCATTCGTAACTTGCTGTACATATTTTGTAGATGGCTATTTTATGTTTGTTACTTTTTTTTTTAAGACAGTGCTTTGTTCTGTGCGTGATGACAGCCCTGACAGGGTGTGTTAGGTCTGCTGGGCAAATAACGCTAAAACTGAAACCAGAACCTTTTGTTGCCTACACCCACATTCACCTCTTCATCGAGACTCTTTCCCCTTCTGAAGTTTAAGTTTGAAGTGTTTGTGGAGGTGGTGGTTGAGAGGTCCCACTGTTTCTGTGGTTGAGTGATGAGAGGTAGAGTGCTTTGCTTTCCCAGGAGTGGACTTGTGGTTAGGTCTGCCGTGCATATGAGCTGTGTATAATTTTTGGTATTGTGTGCAAAAAAGTATTGTGCTGAGCTGCACACACTTTGTTATGATGACATGCCTGATGTTGGTCTCTTGTAATTAAAGTATACCATGGTGTTCACTGCTTTTGTCTTTCTTGTTCTTTGCTCTGATGCTGTCTGTGCTGAAAATGCCTGAGACCAGAGAGGTGACAAATTCAGTGTGGCATATCCATCTTATGATGCCGTGTCAACTGATGACACAATGATGGGCTTCTGCTAGGAGCAAAATCGTCTGTTTTATTACAAACTGGCTTTCTGTGCAGCTGACTTTGATAAAGTTGGCTTCTGCTGTAGGTATGTTGACGGTGAAATGTGCATGTGCTTCTCACCCATCTCATGGGGTAGATTGACTGACAGACTATAGAGTTTCTGAAAACAAGCCAAAATATAAATACACACAAAAATATGCAATGTGCAAATAACATTTATTTTAATAAACAATGCATAATAGATATGTAAATTATTGACAAAAATGCCATCTTGAGACAGTACCGAGACTGAGAGAGCAAAGATAGAAAAACTACTCAAAGCAATACTTTCTTTGATCACAGTTAGCATTTTTGAAAATTTATCTGTGTGCTCTGTATTGATGATAAACATCATCAGTGCTACTTGCACCTTGTGTGTATGTGTGTGTGTGTGTGTGTGTGTGGTGTGTGTGTGTGTTGTTTTTTGGCCTGTACAAACTGGTATTTACCGTACAGTTTGCATATCTGTGAGTGCAATTTGTATTTATGGACATTGTATATTAATTGTATGTTAAGGAAAGGTATAACATAATCGATGTTTTTGTCTTTCTGACCTGACCTACTGAGCACTGACTGATCATTGGATTTTTACAGTATATCATCTTCAGGTTATGGGATATCTAGGTCGCAAGTATGATATCCTGATCTGAACTATGTCAAGACACCTATGGCACAGAATATTGATGTGCATGTTGGACATACAAAATAAAGCAAAAACCTTCCATAATACGCCAGGTAATTTGGAACACCAATAACCACGGATGGGAATCCAACTCAGTTCCCTAAACATATAAATATACAACGTCCAGAAGTACAAACTGCACTCACAGATACCACCTAGACTGCCATTCAGGTTTTACACTTGCAGAATCTTTGAAAACTGTGACCTATTACGAAAGGAGATGGAGAATTTGATGTCACATCCCATCGTGTATTTGGCCATGTCCATAATCTCGGTGTTTGTGGCCTATGTTCCGGCTTCCTCCATTCTGCAGGCAGAGAGAAATAGTATGTAGTGTTTTGGACAGTGACGCCTCGAAGCTTTTGAACGATAGATAGTGAGGACATATGGCAAACAACTTATTCACACACTATTCATGCTGGTCTTCCGACCCCATCAGGATGAGATTGATGTTCTTGAAATAGTATTTTCCGTCTCTTCTCGTGAGATAGACACGGTGACGAGTTTTGAAGATTTGCCCAGAGAGACGATCTTGGTTACATGCAGCCCCGAAGCTCCTGGCACATCCTTTCGTTGTGACATTGATGTGGGCTTGATGTAACCCGTCTGCTTCTGTTGTAGAAAGAGGAGGGAAGGTGTCCTCTCGGCCATCATTATCAGCAAGTGGAATGTCATTAATACAGACACCACAGCGAACACCAGCGCCCTCCCGTACACCAGGCGCATAGGACACCTTAGGACTGGGGGACTGTTGTATCACGGTACATAGGACACCTTAGGACTGGGGGACTGTTGTATCACGGTGCATAGGACACCTTAGGACTGGGGGACTGTTGTATCACGGTGCATAGGACACCTTAGGACTGGGGGACTGTTGTATCACGGTGCATAGGACACCTTAGGACTGGGGGACTGTTGTATCACGGTGCATAGGACACAGGACTGGGGGACTGTTGTATCACGGTACATAGGACACAGGACTGGGGGACTGTTGTATCACGGTGCATAGGACACCTTAGGACTGGGGGACTGTAGTATCACGGTGCATAGGACACAGCACTGGGGGAATGTTGTATCACGGTGCATAGGACACAGGACTGGGGGACTGTTGTATCACGGTGCATAGGACACTTTAGGACTGGGGGACTGTTGTATCACGGTGCATAGGACACCTTAGGACTGGGGGACTGTTGTATCACGGTGCATAGGACACCTTAGGACTGGGGGACTGTAGTATCACGGTGCATAGGACACCTTAGGACTGGGGGACTGTTGTATCACCTGTGCTGTCGGAGTACACCCTGAGGTTGGTAATACGATGAGTGCACCTTAGGATTGTGCCTGTCTTTCCATTCCTCTGACTCGACCTTTATCCAGAGATTTCACAACAGTATATGAACTGGTCCCTCAGATATCCGCCTTTGATCCTAGCCTGTGGATTCGTTTCCTATTCTTGAGAGAAACAGTAAGCCTAGTGGTGACTGTATTTTCTTGGCCTCTGTCATCTGTTCTTTCTGGAAGCTGCTTAACAACTGCAATACTTTCAAGGACAAGCCCTTCAGGCCATGTCGCATTTCTTGCATTGTGTCATGGTCAGCTTCCGTATCCACTTATGGTGAGTCCTGAGCTCCTGAGTCATGAACAGGTTTCTGGTACACACACACACACACACACACACACACACACACACACTACTTTGATTATGGAAAAAAATGCACCTGAATCTTTATCACTGTAGCTGCTCGGATAAGGACCCCCAACAACAGGGGGGGGGGGGGGGGGGGGGGGGGGGGGTTCAACACTGCACGTAGAACACTTCGTAGCAAACCTTTGTCGCTGCGGAAGTCTGAACTAAGAACGGTGCTGGCAATTGATGCTCAACGCCAAAGAGAATCGCTGATGGTCTGCATGTGCACTACGAACATGCAGTCATTCCGTTATCGTTATACTACAGCTAGGACGATGGTACTCATAGGAGGGCTATATTAAGGATCATGGGAGTATGAAATGCCCTGGGCTATTTCAGTTAATCCTGCATATAGAATGGCTTGCCATCAATAGTCCGGCCCGTTATACCAGATGAAATCCGGATATGAACCGAATCTTATAATTTTTTAGATTATAAGTCATCTAAGAAACCTGAACGAATGTGTCTTTTAAGCGCTCGCGCGCTCTCGCGTGTGTGTGTGTGTGTGTGTGTGTGTGTGTGTGTGTGTGTTTGTGCGCGAGCGTGCGTGCGTGCGTGTGTGTGTGTGTGTGTGTGTGTGTGTGTGTGTGTGTGTGTGTGTGTCTCATCATTATTGATGCTATTTCTTGAAAAAAAAAAAAAAAGAAAATGCTTTTTGTCTCCGAAATTAAAGAAAAAAGGGACAAGCATACACCAAAAATGAATGGAATCGTCCTAAAACCACAATCGTGGTTAACCGAACCTAACCTCCATGGCAGTTGCAAAAAGTGAAAGTGTTGTGAAGCCAAGATATCGCAGACACAACATCAATCCACATGATGTGACGACCAATGGTGCCAACACAACACTTATCTAAATAGATTGGGCACAAAGCAGCCCCTCGTGACTGTGGCCATATAAACAAGATATTAATTTTGCACACGGAGTTATATTTTCACCTGCGATCGTAGTTTTACCTTATTTGTTTTTGTGTTGTTTGTTTGTTCGTTTGTCTGTCTGCAAAATTATGCAAAAACACCTGAACAATATTGATGAAACTTCATGGAAACATGTAACGAGAAAAAAAACAAAAAACAAAAAAAACCTTTGTAACAGACGTAACGAAGACCAGCCAAGGCTATAGCCTAAGTGTAAGTTATTGTGAAAATCCGAATGAAACAGCGGCAGATCCATGGCTAATCCAGCTAGATTATTACAAATCTTCCTCCGCACGTGAACATCGTGAAGTTGCAAAGTGACAACCATTAGTGAAATTATATATTCTATGGAATATTAAAAGTTTCTAGAAATAGAAACATTGACGCTTTACGTTTTCCATACCCCATTCACAAAAAAGTACACGTGAGGTAATTTTTCCAGTCCGCAGCGTCTGTTATTTCCCTTTGCGACTCTCCTTTTTTTTTTTTTTTCATCATGAACTCACAATGAGGTGAATTCAGGATCCGTTCCACCTTGACGGAGGTCCTTGCTCTCCTCAGTGTCCCTCTGGTTATGAACATCACATCAAAGCTCAGCAGCTACACCGATGAAGCTACCAGCGCCATGAGTTAAGCCCTCTTCCTGAAAAATTGTGCTGATTCCTGTCTGAGATTTCAAAATTCTTTAGCTTTCGTTAGTTTATGTACTCTCCGAGTAACCTCCCACCCATCCACACGCACACGCTCCCCTGCCTCTCTCTCTCTCTCTCTCTCTCTCTCTCTCTCTCTCTCTCTCTCTCTCTCTCAGCATTGTCGTCATATGTGACTGCATGGATTGGAGCCAGATTGCCGCCCTATATGGGACTGCATGGGTTGTACCCAGATTGTCGCCATCTGTCACTTCATGGGTTGTACCCAGATTGTCGCCATCTGTCACTTCATGGGTTGTACCCAGATTGTCGCCATCTGTCACTGCGTGGATTGTAGTCAGATTGTCGCCATCTGTCACTGCATGGGTTGTACCCAGATTGTCGCCATCTGTCACTTCATGGGTTGTACCCAGATTGTCTCCATCTGTCACTGCGTGGATTGTAGTCAGATTGTCGCCATCTGTCACTGCATGGGTTGTACCCAGATTGTCGGCCATCTGTCACTGCATGGGTTGTACCCAGATTGTCGCCATCTGTCACTGCATGGGTTTGGGTCAGGTCTAATTGGTCACTTGTTGGTAATACAGATTGTACAACGTGTAAGAAGGAAGTTTTATCCTCAACTGCCGAACCAACCAGCCAGGAGCCCTGCGTCCAAGGGAGGTACAGGATTGCTCCCGGTTCGGCAGTTGAGGACAGTATTGGTCTGCGTCCCTCTGATACCTTCAGTTGTATGTTTTTCTCGTACGAAGTGTATCGAGGAGGTAACGGTGATCACCTACGCCTGCCTTTCATTGCCCATGACAAGCACACACACACAGTGATGGGCTGTGATGGTAGTAGTAGTATATTGGTAAGAAAAGTTAGTGTAGTCTTTGACATAGCCGACTGTATATGTATTCCAATTTTTTTGAAAGAACCAAGGCTTCCTCAACTGATGAGGATAACATTGACGACGACAAATGTGATAATGAGGAGGAGGAGGAAGTGGCGGAGAAGTTGATTATGTTACTGTATGACATTGCATCGGGTTGTTGGTGCTCTTGCTTTTTTTTCTTTTTTCTTTTTTTTTTTTTTTTTTCGTTTTTTGGTCTGGGACGAGTGATTAAAGAGCCACTTCTCTATGACCCTATGCTGACCTTGCATGGTGGGGGTGCAGTGAAAGAACAGTTCATGGAGTCTTTGACATACATAACTGTAGGCCTACGTGTGTTTTGATATCAGAACAATGACGACCTCCTCAACGACGACGACGACGATAACACAGACATCGATGATGACGAGGAAGAGGAGGAAGAAGAAGAGCATGTTTTGATGATGCTGGTGTGTGACATGGCATCAGGCGTACATCACTGGACCCGTGCTTTATCTATTCTCTGGGTCGAATTGTACAAGAGAGAGACACCCATATGAACCTACGCTAACCTTGCAATATTTTTAGCTTTTTTTTTAAAAAAACTTGATTTCAACATATCGAGACGCTGAATCAAAATTCTTCGGGGATCATTATTTAGGCATACTCATCTTCCCTAGTTCATCTTGTACAAGTAGACTGATCACATGAATCCAGTGACCGGTCAGTTCCTGCCAATCATAGCCATACATTCATAATCAGCGGCAATCTTTTTTCTGCAGTAGACATTGATTTGTTAACCTGCCGACGCAGAATACCAACCCAGGGTATACTCTGTTCCAGGGTGACACTCTGCACTGGCTGACATCTTGTACCACCTCAATACAAAACGCCACCGGGTGACATTTTGTAGCGGGGTGACATTTTATTGACAACAGGGCGGTCTTTGGGCGAAACGCTCTCTGTTAGCCAGAAGGAATGAAACAGACGCAGTATCCATCAGCCCCGTTTTCTTTGAAAGTCCTGGGGTACGGGTATGAAGGTATTGTCCAGTTGCCATGGAGGCTGCCTTCATCATGCGTTTCGAGGAACTGGGTTCTGGAATGGCGCCAAGGTGGCCATGTCTTTATCCCTGTGCTCTCCAGAGGGATTTCCACCATTGATACTGCATGTCCCTGGACAGGCACTGAAGAGTAGTTCTTCGTTGTTCTATTTATGGCTTCTTCTTTTAGCAAACAGGAAGTGACATACATCAAGTCTTGATTTGATTTCAATTTACTGTTCTTCCTTAAACCACTGTTTTACATTTCGTGACATTAGTTTACTTTTTGAATCTTCTGAATATTGTTTGTTTGATTTCTACTTAAATTCATGTTTTGTGGTTGTTGTTCTTCTTGTCTCTAAAACCACGTTGTGGGCAGACTTTAAAGTGAAAAAACACCACCACCACCACCACCACCACCACCACCACCCCCCCCCCCCCACACCACACACACACCTTACCCTCACACACACACACACACACACACACACACACACACACACACACACACACACACCATCCCACACCACGCGATACAGCACACACACACACACACACACACACACACACACACACACACACACACGTCGCGCGCGCGCCAATAGCGCACTTACTCGAGCTGACCATTGTTTTGAGAGAGAGAGAGAGAGAGAAGAGAGAGAGAGAGAGAGAGAGAGAGAGAGAGAGAGAGAGAGCAAAACTAGTACAACACAAGAAACGGCTTATGCCTTGCTTTAGTTCACGAGACCCAAGCTGTGCTTGAGGAGATTGAAGGAGCAGTAAAACTGTACTTGAAACTGTCGATTTGATGTAGCCCCGGCAAAGAGTGAAGGGCTGAATGCCATGACTGATTGATTGATTGTCTGACAGAGCTGCCCGTGGCCTCCTCAATACAATTGCGGAGGCCAGGAGCTGCCGCCGTCTCAGCTTCTGGCCGCTTTCCTTATTAGACGGGAGGCGAGTATTGATTGGGCAATTGTGTAGCAGCCACTTCAGGGGGCCGCTGCCACTCGCTCCTGGCTACGTTTTCATTTCTGTCAGGGACCCTGATTTCTGCTCTCACGCAACAGAACTTCCCCCACTTTCTCCACCACCCTCTCTCTCTCTCTCTCTCTCTCTCTTGCACACAAGCGCGTTCAAGAACATGCTGCCTTTGTCTCATCTCCTTATCCTGATTTTTACTCACACATGATTTGATATGTCTTGTTTCATTATTTTTAGTCAGCTCTTTCCTGAGTTACATTGCACATATTATTAGTGTGTTTTTCTTTAACATGATTTTTTTTTCTATGAGTGGTTACAGTTTTATTTATTCATTTATTCTCTCCCAGTTCTGTCTCTCTCTGTGCCTTTCTGTCTCTGTCTCTCTCTCTGTCTGTCTGTTTTTATACATGCTAATTGTTGTACGTTTTAGTACATTTCCATTTCAAATTATTACATTTTAATGCTTAATACTACTTTCCATTTCTGTTGTCCCCCCTCTCCCTCCCACCCTCTCCATCTCTCTCTCTCTCTCTCTCTCTCTCTCTCTCTCTCTATGTCTCTGTCTCTCTCTTTTGCTACCCCCCCCCCCCCCCCCCCCCCTCCAAATTCCATCTCACTTTGCCAAATACCTTCTACTTATTTTCATGCCTTACGAAAAAATGATTACATGTTGTGCCCTGCTCTCTCTCTCTCTCTCTCTCTCTCTCTCTCTCTCTCTCTCTCTCTCTCTCTCTCTCTCTCTCTCTCTCTCTCTCTCTCTCTCTCTCGCGTGCGTGAATGCGTGCGTGCATGTGTATGTTCCAAATTCTGTACGTACTTTGTCATATTCATTTTACTGTCTGTTTATATACATGCCAATTCTTGTACGTTGTAGTACATTTCCATATGTTCCCCCAGCCACCCCACCCCCACCCCCACTCTTTCCTCCCCCTTCATTATTGTTATTTTCATTTTTATTTTTGTTTTTGTTTATCATTTTTTGTTGTTGTTTCTCTTCTATTTTCATTTGATGTTCCATTATGATTGCATGACCGCTTTGTTTGCTTGTTTGCTTTCTTACATTATTTCA